>PVKE010000089.1:161021-220890 GCA_004027555.1 Craseonycteris thonglongyai | reverse complement strand
CCACACACACACACACACACACACACACACACACACACACACTATCACAGGTGATGGCAGGAGCTGCCAAGGATTTTCAGACTCTAGTCACTTCTTCCAAGAGAGAAAACCAATCCATTGTAGGATTAGTGAGTCTCACACTTGTGGTTAGCAAACAAGGTCTTTCTACTCACTCCAGGGGAGCTGGAATGTCCCCGTGGGCTTTCCATATCCTCTGGCCCAAGGTCTATGTGCTCCCAAAGTGATTACCATTGTAGCATTTCACAAACTTGAGGATGCCTGGGCCCCAAGAATACCTTCAGGACTCTAGTAAGAAATGCAACATTATAAATTCAACAGTGACACTTGAGGAGGCGACTTGGCTCCAGGGCCACAGAGGATAAGCATCAGTGCACATGCAGGCACAGAAACCGAGCACAACAGTGTACTTCTGTTAAACTTTTTAAAAAGAGTATCAGTAAGATGAAAACAGGAAGCTCAAATTGTGTGGGGTCCTCAGGATCTTGCGAGAAACCCTGGCCTAAAAGATATTTCCTAAGGGTTAGCGGTACGTTGTCCAGTATGGATACATGGTTGTTCCTGCTCTGGTGATTCAGCCCAACGGGGTGGGTTCCTGAAATGTCCTATGGACCAAGGAGACGAAGTTCAAGAACAATGGTGGCAGCACCTGAGGTTTAGAAAGTGTTAACTGCCAAGTAGGAGCTCCTTAAAGATCTCACCTCATAATCCTGGAAACACAGAAGAGAAGGGTTTAGTCTGTGACTGTCCGGCTTCCCAGGTGTCTCTGTGGGCTCAGAAATGGCTCTCCAGGGCCAACCATCAGCCCCCACACATTTCTCAGCTCTGCTTTCTCCTAACTGGAGAGGCAGCTGTGAACACCTAGGGCAAGCTTGTCCAACCCACAGCCAGCGTGCGGCCCAGGACGGCTTTGAATGTGGCCCAACGCAAATTTGTAACCTTTCTGAAAATATTATGAGATTTTTCTTGGTGATTTTTTTTTTTTTTTAGCTCATCAGCTATCATTAGTGTTGGTGTATTTCATGTGTGGCCCAAGACAATTCTTCTTCCAATGTGGCCCAGGGAAGCCAAAAGATTGGATGCCCTTGATGAAGTTTAGGGCTACTTCTCTATACTGTATCTAGCTCCTAGCTTCGTTGCAGGACTCCACCCTTCTCAGCTGCCTGCCTTTCTGCCACTCTTTTTCCCTAACCATCCGAGCTCCCTCTTTGTCTAACCATCCTCAATTGGAGTGCCTCCTAATTGCGATTACTAAAACTGAAATTCTCAAGGTGCTGAAAAAGTACACAGAAATAAATCAGCAGGTGCCAGAATTTCTCCTAAGGGGGACTCAGCCCTAGGGAGGGATTACTGAGGTTTAATTTACACAACAGCTGTGCTTTTAAAAGGGTGTGTAAATCAGTCCAGGGGTAATTGAAAGGCACTAGGAAAATAATTGTTGCTTAGAGGAATCCTATGGTGAGCTCTTTTGTAAAACAAACCTCACGGAGCCTCCCAGGTCCAGCTCTGATGTCACCTCTTCCGCGGGGCTCCCTCTGATGGTCCACCCTCCCTTGGCTGGATTAATCAATCCCTCCTTCATCTAAGCACTCTTACAACACTGGTAGTGCCTCTGCCCAGTACATTATCCCACCTGCCTTGTGATAAAAATAGATCTTGGCACAAAAAAGGTGTGAAATAAGTGTTTGCTGAGTGAAGAAAGAAGGAACCAGTGAATTAGACTCAACTCCCTGAAGGAAAGATGTATGTTAGATTTAACTTTTTTTTTTTTGCATCCTGCCAGTGAGGGCCTTCCACTAGGATTTTCCTCTTCCATTGGTCAGGAGATATTTGGATGAATAAATGACTGAAAACAAATTAGCTTCTCTTAATGTATCCTTTGTGTAAACCCTTCTGTTCACCTGAAACTAATAATGAAAAAACACCTGAAACTGAAAAACAAAAAAAACAAAAAAAACCTTTCTGTTAATAACAAAGAGATAATTAAGATTATTAAAAGTTTCTTGGCAAACGTCTAGGTAATTCAAAAGCATAAGGGTGCCTGCCTTCCAGATGCTAACACATCATGGATGTGCTTTTTCTCCTTACCTTGCCCAGGCGGAGGGGTCTTTGGCCCTCTGTAGTGTTTGTTAAGAGTGTTCCTCTCTGTTTAGTGACACTTCTTCTCCTGTGATGGGGCTGCTCACATTCCTATCACTCATGACACTGAAATGACCATGGCCGTGTTTGGTGGAGTGAACTTGGGGCTACAATTTTAGCTGCTGGCCTTTGTATTAGAACAGACACACAACAGTTTCCAGAGGGAAATCTTCGCCTTGGCCTCGGCCATAGACCCTCCCTTGGCCCATGCCTGTCCAGATGGGGTGGCCACCTATTCAGTCATAATTCTAGTTAGGCACATCAACTTAAGAAAAGGATCTCAACACCACCTTTGGTTTGAAGACCAGAAAAAATAGCTTGGCTCTAAATTTGCAAGTACTTCCCAGTGATTTACAGTCAAGTGGTTGTCCCTAATATTTTACTGGAAGGATATGAGATCCACATGGTCCAGATCATTGGATCTAGCCAAGCCACAGCGAGCTTTGCTCTTGTAGACCATTGTTCCGCTGCCTTTCCAGACGGCTTTGGTGCTCGCTCTGCAGTGGGAGGCCGTGTAAGAAGCACTGACTTTAACTTTACTTTGTATGCACGAGTGTAAAGAACTTAAAACAGCGCTTGGCACATGCTCAGTAGTACTAACGCGTCAGCTGTTATTTCTCTTACCCTCGGTGTCACCGTTAGCGCTATTGTTAGGATGCCATGGAGGATGGTCTGTACCACACCACTTGCTCTCTCACCGCAGGGGAAGTTTCTCTCTGGCATCCGTTCCAGGAAAAGCTGAGCTTCTCCTTGAGCAACCGTCATGTCTTCCGTATTGTAACAGCTTGTTGTCAAAGTGTATTCCAACGTTTGTTTCCTTCTTTCATTTAGTTATCAGGAAGCTTAGCGACAAATTTGTGACCACCCCACCCCTGCCATCCACAGTGCTGACCATTTGAAGCTTGTGTCTCTTTGTGTTTAGTTCATCCTTAGCCTTATGTTTTTAATCTGACCCATGTTCTTCCTTCACCCCTATTACGTGTGGGTCCATTGTAAAGCAGCTGTCACAGGCACGTCCAACCTGCGGTCCAGGACGGCTTTGAATGAGGCACGACACAAATTCTTAAAACTTTATGAGATTTTTGTGTGTGTGACTGGTTTTTTGTTTTAGCTCATCAACTATCCTTGGTGTTCGTGTATTTTATGTGTGGCCCAAGACAGTTCTTCTTCCAGTATAGCCCAGAAAAGCCAAAAGGTTGGACACCACTAACGTATTCACTATCTATTTATCATCTATCTCTTTATATCCTTTTTTTAAAAAACAAGAATATGTATGTGTTTTTTTGTGTGGGTCTTTTTTGTTGTTGTTTTTTAATGATATTTTAAAGCAGGGGTATCCAATCTTTTGGCTTCTCTGGGCCACATTGGAAGAAGAATTGTCTTAGTCCACACATGAAACATACTAACACTAACAGCTGATGAGCTAAAAAAAAAACAAAACACAACTCATAATATTTTAAGGAAGTTTATGCATTTGTGTTGGGCTGCATTCAAAGCCACCCTGAGCTGCATGCGGCCCACAGGCCTTGGGTTGGATAAGCTTGTTTGAAAGTATTTCAAAGGATAAAGCAGCTTAAGTGTCCATTGACTTATGAATGGATTACCAAAATGTGGTATATTCAGACAATGGGATATTATTCAGCTTTAAAAAGGAAGGGAAACCTGCACTATGTTCCATCATGGATGAACGTTGGGGAAATAAGGGACGTCAGCCAGACACAAAAGGACAAATACTGTATGATTCCACTCAGATGAGGCACTTGGAGTCAAATTTATAGACAGAAACCGCAGTGATGGTTGCCAGAGGTTGGGTGAGAGGAGAATGGGGAGTTAGTGTTTAGTCAGTACAGAATTTCAGATTTTCAATCAGAAAAGAGATATGGGTCAGGGTGGAATTGGCTGTGCAATCATGTGAATGCATTTAATGCCACTGAACTTCCACTTAAAAATGATAAGGATGGTAAACGTTATGTTACATGTAAAAGCCCCAATATTTTAAAGTATTTCAAAGAAATGAAACGCTTAAGTTATATTGTCATCTTTAAAGTGGTCTAATATTGGTTTTATTAAAAAGTACAGAAATGGATACTTTTAAATATATAATTTATTAAACTCATCCCCATTTTCTCCATCATTTAGTCTAACTTCTGATCTTTGTAAAATAGTCCAATTAAATTGGCATTTACTTTTTAATTGACAAATTGCATTCCTAGTGGAAAGCGCATAATACATACTGCTCAGCGCATAGGGTACGGCTCAGTGGAGTAACAAATCCAGGACAGGAAATGGAACATCAGCAGACCTGAGCCCTCCCCTTCAGACCCCCTCCCAACAACCACCCACTGCCTCCTCCCCACAGGTAACTGCTACCCTGATTTCTAATACCATGTGTTCTTTATGCCTGTTTTGGAACTTTACATGTAAATGCAGTTGAACAATACAGATTCTTTGTATCTGTCTCCACTCATTAACCATCCCTCCGGTGATAGTCATCTGTGTTGTTGCATATAGCGGGAATTCGTTCGTTCTCATTATTGTATGGAATTATATTTTATGAAGATACTGCAATTTATTTCCAGATTCTATCATTGATGGGTTGTATCCAATGTTGGGTTATTCTCTTGTGTCTTTTTTGGAAAACAAGATGGGTAATAGAGGAAATTTAGTTATAATAAATGTGTGCGTGAGTGAGTGAATGAGTGAGTGCGTTTTTTAAATTGTCACAAATAATACCTCTTGACTTCCGGTGGCCAGGTCCTAGGGCTGCCATAGCCAGCTCCCTCCCTCATCTGAGCTTCTTGGAGAGCCCCTATGTGGTCCTTAAATGCTGTCTGCCTTAGACCTCACTTGGGTGGCACCATTCATTCAGTCATTCACCCAGTAAGTATTAAACATCTACTATGTGTGTGTGTTGTTTGGAAATCTGGGGCATGAAAACAAGACAACAGTTGCTACCCTCGTGGAGCATATGCCCTACAGGCATACAATGCCCCCACCCTCACACTACTGTGTCCCCATCACTCTGTGACCTCCGGTCAGTGCTCTGCCCTGCATGGTCCCCTCTCCATTAGGACTCAGGAGTCCTGCACTTAGCAGTCAGCCCTCAGCCAAGAATGTGAGGCACGCCCCTCCCCACCCTGCCCCCACCTAGCTGCTGCTCCCCAGTTACCTGCCTGCCCACACATTCCAGACACCTCGGCTCCCCTCCCCCGGGGCGGTTCTCGGCTTCAGAAGCTCAGAGAGTTTGCTGCTCTCCGCACCCCTGGTCCATGGGCTGTCAAACTCCAAGAAGCAGAAGGCTGGGTGATGGGGACTTACCTGTTTCCCTTTGTTCAGGGATCACAGGCCTGCGTTGCCCATTGTCTGATGCTTAAAAACACTACGCTCAAAAAATATGCTTATCTTTATGGTTGTTTAGGGCAGGAGCGTAAGTCTGGTATCACTCTGTCATGGCCAGAAGACAAGTGCATGCTTGTCTTTTAAATGGCCCCGTGTTATGGGTATAACTTAATTTTAGTGGATGTTTTAAAGTGCAATGTATTCCTGTAGAGCAGTGAGAAATTTCAGATTTGGAGATTAAACTCATTCTTGCCCCTAACCTACGCGCCCTGCACCAGGTGCTGTGGAGTGCCTTTTTTTCTTTCTGTTTTCATTGTGGTAAAATATACATAACATAAAAGTTACCATTTTCGTGATTTTTAAGTGTACAGTTCAGTGTTATTAAGTATATTCACAATGTTGTGCAACCACCAATTCTAATAGATTTTAAAGATAAGTGTATTTATTGAAGGGAAAATTGATTTCTAGCACACAATACAAAGGATTTGTTGGACTAAACATACAATTTAATCCTGCCCCTGGAAAGAATATATTTTTAATTTGTTGGAACGCTTCTGGCTACAGGTAACTGAAAACCCAACTTAATTTGGCACAATTCAATTCAAGGACATGAATCATCTCCCATGAAAAGATGTCAGAAGCTAACGCAGGTCTACAGTAGGCTGGTGTGGTGGCTCAATGACATCGCGGAGCACCCAGGTTCTTTCCTTCCTCCTGTTCTCTATCCTCCCCACAGGGGCTTTGTCCTCAGGTTTGTTCCCCTCTAGTCACAGGATGGCTGCAGCAGTTTTAGGCATTATATCCAAAATTAGCATCTCAAAACAGGAAAGGGGCTGACCCCTACGCATGTGTCTTTAAAGAGCGAAGAAACAAGTCTCAGAAGGCCCCTCATCGATTTCCCATCACAGCATAGCAGCCAGAATATGGTCACAGCTGCAAACCTAGACCAATATTACCAGTCGTAGGAATGGACCTCCCCCCCCCCCCACCACCCCCCACCACCCTACCCCCGGCCCGCTCCCCGAGTTTAGACCAATCAGAGCTCGTGCTGTGGCTGGGCCTTGGGCCCGGGGAGACTCCTCTGAGGCACACGGCCTGCGGAAGAGTGTAGCTACCTCAGTAGAGTGTGAGTTCTGTCAGGGAAAGGGAAGGGAGGGAAAGGATCTTGGATGGGCCCTCAACCATGTCTGCAATAGCTTCTCAACCCTGAAATAAATCTGCCTGGGTTCCGAGTAAGAGACATCTACCTGGTGAGAAATTAGGTTTGAATAAAGTATGACAATAAGAATCTTAACTGGAGATCAAGTTTCCTAACAGTTTTTTCAACCATCTGACTGCCATCAGCTACAAGTCAAAGTCTAATGTGATGAACCAGCCTCGGGGTTTCAGCCTGATGCCATTTCTTCTGTTCTTATTTCTGGCCATCTTGTCAGGCTCAGCTCTGAATTTCTCCCCTGAGCCCCAGAATTTTTCCTTTTTCTGTATTCTCTTTCATTCTGCTTTGCATAACCACTGTATGTCTAATGCCCATAACCACTGTATGTCCCCCCTTTATTTCTTCATCTAAAAATTAAAAGTAGTAATACATCCTCCTTGTAAATAATTCAAACACTATGTGAAGTATATAACTTGAAAGACAACTCTTCCCATTTAGGCTTTCCCTCAATCCCAACTCTGCATTCCAAGGATAACCATGATAAACGATTTGCTTTTGTCTTTCCAAACTTCTCTATGTGATATTTTGATTTCCAAGGAGAGATAAATTTGTTTTGCTACTGTAAGTTTCATAAAAATATTATTGACTCTACCATGCATGTGTCATTGTCTGACTTGCTCTTTTTACTTATCAGGATAGTAAGGACATCTATTTCAGTGGAACCAGATGCAGACGTTATGTTTCTATGGCCTGAATGTTATTCCAGGGCCTTACTATACTTTTTATAACCCCTGATGATGGAAACTTAAGTTATTTTCACTTTTCCACATTTCAAATAGTGCTACTAAGACCCACCCTTGTGTGCGTGCATGTGTGTGTGTGTCTACACATACCAATATTTATGCAGGATAGATTTCTAGAAATAAAATTGCAAGGTCAAAGAATAGGTGATTTAAAATTTTGATAGCTCCTGCCAAAGTTTATGAGGATTTTTTGGGGCCAGCTGCTGCTAGTATAAGATAAGCAATAATCCAGACTTTATAAACCAGTAAAATTTAAAAACAAATTGTGGAGATAACATAAAGAAAGTAGCCAACATTTTATCTTTCCATGTAAGGACATTGGGGGGGAAAAAAAAAAAAATCAAGTACCAATCAGCTTGAACCCTGTGAACATATTTTTAAACTGTCAAAATCCTTTAATATGGGCAATTTCATGTGGCTTAACTTAATACTTCCAGCATGATTTCAAAAAAGAATGAACACACACATTCCTTTATTTACTTTTCTCATTTCATCCACCGTATAGGTGAACACTTAATCTCAGGTCCCGGTCACTGAGATAGAATCATTAACCAGGGGCCCCTCCCATCACCGCCAGCAGGATCTATCTAATCTGTTTCTAAGAGAAAGGTTGTGGCCACGTGAAAAGCAACGTGATTATGGGGAGGGAGATGAAGTGGCCTCTGCTCCTGTCCTGGGTCCCCTGCACTGGTTTTTAGGCCCCTGGGGAGGTGGGGTGAGAAGCAGAAGCTGGTAAATCTGGGAGAGAGGACCTATGTGACATTTGGCACAAGTAGGACCCCAGCAACCACAAGTGGCCCGGGCTGACCCGTCTCTCCATGGAATCCAGCCCTATGAAAGGGCCAGAGGGCTCGGAAGCCCGCGAGTAGGCCCTCGTGCTGGGGCGGGCACTCCCCGGACAGCCTGGCCAGGCCGCTCCGGCCGCCTGAGGGCCATGGAAGCGGACCAGTGGGACCCTGTGCAGAGGAGGAAGACCGGCTCCGGTGCTGGCCGTGGGTGCGCTTGAGGTCCCCACGAAGAACTCCCTGGAATGCCTGAGTGATCTGCCAGGGAGAGGAAGAGCAGGGACTCTGGCTCTGTTACTGCAGAGGCTGAGGGCTTCTGAGATACTAAACAGTTGGGCTTATTGTATTATTTGAGGCTCCTGCCTGTCGAATAAGCTTGAATGTGACTGTACCGCCTTCAACTTTGATTCCATGGTGCTGCCCCAACCCAGGCCTTGCAAGGAGGAGGAGGTGCTCAGGCAATTTTCTTGTGATGGCCTGGGCCCTATTCTGGGGGTTGGTAAAGTTGGCCTGACAGAGAATGTTCCACACTCTGCCGGCCATACCGTCTCTGTTGCATCTACTCAGTTCTGCCATTGCTGTGTAAAATCGACTAGACATGGCTATACCCGAATAAAACTTTATTTACAAAAACAGACGGCAAGTTGTTTTTGGCCCAAGGGCCATGGTGTGTCAACTCCCTTTCTCTGAGGAAAGAACAAGAGTGGACTGCCTTAGGGTTGAGTCCTACCTTTGTTACCTATACGCTTAGGATCAAATACTGCCTCATTATTGGCACAAATGACTTCCGTAAACCATTTCACCCTTTTGAGCCTTAGTTTCCCCAAATGTAAAGTGGGGGTAATAATTCAGGAGGTGTGAGTTAAATGAGAAGTGTGTGCACAGTGGCCCTGAGATGCAGGAGGAGCCCTGAACTGGAATGGAACGCTACGCCCAGAACCCCAGAGCCTGCTTCCTTTCCCGGGGCCTGTCAGGGAATAACAGGGAAGAGCAGGAGGCAGGGCTTGATTGGGCTGACAGAAAAAAATGCCTCGGACTCTGCCTTTATTTCAACACGAGCACTGGGCAGAGACACAATGTCCCTGGGCCTCCTTACACATAGCCTTCAGGTGTCAGCTCAGTAGCGTCCTGGTTTTATTACATTCATCACAAACAGCTTGAGGCTTCCAAAAACACAGTCCTAGACAGACGTTGAGCCTGTCTGGGGATTAGAAATATCCTTTTCCATTAAGCATACATTAAGTTAATCACCAGGTATGGAAAGATAAGCAACAAAAACAGCGTTCCCTGCAGTTTTCATTAAAATTAAAATTCTATTTAAAATTTAGCTTGTATTTTCTAGGACTTGAACCCCTTCAAAGAGATAATATCTGCTGTAAATTTTTACACTGACAGAGTGGCAGAGATGAATGGGCTGAGAACCGTGATATACGGTGCAATTTAGCTTTGCCTCCTGGCCTTCTTTTCGCCGATGGAAGGATCTATGCGTCCTAAAGAAATAATTAGTCTCGGTAAGATCTGGTCTCTGACCATTTTCAGAAGCCGTCAGACTGATGCAAAGAAAGAAAGAAAGAAAGAAACTCTGCATCAAGATTATTAAGAACAAGGTACTTCAAAACTTGTTGTTCAGACCTGTGTTGTGGAAAGTGCTCTTAGGATAAAACAAGCAGAGAGAGAGGTGCTGGCCCTGAATCATGGGAGACTTGTAAATGGACCCCCCTGTGACTTGGCCTCTGCTTGTCTGGGGGGCAGTGAGTGAGTGCAGAATGGGCATGGTGGTCAGTTTGTCTGACAGCTTTGAAGTCAGACAAACCAGGCATCAGGTCCTGGTTCTTCTTTTTTTTTTTTTTCCCTGACTCTGATCTTGGGCAAGTATCATAATTTTTCTGAGCCTTGAGTTCCTAGTCTGTAAAATGAGGAAAATAATGCCCCGTCATAGGATCATGATGAGGGTTAGAGAGAATCTTCATGCCTAGAACTCATCACATTCTCGGCACTTACTGATTGCTTTATATTATTTATTAGTTTAAGAAACAGAACAGCTGTCACATACCAGGTTCTAGACTAAGGATGTAGAAAGTCACAAGACGCAGCCCCCACTCTCGCAATGCTCACAGATTCAATAGGGGATTGAGACATAGAAACAAGAAAACCACATTTTAGGGTGAAAAGTCCAACATGGAAGCATGAACAGGCATAGAGGTGTCATGGAGAAGGGAGTGGTGTTCTCTGGGGGAAGTGACATCTGCTAGGTTGTAGTGACACTTGGGCAGAGAAGAACATCCTGATCAGAAGGAAGGTTTATGCAAAGGCAGAGGGGCATGTAGGGACATTGGGTATTTGGAGGATCAGAAACAGTGCTGTATAGTTTGGAGGTGCAGGGACGGAGGATTGTAATGTGGTACATACTTTGAGGACCTGGACTCGAAGTGCTCTAGATGCTTCCTCAGCTCGGCCACAGATGCCACATGATGCCACCCCACCACAGTGCTCAAGACATTCACACCAGAAGGTGTCTCTTCCAGAAGGAAACCTCACTGTTGACTTTGTTGGAATGGCAGGTTTGAGAGGAAGCAGGTGATGGTATTGAAAATGCCCTGGATGAGGAGGCCCAGGTGGCTAGACCCCAGGCCCTGCTCTGTCTGCCCACCTGCAACGTCATGGGCTCCCGGGGCACATGCCTTATCCAGCCCTGAGTCCCCAGCTCAGGGCCGGCCCCACAGCCGAAGCTTGTAAATGTTGGTTGAGTAAATGCTCACATGCCCCGTTGCCCGTCCTTATCCTGCCTCCCTCTTTGTGCTGCTCTGGGGGGCTGGGGACATAAAAGGGGTGAACACCCTTAGCAGAGTCTCAGGATTAACTCAGATGTAAGTGTCTGATCATCATCGTTATCATTAAAAACAGCTGTATACCATTAGAACCTGTACCAATGTTGAAAAACCAGCTTCCCCACCCATTAAAAAATCTTCACATGACTACTACTGTCTCTGTCATTTCACAAAACCCAGTCTATGCCCTTAAAAAGAAACAAAGACATGCAAACCTCGCAGTTATATTTGGTGATTTGCCTTTTTAGCATTGCAAAGTTGACTTATTAGTCAAAACAATCATTATATTTGAGACTATGAAAGAGATCCAGGTTCTTTCCTATGTAATCTTAAAAAATGTTAAGTTATGGAGGAAAGAAATTGAAATTGTACCTACAAAGCATTACCTCAAAAAAAAAGAAAAAGAAATGTTTTCCCAAACATTTCCAACTATCGTGACAACTCAAAACATCAGTTTCTCCCCCAAACCCACAACCCTTTGTTTTAATGATGAATGAGTCCTAAAGAAAGAGGCTGCTTTGCAGGGCTAGAATCAGTGTTTGGTTTCTAGCTATAGTGATGCATGCCTGTTTTCCAAACTGTCATACTCAGTTGACAAGGAAACTGAAGAAACTGGCAAGTTTCTAAAGCACTTCACAAAATACAGGGACGTTTACTAAGGAACAGAGAATTATTTTGAGGAATAGGGGCAGACATCAGACCATGCTACTCTCTGCAGATAAGTAACATGCTTTGACCCAAGTGATAGCTAAACGATATCAGATGTGCCTCATGAGAGTGTGTTGGAATATGAGACTTACCAAGGTCATGTGCAAAAACCAAATAGATTTATCTTCCCCAGGAGACCCGTTCCTGGGGCTTTTCAAACCGGCACTCAGGGTCTGCAAAGCTGGGACCACAGTGCTAGTTCTGAGTCTGCAGTGGCCCATGATTGCACCCACGAACTAGTTATCCCCCTCTGGGCCTCAGTTTCCTTGTCTCTGTGTTGAAATAATTATAATTCTGACCTGCTTACCTTACAGCATCACTTTGAGGATCTGGTGAGGTAATGGTGGAAATCTCAGTGAGTGTTTCCTATTATTAGGGAAATGACTCTGGGTCACTTAAAATTTTCGCTTAATCTCATTACTTCTAGTTTCATTTCACATACTCCTATATGAAATATTTTTAATCCCATTTTTCTATTAATTTGAAATTAATAGAAAAATGTGTCACCCTGTTTTATTGTGATCTCAGTGGTTAACTTCAGAGAAAACAAAAGATCATAAAAAACTTTGAATTGGTGACTATGAATTTATTCCTTGGGAATTTATAAGGTCATAGAGTAAAGCCAGATTATATATCAAGGGCCTTAAAAATGTTAATATCTGGGGAAGCCAGGATGGCTCAGTGGGTTGAGCGCTCACTTTGCGGTGCCAGGGACCGGGGATCGAGTCCCGGCCCCGGCCCGTGCGGAGCCATGTGCTGAGCTGGGAGCTCCCCCAGTTCAGTTCTCTCTCTGTCTCTGTATCTCTCTCTCTCTGTCAAAATAAATAAAAATATATAAAAAAAAATATTTACAAAAAAAAAATGTTAATATCTGTTGACTCAGAAACTTCACTTCTGGGACTTTACCCCAAAGTTCTAATCCCAATTATGAGAAAGATTTATTGTGTAAATCTGTTCATCCAAGTCGTGAAAAATCAGAAGCAATCTAAACATCCATTAGCTTGAGAGAGAGTCATTCAGTCGTTGAAGATATTTATAAATAATTTTGGTGATATGGTGAACTGCTTATAATAAAACATTAAATGTAAAAGCAGACCACCAAAATTGTACGTGTACCATGATTTCAACTATGTGGAAAAAAAGAAATTCATAGAAGAGGCCTGCAAGGGAACTTACTGAAATTGTAAGTAATCATTTCTGGAGTGTGAGATTATGTTTGAGAATTTTGTTCATTTACCTACATATTTCTGTATTTTTTGTGTGTGTTCTACAAAGAAACATGATGTTATGATAGGAAAGCCAGCGATGTTAGAAGCCCACATGTTGGCCTGCTGGATAGGAATGGGCAGCAGAGCCCAGCACGCGTGTTGAGAGGTGGCAAAGCTTTTCAAAGCATGACCAAGCAAACTCAGATTCATTTGGGTCCATTGCTGAGGTCAGGAGGGGTATGGAAGGCCAGGCCCTCTTCCACACGGGTAGCCACGCATGGCGGCCTTGTGGTGTCCTGAGCTTGGTGAGTTCATGGCTGGACCCAGCCAGCATGAAGGAGCGTGGAGAATGACATCTGCTGCCCCAGAGGAAGAGGCGCCAAGGACTTGGCGGGGAGCCCAGTCCCATGGGCAGGGTTCACGGTCAGGGTGTCCTCCTGGTGTGGCAGAAGTCGGGTTGGGTGGACTTGACCACCTCGTTCATGAGAACGGGGTTAGTGGCCACTAGAATCAGGTTCGTCTTAGGCACAAGAATCCCCGGCTTAGGCTGAAAGCACAGCACTGGGGCGAAGGCGAGAGCGATTCCACCTGCCGGGCCAGGCCTGGCTCAAGGCGTGGACAGGGCGGAGCTGGCTGCTGGGGTCTCACAACATTGGGGGCCTCCGGCCGCTGCGAGGGGCAGGCTGGTGGAGGTCTAGGTGAGCAATATATGGAAGGCGCAATCACGTGTGAAAACCACGCAGCTGTAGTTCTCCCCTCGGTGATCATGATTAAACCAGAAATATTTTTAGTCGTTAGTATTTCCTCCAAAGAGAGCTCTATCACGACTGTGGGAATTCAAAGCAATTTATGTTTCATTATCAGACTTAGTGTGCGAAGCGAAGTTGGCCTGTATATTTAACCCACGTTATATTTAGTCCCCCGAAGCTGTGCTGGGAAAAACCTGCAAATCTCTAGCTGTAAAATGACAGGATAAATATCGTTCCATTCAAAGCACAGAAGAAAATACACCTCAATATTTTCTTGAAATACTTTCTGTTTACCTAATCCTATCAATTACATCACTGCGTTTGTGCCTCATGACAGACTTACAAAGTGTAGATGCAGCCGCCCAGAAGGGCTGGGGACCGCGCTTTGCCAGTCACCTGCATTTGTCTTATGCAGATGTTCGTTATACTTTCTGATTTCAGCTTTCCAGAGACCTATGTGGACAGAAAACACAGATTCCCTCCAGTTTCTGACAGCTTACCTTCATAGAAGCTTCACCTCTTGAAGCTTTCCGTAGTCAGGTACTGGCCAGTTGAGTCCACGTAGCTGGACTACTTTGCATCTTCTGTGCCTGAGTCCCGGTGGGTGTGGGCAGTGGAATTGGGTAAGAACATAGAGATGAATTAAGACTAGCCCCAGTTCTCCTTTAATGACCAGGCAGCAGCCTGGCAGAGGGTAGAAAGATAGGTTTTGACCGTGGAAAAACTTGGCATGAATCTCTGTCTAGCCGGTTATCTGCTGTGTGACTTTGGACAAACTACTTACATTGTCTGAGCCTCATCTGTAGAATGGAGATAATAATTTCCAACTCATAGGATCATTGTGTGAGTTAAAAGGAATTTTTTGCAAAAGTATCATCATGGTTATTTAAATCTCATCACATACACACACACACACATACACACAAGAGAAGAAATCCTGGGAAAAAAATACCGTCATTATTAGGTACAGGTGGCTATATGCAGTTCGTAAAACAAAGGTTGAATTTTTTCCTTTTTCTGCTTTTTGGTATCTTTAAATATTTTTTCCATGAACATATATTGACTTTATAATTAGAAAAATAGAAAGTAAACTAAGAAACATAAGAAATACTATGTTTTAAGTACCAGGCATAGTTGGCACTTCAAATGGTAGCTATTTTACTAATTAGTCATTACACCTAATAATAATAATTAGAAGTAATAATTTCCTCTGCAACCAGAGGCTGTGATTATTCTGTTGGCGGTGGGGGATGAGTCAGAGCTCCCTTCCCAGTGAGAAGGCGTTCCGGGTTCGCTGTGGCTGGGGCCCCCCTCACTCACCTCACTGACCCCCTGAGCACCCCCTGACGCCACACTGTCAGCTGCCGCCTCCCCTCCACGCTGTGCAGCCCACAAACCACGCCCCTGCGCCCAGGACAGAGGGCCTTTGGGGCGGGTATTCTCCATGGAGGCGCTTGTCAAAGCAGAGTGGCGGTGGCCTTGGCAGGACATTGTCACCTGTCTGTGATGGCAGGCCGTTTGTCTAGGGGGCAACAGCAGTGAGAGAGTCAGCAGTCACACCGGTTTCTTCTGTTTGGATGGCAGAGAAGGTCCCCGGGGAGTTTTCCTACATCTAAAATGAACCCGGTGCTGCTAGGTGGAAGGTCACAGAAGTTACAAATGTGTCCCTCTGTCTTCAGTTAGTGAGATTGTGGTGACAACGGTCAGGATCGAGCCCAAGTGAGAGCTTAGACTAAACTATCAAATTCCTTGGAGGACCCATAGGTTCAACCAGAGGGAATTAAAATTCTGCATTTGAGGAAAGAGAAAGCAAAATCCATAACTAGCTGTGAGAAACGTGAGCAAGTTGGCCAACCTCTCTGAACCTGTGTCCTCAGGTGTAAAATGAGAGATCTGCACGGCTGGTCCCTGAGGTCCCGGAAGTTTTCAATTTCATGACATGCTGATTATAAATACAGTCAGTTCTGAGAAGCAAGAGGACTTAGAGGTCGTCTCTGCTCGGTGGGCACGCTGCCAGCCTGTGATGGCTCAGACAGGAAAGGACAGGAATTCTCTCTGGGGCCGACACTTATCAGTGTGACCCCCGGAGGTGACACACGATGGCAGGGCTTCAGCTGGTGGCTTCTAGAACGGTGGACACAGCAGGTCTTCCACACGTGCTTGCAATCCCTCTGTTCTATCCGCCTGCTGATCCTGAGCTGCGAGGTGTGAAACGCCTACCCTGTGCCAGGCACGGTGGCAGATGCTGCCCAGACGGTACGTGATCGCTCATACCCGGACCCCCCGCAGGCGCGGCATCTCACCGGTTCACGCGGGATGCCGCTGAGACTCGAGAGGTTGGCTCGGTTTCCTCCGTAGGCATTCTCTGCCCATCTGCAGTGCTCGGTACGTGGCACTGAGAATTGCGAGTGAGCATGAAGACCGTGGAAGCAGCAGTTTAGAAATAGCTGCCGACAAGTAAATGGGCAATTACAGGACAGCATCAAAGCTTCAAAAGAGGCAAACATAAGGTGTCACGGAGCACAGTGAAGGGGGACAATCCATGTCAGCAGAAGCATGGAGTGACTGGGTGGGGGGTGTCGTGAGACATTCTGAGCAGAGGCCCAGGGCTGGTCAGCCCCAGGAGGGCATGGTGAGCAGTGCAGGATGGCTGGAGTTTATGTGGAAACGTGGCACGACACGGGGCTGCAGAGGGATGCAGAGCCAGAGCAGGAAAGGACTTGCCCCAGCGGAGAGTTTAGGCCCCACCCTGCAGGCAGAGAGGAGCCAGCCGTCCTGTATGCCCGCACCCCCCCATTATGTACCGGCGCCGGCTGTGGACAAAGCCATCAGAAATCCCGGCCGTGGGGAAGCTGACATTCTTTATTGGGGCTGAAGGGTGAGAGGGCAGGAGATGGACAATAAACAAAATATAAGTGAGCAGAATCGATCCCCTGATAAATGGAGGTAAGCGCTAAGAACAGTGACGCCAGGAAGGGGCTCGGGAGGGCGGGGGAAGCAGGAGTCACAACTGTGGGCAGGAGGGGGGCATGGGGGGGGCGTCTGAGAGGGGGACATGTCCCTTAACACCTGAAGGAAGTGAGAGAGAGAACCAGCAACAGGGTTAGGGCCGCAGGGACACATCAGGTCTGCAGTTAGTGCGACGCAGAGGATGCAGTGGAAGGAGGCTGGTGGGGAGGCTGTTGAAGTTGGGTGACCCACGGAGGAGGGAACGGGATGGCAGCTGGGATTAGGGGGTGTGGCGATAGAGATAGAAGGGGGTGGACTGAGGGGGTGGGGGGACAGGACTCAGGCCCTTGATGTGGTGGAGAAGACGACCTCCGCTGTGTGTGGCGAATCTCTCTGAGTTGGGGAGCAATGCCAGAGGCTCAGGTTTGGGGTAGAAGATGAGGAGCTTAAAAGTAATTGGCTCCCGTGCACCCATGTTTCTAGCAGCGCTAGTCACAGTAGCCAAAAGGCAGAAGCGACCCGGGCACTCGCGGACAGATGAATGGGTAGCGAACACGTGGGCCGAGGCACCATGGAATGGTAGTCAGCCTTTGAAAGGCGGGAACGCTGACCGTGCTACGTGGATAAGCCTCGAGGACATTCTGCTAAGGGAAAGAAGCCAGTCACAAAAGGGCAAGTACTGTCTGCGTCCACTTAGATGAGGCGCCTAGCGTCGTCAAATTCGTGGAGACAGGACGCAGAATGGTGGTTGCCAGGGGCTTGGGGGAGGGAGGAGAAAACGGGGAGTTAGTGTTTAGTGGGCACAGTTTCAGTTTTAATGGAAGATGAAGACGTTCTGGAGGTGAATGGTGGTGACGGTTGCACAATATGAATGTACTTCATGGCACTGGACTGTGCCCTTTAAAATAGTTTAAAGGTACATTTTATGTTATATGTATTTCATTTTTAAACAATTTTACAAATTACCCAACAACTACCACGTATGGCCCAATTCTAGCGGTCCTCTGGCACCCCACGCCTCTTAATAGGAGCTCTCTCTGCCTTTAGCTAGTCCCTGTCTTCTAGACTGACAGGGTCGCCTGGTGGCGTCACTTTGCAGCTCTGGATCTATATTTCCTCACCTCTCAGGTGGAGACAGTACTTCACGGGGTGGCTGTGAGGATTAGATGAGTTCATACGTGTCACATGCCTGGCACAGAGTAACCTCTCATTACCTCTCATTACATATTTTACTATCCTTGCATCAGAACACCCTGACTTTGGTAAAACAGCGCGGACACAGACTAGAAGCTGTGTGGCTTTGGGCAAACCACTTAACCTGCCTGTGCCTCAGTTTTCACCTGGAAAGAGGGGCTGCTAAATCCTACCTGGCGGGGACGAGGGCTGGACTAACTAGGGCCAGTGTTCAAGGCCCCCGGCCTTTGATAAATAGCCACTGTGACTGTGTGGGCACAAGGTCACAGTCATGCCCGGCAAAAACAAACCCAGGGCTGTGAGAAGTACAGCGAGGCAGAAGCAGCGCCCCCTTCTGCCCCTCGAGGTGTTTGCCGAATCCTGAAGCGACACCGCTAGCTTCAGTACTGTGTCCCTGTCTGGTGAGTTCACAGCCTCTGCTCAGCTAAGTAACACTGAGCCCTGCTCTGGGCCTGGCCCGGGGCTGCCGGGGGAGAGTCAGAAACGAGTCAGACTGGGGCCGCATCGGCGAAGAGCGGATCCCAAGGAACAGCTAAGGACACTGTCACAGCAGGGTACCCCCGGAGTTGGGGAACCTGGGTTCTTCCCGAGCCTGCAGCCCAAGTGCCAGGAAACCTTGGGCAAGTCACGTCCTGTTTCCAGCGCTCAGTCCTTGCCTAGGTCCACAAGGAGGACCTCAGACTTGCTGGTCCCTGTGACCCGAAGCCATTGCCTTCCTAACCGCACGGGCCCCTTTGCTGCCGTCTCTGGGAGCAGTCTGCAGGGCACAGGATATTCAGGGGACACTGGGTCAGACTCGCTCCTTCTGCGCCATATACACCTGGCCTTGGGAGCTTAGAGGGCACCAGGATGGGCTTCACCCGATGGCAAGGGGGACCCCAGCAGTAGACCAACGAAGAAGGGGACCACGCTGGGGCCAAGCAGAGCCTGGGACGCAGAGACCTGGAGCAGGGACTTAGAAGCCACGGCTGCAAGGATCAGGAGTGGGGACCTAACAGCTGGGAAGCACCGGGCCAACTGGGAACAGGGTACGCTCACTCCAGACCCCTGCTGGGAGCTGGGGCTGCCCAGAGCCGTCCAGGCCTGACGCCCAAGGAGCACCCCAGCCAGCTGCCCTGGCACAGAGACTGGCTGTGAAGGCAGGCGTCTTCTGGGCTCCATTGCCTGCCCAAGGGGTGCGAGCCCCTCTACTCAGATCACATCTCTCCCCCCAGGGAGAGAGCAGGACAGCTTTCATGGGCTTGCTCTCAGGGAGCTTCCACCTGAAGGATCTTGTGGAGTTTGCTTCTTGGGCCTGCATCCCCCCTTCACGTGTGGGATCCCCGGGAAAATGTCGCGGCCCTGTCCTAATTGCCAGCCTGTCGTTCTGTCCGCTCTCCATCTCATGCCAAAGCATGGTCCGCTCATTTCACAGGGGATGCTGCACCGTGCTCCCTTATCTGAGCCAGAGTAGAGTCAAACCCAGCAAAGCTGGGGTCCGGTCCCCGGGATCATTGGCATGCGCACTGGAGAACATTTCCCAGTCAAATTCTCAGTAGCCGACTGAAGTCGATTAACGTGGGGAAGAGAAATTGCAGGTTATCATTCGACTGCTGCTGCCATCCATAAGCACGAAGCCTGGGGACCTGACTCCCTTGCAGAATTAAGCATCACCTTCAGAGGGACCGATTTCAGACGGCTCGCTACCCCCTACCTCCACCTACCCCCCACCGCTTCCCTGCCAGCCGGAATAAACATCACTCCGGGTGTGCGGCCACCAAGGGGGCCGCTTGGACTGCCCATGTGCTCTATGTGTTCTTGAAGAGTTTGATGGGCTTCTGGCACTTAAGAAATCGGTCACATTTAGAGATACTCAGCTTCAGTGAACATGTCATGGCTGTGTATAGGAAAAACATACTATTATCTCTAGAGCTTGCCTGAAACAACAGGCTTGTTCCTGAAACAGATGTTTTGTGAAACCCACCGTGACAGGCTCATCAGAGCTGGAGACAGGCCAGCACTTAGTTACCAGCCTCGCAAGGACACAGGTGTCTCTGCCGGCTTCCGGTCCGACCCCCACACCTGGGCTCAGAGGGGGTCCCCCCTGTGGCTCTTCCTCCTGGCTCCTGGGTTCTGAGGTTCAGCATTTTACCAGCCTGGTAGCCTAGCAGAGGCCGTCAGCCAGGGGTGCCCTGGGGAGGGGTTTCCAAGGTAACGACTCAGAATATCTTTGTTTGGCTCAACTAACGTGTGTTGAGGGCCTACTGGGCACCAGGCACTATTCTACTTGCTCTCGGTCACCTGATCTCACACTAACTGAGGTTACCCCAGTTCAGAGAGGAGAACACTGAGTCCTTGTATGTCCTTGCATTGCCTTTCCTAAGGCTGCCTTGGAGAGAACCCCTCCTGCTTCTTCCAGCATTTGGTGGCTCTCAGTGGCTCTTGGTTTGTGCAGCGCCACTCCAACCTCTGCCTTCACATGGCCTCTTCTCTGTGTGTCTGTGTCAAATCTCCCTTTGCCTTTGTGTTCTAAGGAGGCCTGTCACGGGACTTAGGGTCCCTTCTCATCAGGATAATCTCATCTCCAGATCCTTAATTTGATGATACCTGCAAAGACCCGTTTCCAAATAAGGTCACATTGACTGATTCCGGGGGTTAGGGTGGCTATTCAGACTGCTCCAGACTTGTAGCTAGTTGTTTCCCCAAGGTCACACAGTGAGTAAAGGTCACAGTGGGGAGCAGACCCCAGGCTGCTTGGCTCTGAGCTAAGACCCTCAGGCAGGTCCTCACTCCTGAGATGCTTGGAGGAAGGCCCTACCATCAGCTCTGAGAACAAGCACAATGCCATGGGCCCTGCTTGTGAGAAACCTATGATGGGGAAGCCGGGAGGGCTCAGCGGGTTAAGCGTGCTCTCCTTGCAGCCCCGGGGTCCATGGATCGGGTCCCAGCCCCGGCCTGTGCAGACCCATATGCTGAACTGGGGTGTGGGCACCAATTTAGTTCTCACCCAGACGAGCTTCCCATGTGAGAGGCACCCCAGTTCAGCTACCATCTTGTGGGGGTGTGCCTCTCATGCAGATGAGAAGTACTCAGATGAGAGTACTTCTCTCATGATCCTCCTGGTTCATCCTTCCACTTCCACCTTCAAATGTCCCCTTGCTCTCCATGTGTTTCACAGGACAGGCTGTGAATGTTGCCATGACAACCAAGGAAGGAAGAGGCCTGCTCAGTGATCATTAGCTGGGCAAGTAAACGGTAGCCTCTCTTTTATTTTCTTGAGAAAGGGGTCCTCACTCCATTCCGTTCACACAGAAACCTGTTGTCTCGACCAGGTGAGCTGATCAGGTGGAGACATTGATGTATGTGCGTGAGTGTTCAGAGAGGCCACTGTGAAAGAAGAAAAGTATCAGGACATAGTGGTCCTGGTCATTGTGTCACTACTAGCTCACTGCTCCTTAAGGCTGTCCCTTGAGGAGGGGGTAGTGAGTGGGTACTCCATTTCTTTTCTTTTTGTTTAGATTTATTTTTGTTGTTTTTGACAGAGAAACAGAGAGAAGGGGGAGGGTGCAGAACAGTCTCCACAGTTGTACGTCATTGGTTTTCGATATAGTTTCACTCTACAGGTAGGCGAGGGTCTGTGTAGGGCAGGAATCAGCTGGGGGGCCTCCCACATGGGAAGCTCACCCCAGGCGAGAACCAAACTGGGGGCACACCCCAGTCTAGCCTATGGGTTTGCACGGGCCAGGGCCGGGATATGATCCTTGGCCCCGGGAGCTGCAAGACGAGCGCTCAACCCACTAAGCCATCCCAACTTCCCTGGGTACACCATTTCTTGACCCATCTGTGTGCCTCCGAACCTTAGGGATATTTAAGTTGTCTTGTATTGAGGACCAGTGATATGTCTGGCATGCTTCACATTTCTTTACATTTGGTATTCCATTTAGTGCTCATTAAAAACCCAACGCATCTGGTATTACTGTCACCACTTTCCAAATGAGGAAACTGAGGCTCAGAGAGTTTAACTGCCTTCTCCAAAGGCACTCAGCTGGTAAGTGGCAGTGTGGCAGCTAAAACCCAGCTCTTGCCACTCTGCCACCCTTCCTTAACCTTGTACTTGAACTTGCACAATCTCTCTAGAGTCTTGAGAGCCACCAGGGAGACATCATCTAAAAATGTACCAAGATAACTAAACATTTAGGACTTCTATGAGCAACACCGCTGCACACGGTCTGGATGTCTGCTTGGGGAATTGTGCAATGACAAGTGAAATTAAATACTTTAATGGATTTTGACAACAACTCTATGTTAGGGGAATTCAAATTGCATAAAGAAAGAAGTTAGACTTTCTCGCTGGACCTGATTGCTAATATGCATGCCTAATTTATTAGTTGCGTTTTTTTTTTAAACCTAATTTTGTGGGAGCCAGTGTTCTTCGAGGAAAAGGATGTTGTGCATTCGAGGAGGCAGTTCAATCTTCCTGGAGGAGGCTGGGCTTGAGCTGACGCGATTTCCTTGATGTTTGAGGGGAGGTATTCAATAAAGACATATCGAATGAATGGTAACAGCTACCAGTTCTCTAACCCTCTCTCTTGTTTCCTGTCATCACATTGACTCCCTCGGCCCATCTGGGAGGGGGAGTGCATTGTCTGTCTCCATCATATGGAAGAAAAACAGAGGCAAGTGAAAACACAGCTTCCCCAAGGCCGTACAGTTGGGACAGAGTAGACCAGGATGACTATTATTCTTATTATCATAAATTGTTATTGCTGTATTATTACACTAAAAAAAAAAAAAAAGGCTTTATAGAACCTTAAACTGAAAATGACACCCAGAGGTCGCCCTGACCTGCCATCAGGCAAAAATGACACCAAATTCTTCATGTTATTTGTCTTGAAGAATACTTTTCTTACAGCCATTTATCAGCATGTCTTTTTTGTATCACCTATTAGATGTAAAATACCGTGTGGGGAACAAAAATGGATTTCATTGGGTGAAAGAAGCCACAGACTTCAATGGCCATAATATAGGTTTAGAAAATGACGCATTCCACAAGAGAGGTGCAAATGAAGTGCTATGGGAAATGCAGACGGCAGTATTGCTGGGTGCGGGGGATGGCGGCGGGGGGGCGGTGGATGCTGGCTGGCGTCTGAAGAGAGCTTTGAAGGATGAGCAGGACTCCGGGCTGGCTGTTGGCACAAGGGTATCAGGCATGGGCACCCAGGCACAGGGGCCTGCATAGGCTCCTAAGCAGGAGGGGATCTTGGAGTCATTGCTCTGTGTGTAAATGAGATCACCCAGGGAGACTGTGTAGGGCAAGAAGCAGGTCAAGGACAGCCATAGGTACCACTCACCACTAAGGGTCCTCGGAGAAGGGAAAAGCAAAGAATGGAAGCACACTAGGAGAATTGCATGAGCACAGAATGAGAGTCTCAGAGAGAGTGGCCAACTGCATCAGATGCTATGAGGAACTGAACTGGAGAACGATCAAGGTCAGTGGCAATTAGGGGGTCTGTGGTAACCCTTGAGAGAACAGTGCATTTGGAACAGTCAACAGTCGAAGCAGAAACCAGCACGCTCAGACTGAGGTTGGGGTGCAGGGGGGATTCGAGCATGCAGAGTGGCTTTCTCTAGGTCACCCCTGGGTGACTAGTCTCTTAGAGGAGGGCCAGCAGAGAACCCCCTTGGCTCTGCTTAACTTCACTGGAAACCTGGGAAGAACAGGGTCGGTAGAGTCAGACAGACTCAGATTACCACCTGATCTGGTTTGGGAGGTGTACCTACGACCTGGAGGACTTTCTTTAACCTGCCTCTAGCTTTATTTGATAAACAATAGCAGCTATCGCTTATTGAGTGCTTACCTCATCCTGGGCGTGGGTCTAAATGCTCTGCTATGTTAGCCCATTTAATTCTCACAACAGTGCTGTGGCTTAAGTAGAATTAGTATCCCCATCAAACAGACAAAGACACTAAGGCACAAATAGGTTAAGCCATTTTTCCAAGGTCCCCACCCAGCTGGTTAGGGCCAGGGCCAGGATTCCAACGGCATGCTGGCTCCTGAGTGTAGGTTCATGTCTCCATTTTAAGGTCTCAGTGTGGCTTAACCGGGGTAATTAATGTGCTAGAGAGTTCCTGGCCCATAGGAGGGGCTCCGTATGAGTTACTCCTCTTTCCCCCCTGACCAAATGCAAATACAGTCAGGCAGCCATGCCTGAGAAAGGTGTGTGGGATCAGCTCACTTCCATTCGTACAAATCCCAGAGAGTGACACACACAAAATTGCCTTGGAAGGTGGGAGGCAAATGCCATCAGCTCCTGGGTCACAGTCGAGTGAAGATGGTTTCGAGTCAACACCCATCAGCAGTGATTGGCCAGCTGGCCGCACTGCCACCCCTGGGTGGGGGCCACCCTCGAGGCAAATCGGTGACAAGTGAACTGCACAAAGTGAGCAGATTTCATCTGAAACCTGAGGGGGAAGGATGTGTGGCCTGGGACATGCTGCTGGAGAAAGGCTCGCTGGGTGCACAGTATGCAAAAGAGAGCGAGGAGTCCCGCGGAACATGAACTAGGTTTGGAAGAAATTGAATGCCAGCAAGAATTACAGTCTCTAGGCAAAAAAGAACTTCCACACACGGCTTTCCCCCTTATTGCTTGTATTCACACAGCCCTGTACTTTGGTGCAGAACTGTGTTTAAACACTAAAAGGCTTTGTGTTGCAGATAAGCGCTGAGGATGTAATTAAAAGGATCCCTTCATTAGCAGAACTAGACAATGAGAGCTCAAGTTGGCCTTCTATGCTAATTTTGGAGGTTGTAAAACAGAGGCTAATACACCACTGATTACAATTGTCACATAGACAGTGCCTTGCTGTTACTCTCCCTGAGAGAGACAGGATCTTCCCAGTAACTAGGAAAGAAAGATTTATTCGGACAACCAGAATTGGAGGGGTGTGGTGTCGAAGGGGTTAGAAATGTGGTCCCAGCCTTATTGCTCAGGCGGCTGCTAGCCTCTCAAAGCTTCAGTATCCTCAGATGTAAATTCAAGTTAATAACCGTGTCTAATTAATCGGATTGTCATAAGAACTCATTGAAGCGATGACTACATTCATGGTCAGATACTCTGAGTACCTACTGTGTGCCAGGAACTGTGTTGGGGCTAGAGACATAGCCAGAAACAAGCAAGAGTGGGGCCTGCCCTCCTGGGCTTTCAGCCCAGTGAAAGGAATGTCATCAGACAGATAGTTGCACAAATAACCCTGTAGGTATGGTTGTGATAAAGACTACGAAGGAAACAATGTTGATGATGATGACATACAAAGTCTGGAAGGTCATTTAAAAAACAGCGGTTCATTCTGTCTCCAAAAGCTATGCAAAGCTTTCTGGAAAAGGTGACACAGAACCTAAGATTTGAAGGATGAATGTTTTTCTAGTGGATAATTTGGGGAGAAGCATTTACAAAGGGAGGGAGAATGTGCAATATGAGAGACAAGGCAGGCAAAGCAGGCAGCAACTAGACCATGCAGGGCCCAAGCTCTGTGCTCAGGAGTGAGGACCATGCCCAGCATGCCCAGGGCAGCGGCATGGCAAGACTTATCGTTTGGAAAAACTTTGGGTCCAGCAAAAAGCTAACCACAAGCCCAGTCATCCACAGAAAGACAGTAGCCAACTACTCAGTTGGTGCAGAGCAAGCTTGTCCAAACCCGTGGCCCATGGGCTGCCTGAGGCCCAGGACGGCTTTGAATTCCGCCCAACACAAATATGTGATCTTTCCTAAAACATTATGAGATATTTTTGTGATTTTTTTTTTTCCAGCTCATCTGCTATTGTTCATCTTAGTGTATTTTATGTGTGGCCTGAGACAATTCTTCCAGTGTGGCCCACGGAAGCCAAAAGGTTGGACACCGCTGGGTAGAAAGAGACCCCGTAACCTTTTCAGGCAAAAGGAATTCTCCTCCCTCCTGCCAGAGGGACTGGAAGAGGCTGAAGCTCCTCGTTCAGATGAGAATTTGGGCCTCTCTGGCATTTCAGCTCAACAGTGGTGCAGTTTTTTCTTCCTTACTTCTTCTTTTTTTTTAAGGCTCTGGGTAGGAAGTCAGGAGAGCTGAGCCTGCCTTTGCCACCACCTCTCTCTTGACTCCTCACCTCAAGCTCCCCATAAAGGAAAATGGGATGAGATCATCGCTACTGCCCCTTCTGAGCCCACAGCTTAACCTTTCCTTTATTTGGGGAGAGGCAATTACTCTGGGACGCCATTTTGTGCATTATTTTGTGACATCAGTAATCCTCAGTGGAGAACCGGGGTATCAGGTAAGAGGCAGGCGCCCAAGGAAATGAGACTCATAGGGGGGCGTTGCTTAGGTTGGGACAGGGGGCAGGGGCAGCCTGACCCTGGGCAGCAGGCAGTGAGTTCCCCAGACTGCTCATTTTACAGAGCCCTCCCCACGCGCCTCTTTGCTAAGAGGGCTCTCCCTGCTCTGCCCCTCCACACGGAGCGGGCATGTCTGCCACCTCTCCTCTGTCTCGCAGCGCGGGCTGTTAGAGTCAGGGAAACATAGTGCCCCGCAGGCCAGGGAGGCCATCCCTCTTGTCGGGGCCACGGCCTAGTGGCCCAGGCGTGTCTAGTTAGGGGGGTGAGGGTGGGGCAGGATAGCAGAGAGTGGTTAAAGAAACCCTACTCTCCTGAGGTCCCAGAGGTGTATGCTGACCTCTCCCTCTGAGACTGGTGACCAGACGCTAAGCCACTCGTGACCACACACAGGATGTAAAGATATTGGTGATTGTGATCAAAGTGGGCGGCAGGTATCGCCGCACTGTGCCAAGCACCATGCATCCGTTTTCTCTGTAATTACATCAGTGCTAAAGGTTAAGTACCATTATGATCCCCATTTTATACGAGAGGAAACAGAAGCTTCGAGGTCATCTGACTTGCCTGAGGTCACCCAGCCCCGGGGGCAGAGCTGGGGAGCTTGCCTGGGCCAGCAGGCGGCACCCCCCACGGGAGGGATGGCCTGCCAGCGCCCCTCCCTGGCCTGTGGGGCACTGTGTTTCATTGACTAACAGCCCGCGCTGCGAGACAGAGGAAGGGCGGCAGGGGCTGAGCAGAGAGGCCCGCTTAGCAAAGAGGCGCGTGGGGAGGGCTCTGTAAAATGAGCTGTCAGGCTCTTCATCCGGAAAATGAGAGGCCTGGGCCCGGTGACCCCTAAAGTTCCTTGCAGCTCCGCCAGAGCGTGAGTTCCGGGTGTGTGGGAACGGGGCACTGGAGGGGGTCCTCATGTTTGTCCTGTTGACAATTCGTTGCCTGGCCTGGCAGGAAGATGCTCCTGCAGCCCCCGGGCCTGGCCACTCCCAGAACTCATCACCAGCGGGCCGTTAACTCATACACACGACAAAAGTCGTGCGTCAGGGACCGGTGTGAGCCCACAGGTAGGGGTCAACTCGTTTGGCAATCCAAATGGAACAGCCCTGCCCCGAGGAGTGCTGGTCCCTCCGGGACATCACACGGAGGTTAGTTACAAGCCCCCAAGCAGAGCCACCTGGATGCTTTCCAGAAAGGCTGCGCTTTGTGCTGGGCTGAGGCTAGGTGCCCTCCCAGGCCTCACACCACCGGAAATGAGAGACTGCTCTCCACTGAGAGGAAGAGGAAATGAGTTCAGAGAACCTGTGGCACTACAGTGAGTCGCAGCGTGACACTTTCGTCCATTTCATAGCTGAGCGACCTTCCGAAAGTGGGTTACAGTTCTCTGAAGCTAATTTTTCTCGTCAGTGACATGGGGCCACTTACAGTATCTAATTCATAGGATCACTGCCAGGGTCGAATGAGATGTGACAAGGAACCGGCCGGCCCGCCAGGCGCTCAGTGCCTGATAGCTCCCGGAATGAATGCCGCACCGAGCAGCCGCCACTAGAGACGAGGGCTGAGCCTGCCTGGGTTTCCGCCCTGGGTCCCAGCCTCTTAGTTGGTATCCCTGTGCCTTGGTTTCCTCATCTGTAAAACGGGTGTGATAGTAACACGAAATTCATAGGATTTTATATCAGGATTCAATCGTTTTTAAATTGCTGCCCCTGCCACATAGTAAGTGCTACTGATAGCATCACCGCCGTGTTCGCTCCTGTGGTTACATCGTGCTACGTAAGAAGGTGACTGAGGGGGTGGAAGTGGCCAGGTGACCGTCCCAAGGCCCGTGGCAGGAAGGGGAGCAGGTGGCAACAGGCCGAGCATGGGTCTAGGTCTTACAGGGACTTGAACATCAGACAAAGATGCCTCATTCCATCCTTTTTTTCATCGGTGTGGAAACACATGCCTCACCCACTCTGTAGTCTGTCGCCTTCCCTTCAAATAGCACAGTATTACCATCAAGCAAACGGAGCCTCTGTGATGGCAGACATTTATCAGCTGACGGAGCTGAGCTATAGGGTAGTTATGTTTATTTTTAGTGACTTCATCCTCCAACTCTTTAAATTAGCTGCTGGGCTAATTTAAGGGACTTCTTTGGTGCACAGCTAGCAGTTTCTTTAGGAACGCCAATGTGCATTTGAAGTCCCCATGTGTCTGAGGGGACAGGTCTTGGCCAAACAGTGGGGAAGGAAGCCTGTGAACCTCCCTGAGCCAGCACAGTACCACTGCCCACCGGACTCTCCAGCCAAACCACGGGGTCTCCGGGAATGTGAGCCAGGGTGCTTGCTCCCATTTTGTCCCCCACGGTCAACTTTCAGGTAAACCAGGCTCATCCAACCCACGGCCCACAGCCCACACCCGGCCCAGGACGGCTTTGAATGCGGCCCAACACAAATTCATCAACTTTCTTAAAACATTACGAGATTTTTTGCAATTTTTTTTTTTAGCTCTCGTTGATGTTAGTGTGTTTTATGTGTGGCCCAAAATAATTCTTCTTCTTCCAAAGTGGCCCAGGGAAGCCAACAGGTTGGACACCCCCCAATCTAGACTTTGGCCTGCATCAGATCACCACAGGGCTTCTGGAAACGGATTGCCCAGCCCACTTGCTGGTTCTGAGTACGGAGGCCTGGGGTCACACCAAAAATGTGCATTTCTAACAACTTTTCAGGTGATGCCAGTGCTGTTGGTGCAGCGAGCATGCTTTCAGAATCGGTGATCTAGAGTGTTCCCATAGCTTCCTGCCATCAGCCACCCCCACACATACCTCAATTCAGAATCTGTACCCCTGCCAGATTCATTCGTCTTCACCTCACTTCTGGTTTTGCTTCTCCTCTCCCACAAATCCATCACATTCTTCTCATCCTACACTGCCCATTCCAAGGACCTTTGTCTGACATTCAAGATCCAAGACCAAGACCAAGGCTCTCTGGTTACTGTCCCACCTATTTCTCTTCACACGTGCCTCCAAGACCGGCAAACCCGCTCCTTCCACATGCGCTGGGTCCTACCTCTGGATGCTCACCTGGCCACTGCCACCTCACTCGGTCATTGTTACGGGGGGTCTGGTCTTCCCTGACTTGGTGACGTGTTTCTGGGTGGCAGGGACTGTGTCCTCCTCCCCTGTGGATCCCAGGCCCCCGAATGAATAAATTATTGAAGGAATACTTCACTTAAAAAGGAAATGATTTCTCTGAGAGAATTCAAGCACCTTCTCTGAAACTGGAATTTGGCCCTGCTTTATCTACCTTTCTGTTTTTAGGAATATATACAGCTTACACAGAAGAAGAAAAGTTTTTGGTTTTATTGAAATCAAATTAGCGCCAGAACTATCTCATACGCTAAGCATAGAATGTGTGCCGAGATGGTCCTGAGTATGAATTCTGATTCCATTTTTGATTTATGATGTTAAGCAAGTATTTGGTTTCTCTGAGCCTCGGGTTTCTAATCTGTAACATGGGACTAGTTTCTACTTGCCTCATGGAACTGTAATGAGGAACCCATGAAACAATATGAGGGAGCTGCTTGGTACAATGCTTGACATATATGTAGTAGGTCCCTGAAAAATAGTGGTGATTTTTAACAGCAGGCTTTCTGGGTAAAAGAGAATTGGTGGCTTTTCACGAATGTTTTAATAAAAAGGAATTCCATTTTATTTGAAAAACGATAATAGATAAAGCATTCCAGGATTCTTTGCCCTATTTTAATGAATCAAGGATACACCAAATTCAATTTAAAAAATTACCCCAAAGGACTAGTAAGCTTGATGCACATTTTCTTTACCAGTTACTTTTTATTTCATAAGCCCGACATTTCCATTAAAATGCTATTAAGTAAAAACGGGATTTTATAGTATTTGTGATAACTTGGATCTCAGTGAGATAATTGGACTTAGCTCGAGCAAAGATACCATTTTTCACAGCTTTACTTCCTCTTACATATCAGCTATATCTTTCCTGCCTTCTTCCAGTCGAGTGAAACCACTTCCCCCTTGAATGTGTGGTTTTGAATCCATGAAAATGACATCCGTGACATTGAAGGCCCTTTTCATCCTGAGGTTTATTAATTGGGATTCAGGAAGGAAGGGAGATGGTCGTCGTTCAGTGAGTCCAGCAGCCCTTGACAGACATGTGAGAGGCTGTCACATAGAAGAGAGCAGACTCATTCTGTCTGCCCTGGGGCAGGATGAGATGCCGGCTGTGGACGCTGGGGGGAGACACCCTCCAACATGCCATTGGGAAAACCTTCCCAAGCCTGAGAGGTCCCCTGGAGGTGGTGGGTCACCCAACCCACACCAAGACCACCACCCTGAACATTCTGCTGATTAAATGACCCCTTGGCTCTAATGTCCCTGTCTACTTGGGATTAAGGTTTCTTCTCTAAAGTAACATCATTGAGAAAATGTCCTGGAACTCAAGAGGGTTCCCGAACACACCATTGTGAATGTATGAAATGCCGCTGAGTGTATGAAATACACGCTGTAAAATGGTTGAATTTATGTGGTGTACATTAGACCACAATTAAAGAAAGTAAAGGACATCATTGGGCAGAGTGACCTCCAAGACTGCTTTTGGTTGTAATGTGTTGTTTCTGGAGGGAGCACGTCACTTCGGGGACTGAGGACCAGATTCTATTTAGTCAAAGACAGGCCGTGTAGACATTCAACATCTAACTGAGGGGAGTGGCTAATTAAGTGGCAGTTCAGACATAATACAGGAAATTACATGTCCGTGAGAAATTACGCTCATGAAAACATGTTTAGCGCCATGGGAAGACACTTGTAAAGTGTAAGAAGAAGGATTTTAACTGCATGTAATGTGACCCCAGCTTCACAGATAAATCAAGACGCTAATAGTGCTCATCCCCGAGTTGTGGGATTACAGATGGTTTTGATTCCTGTGCACATTTCTCCAGCTGTCTACAAAGAACATGAATTACTATTAGAATCTATAAAAGCTATTTGAAACAAACAATAAATGGCAGTACTTAGGATTCTGTAACCCTCAGCGTGAGTCATGACGTGCTGTGGAGTAGCGGTGGCAAAGTGGAGAGGGCGCTGGTTAGAAGGGCGGATTTGTAATCATGGTCAGCCCGGGCAGAGCTGCAGCCCCTGCTGTGCCTCAGTTTCCCCATCTGGGACAGGGGTATAGCAATAACAGTCTATGTCACAGCGTTGTGGGAAGAGCAGATGAGCTAACGAAGGGCAGTTCTGTTGATTGAAGGGGTCTCTAAGCTGTCTTCATTGTCATTCACACTGTACATTTCCAAATCTTCCCTTTATTTTTATTATTATTTTTTAAAGATTTATTTTATTGTTTTTGACAGAGACAGAGAGAGACAGAGAGAAGGGGGAGGGTCCAGAGCAGTGTTCATAGTTGTATGTCATCAGCTTTCAACATGGTTTTGTTCCACACAGGTGGGTGGGGGCCACGCAGGGCGGGAACCGGGCTGGGGGCCTCCCATATGGGAGGGACGCCCCCTGGAGCCAGGGGCAGAACTGGGGGGCGAGAGCTGAACTGGGGCCTCCCGCATTGGAAGCACACCTCAGTTCAGCATGTGGGTCCACACTGGCCGGGGCTGGGACTCTATCCTCGGTCCCCAGGGCTGCAAAGCGAGCACTTAACCCTCTGAGCCATCCCGGCTTCCCCCCCACAAGTCTTCCCTTTAACAAAAACTTCAAGAGTGCTTATAAAGTCAGTGATTGCCACGTATGCAACCATTTAAGAGCTAATTTCCAGTAACAGTGCCGCTATTTTTCCTCCTCTTTCTTCCTATAATCTTAATGGGAAACCATTTATTTTATCTGAAAAGGAACCACCTGACTTTTATTTATTGCCTCCAGCTGAAGGAGATGATGAGAAAGCCAGTTTGGCTGCAGGAAAGTTGCATCCCCCACCCCCACCCCCACCCCCAACCCGGGGAGCGTGTGCTTCTCCCCAGGAACTGGGCTATTCCCCTGTGCAGGGAGGGCATCTGTTTCCCCCGAACCATCCACACTGCTGAACTTTTAAGGGGTTCTCCTTTAAAGTTCTGGTTCTGGCCGCTGCCCTGGTTCTGCCCTCTGCCTGTGGCTGCTTTGAGACCAGTGTCAAGACCCACTTAGAAGGAACCATGAACACAAGGACTTTTGAGTCACACGAGGAGGTTCTCTCTTAGAGGCTGGCTCCTTGGACCATTTTGGAAAGGCTGTCAAATACGCCACTTCTTTACTGACCCTCTTTCGCATTCAAAAGTGCTCATAGCGTACAAAGCATCCTAACCATGATATTTTATTTGAGCCTTACCTAGTTATTAAAAGAAAATTTTCTCAATTCAACAAATTCAATGAAACATTTCCCTCGCGCCTAATATGCGCCAGGTCCTGTCGACACAGAGTTGAGTAAGATCTGGTCCCTGCCTCAGTGAGTTCACAGACTAGAGAGATCAGCATCTAAACCCATGCTGTGCAACTTGACAAGGGAACAAAGGAGCAGGTCCAAGGAGCAGAGTGGCCATGGAAGAGAGTCATCAGCAGGGTTGAGAGACGTCTGAGCTGGTTCCAGAAGTAGAAGGCGAATGTGTCAGGCAGCCAGGGCCCGGGGAAGGCCTTAATGGCGGAGGAAAGCAGATACAAAGACAGCAGGATGGCCCAGCTGGGTGACTGACGGTGCACTTGAGGGTGAGAGCCCCAAGGACAAGGCCATTGGCTAAAGGAAAGAGCAGGCAATGACCTTGGCATTGGGCTCAGTACCATGAGACGTGCTGCTAGTGTTTCTGGATCAGTCAGTCAGTTGGGCAATAGTCTGTGCGCAGGATTCTGTGTCAGGGATGGACACACAGACGGGAAAGGGTCACACCGGGCCCCGGGGCAGCTATGGGCCGGGCAGGGCAGGAGATAGGAGACTGGGATGAGCTACAAGTGCCAAGGGCGGCACGAGCGTGGAAGGGAGCTGGGTGTCCAGGGAGCACCAGGGTGGGGTGGCAGGGAATGTTCAAGGCCTTGGGGGATGTAGTGTGTCTAGGTCAGTGATAGAACGTGAGGAGCATGGAGAAGAAATCCGCAAGGGCCTCAAGTGCCAGAACGGGCACGGCTGTGTCGTCTGGGCTCTCGGGAGTCCACCTGATCAGCTTACTTTAAAGGGCTGCTTCGGCTGCCAGTGTGTGGTGTGGACGTGTGGACGGCAAAGGCTGGAGGCAGGAGGCCCTGTTGCTATAGCTCAGGCGAGCGTTAACAAGGCCCAGGTAGGAGCGGAGTGGAGTTCCAGGGACCATAAGGAGGTAGGACTGGATGTGGAGGCTGAGGGAGAGGAGGGGTTGGCATTCATTCCGATGCCTCTTGCTTGGGTGACTGGCAGATGGTGGTGACATTCGGGGGGTGGGGAATGAGGATTTGGGGTGAGGGGAAATGCTCATTTCCATTGACGGTGACTGTGGGCCATTCTGAAGGTTAATCGGGCAGGTTGGATATGTGGGTCTGGAGCTGAGAACATTCCGGGACAGAGGTGGATATTTGAGAGTTATTAACTGTGAATTTTCTTCAATATCAGAGTAATTTTAGAATAAAATATCCAGACTAAGGAATCATGACATTATAATCGTTTTTTTGTATGAGTTCCAAATAAGAAAATAGTTCATCCAGAGATGTAATTGTGCTTATTCCTACAATTGGGTAACCGATGTATCTTTGCAAATTGTTCATTGAACTGTGCGCCTATGGCTTTTTGCCAGCCCTCAATGAGAGTTTTTTATATTTTCTTAATTATTCAACTATTATCCATAAATAGGAGTTTGAAATCAAACCCAGACTGCTCCATAATAGAGTGTAGCCTTGAATCATGAGTACAAAGAAGTCGTCCAGATTGCAAAACCAGGATGGTGGAATGAAAGAAGCATACGTTTCCAGCCCTGGGTCAGTCCTGGGTCTGTCCCGGGCTCAAACCCTGGCTTTGGCACGCCCTAGCCATGTGAGCTGGGGCAGGTCCCTTCTCTGAGGTCGGTTTTCTGGTCAGTGACAATACGCACCCCCTAAGGTAGCTGTAAATCTAAAGGAAAGGAGAACACACAAGGGCAGGTGCTCTGTCCACCAGAAAGCCTGTGGCAGATGTTGGTTCAGTCATTACTTCCTTGTGTGCTCCAGGTCTCAGCAGCTTGAGAAGCCATTAGCCACAAAGGAAGATCCTTCTGAGAGCAAGCTGGCCACCGCCTCGGACGGCAACCCCAACCCCGAAACCCACCTGCCCTCCATCTGCCTCAAGCAGGTTTTCCCCAAGTACGCAAAGCAGTTCAACTACCTGCGCCTGGGGGACAGGATGGCGAATTTGTTTATCCGGTTCCTGGGAATTAAGGGGACAATGAAGTTGGGACCAACAGGCTTCCGAACCTTCATCAGGTCAGTGAGACCTACCCCCTCTGGCTTGAGCATCGGGCAGGGAGGAGTCCAGCCCCGATCTGGCTGGTCTGACTGCCCCTGGGGACGGGGAGCCTGTGGGTCTGGTAAGTGCCTGCTCTGGGGTTAAATGGGCTCAGCAGCTGGCACTGGGCTTGGCACATGGCAGACTCTCATTTGTTGCATGAATTAATGAATGTTATGGGTGTGAGAGCATTCACGACCTCACACCATGGTTAAAAAACAATTGTGTGCTACCTTGAACTAGGTCCTTAAGCCACATGTAAATAATTGCCCCTTGGACTCAGGCAGACCTCGTGCTTCTTAAACTGGGCTGATGTTCTCTCAGTGGTACATGGCTGTGTGCCAAGCATTTATGAAGCCACAAGAAAGAAACAAGGCCCATCTTCCCAAAGTGTCCATTTCAGGAGAGAAAAGTTAAATAATTCAGCCAATAAATAATTTAATACGTTTTCTCTAATGTAAAAATAACTTGGGTATATTATACAGTGTAATAAAAAATTTGCCTGATTTTAAAGATAAAACATGAGATTTTTGCTGCAGCCTACAACATAAGCCATTGCCATTTAATCTCCAGAAATTATTCATCGGTTTGCCTCTGCCTTCTAAGGCACTTTGAGGTAATAGCATTTACTAGCTGTGCAGCCCTTGGATAAGTTAATGACCGTCTCTGAACCTCAGTGAGCCTATAAAATGGGGATGAAGCTTCCTACAACGCCAGGATTGTGGGTTCTACGCCGCAAAGAAACTGCCAGCATTCGATGTTACTGTTTTTTTGGTTTTTTTTTAACTATTCTTTTTTTTTTTTTTTAATATTTATTTATTTATTTTTGACAGGGAGAGAGAGAGAGAGAGAGAGAGAAAGAGAAAGAGAGAACTGAACTGGGGGAGCTCCCAGTTCAGCACATGGTTCCGCACGGGCCGGGGCCGGGATTTGATCCCCAGTCCCTGGCGCTGCAAAGTGAGCACTTAACCCACTGAGCCATCCCGGCTTCCCCTACTGTTGTTTTTCTAATGATCGGCTTTAATATTTATTTCTACCTTACGCCCCAAAGTCACACTCTTCATGCTTTTATTCACTAAAGCACGTAATTAGAAGTCTTGAATCAGAAACCATTTTTGTCACACACTCTTCCCTAGATGAATTTTATAAATTCTAACTCTAGTCCTCTGAAGAATTCCTGATGGATGGGATGGTAAGCAGGAGTCTCACAGGGATCGTTGCCATTTCACAAGCCCCAAAGTAGTATTTGCCCGACGATTTTGTTAGTTTCAGCAGGGAAAGGAAAGCCCAATGGAAAGAGCATGGGCTTTGGGTCTGGCTTCAAAGCCAAGCTCATTACCTAATAGCTCTGTGGCTTTGGGCAAGTCCCTTGTCGTCTCTGAGTCTCAACTCTTTCATCTCTAAAATGGGAATGATCTTTCCTGCCTTACAGGGTTATTATGAGGTTGGAATGTCATATAATAGATCATAAAGCACCTGATCCAGGGCCTAGTTCACAAGAGCTATTTGTCAAATGGGAATCTTGAGATTATTATTTATATCAGACAGTGGCAATTTTCAAGGAAGTCAACAGACACATGTTGTTATTTCCCTGAGGGGTACCACCTACTAGGATACCCTCTGACTCATCTGGGGCTTGTGTTTGATGTGTAGTGAGACATCCCCATCTATAAATGGTTCAAATCGTGTGATTAGTTTTCTCTTATACAACAGGAAGTTTAGCAGTGGGGGTTCTAGCGCTGGTTAACAACTCTGCGGTGTGAACAGATCAATACCCAGCTTTCTGTCTTTCTACTCATTCATCCTAAGCACGTGCTTCCGGTTTCAGAGTCACCTTGTGGTCACAAGATGGCTGCTCAAAATCCAGCGCTCATGGTCAAGCTCCAGGCAGGCAGGCAGAAGGGAGGAAGGAGGGAGAGCAACTAAATGAGTCAGACACCTTTAAAAGGCCTTCCAGAAGTTCCATTTCTGCCTTGTCTAACTGTGTATGCTGCTGTCCCAATATAGTGAAGAGGAGGAGAACAAATAGTCTCTTACCCTTTGTGAACACTGGGCCTTGGGACACAGGGGACCTGCTCAATGACAGAGGTCCCGAGTCATGAGGGCACATGAGGGGCTGTGGTGAGGGTGAGCAGTCGTCTCTCACGTGACACATCCAGGGGCTCAGAACTTCTGGAGCAAAGACAGGAGCTTTCTGGGCCCACCCCAGCCCCTGCACAGAAGAGTCCATTCAAGACCCACAAGAGAGAAGGATGGTTGGGCTTCATGTGGACAATAGCCAGGGTGTTGCAGGGGACCCTGGCCCTGGGACATCTGCTCTGTCTGAACTGGGTGTGGGAAAGGACCATGTCTGGTTTGACCTAACAACTTTTCCTGAGCACCAGGTAGCTATAAGACAATTATAAATAAAGAATGGAACTCCCGTGCTCAGTCTAACAGCACACACTAAACAAATCATTAAATGTGATCCTTTGGCAGAGTCACAGGATAGTGGCCCAAGGTACCCCTGAGGCCTTATGTTGAAAGTGCTGGGACAGACTGAACAGGGGAACCTTTGTCTGCCTGGTGGAATCTAGGCAGGCCGCCTGGAGGAGGCAGGGATCAGACTGTTATAAGCAGGAGTTTGCCTGGCAATAATGGGAGGGTTACATAGTCCAGGCCACAGGGAGAGCCTGAGAATGGTTCCTGCGAGAGGCTCGCGTTCAGAAGTGAGAAAAGGTTTATCATCCAGGCCAAACTGGTGGTGGATCCTGAAATGTTTTCTTTTTATTCCTAGTAAAAGTTCTACCAAAATGTGTGAGAGAGAGAGGGAGGCAGATTAGAAAAACCACTGTACCATAAGAATCGCAATCTCAGTTGCCTCCGGGGGCAGGCAGGCAGGAAGCCGGCGCAAATGCAGCGGGCTGCAGCTGGAAGGGTGGGGCGGGCTGGGCGGGCAGGGCAGCCCCTGACCCGGCCAGAGGACCCACCGGGCCAATAGTTCCAGAGCTTTCAGGTTTTCAAGAGAAACTAGAAATACTGATTTTTACGTAAATTCTCAACCCCTGTTTATGAATAATGGTCATTCAGAAAATCATTTTTAAATATATTTTTTTTATTTATTTATTTTTGACAGGGAGAGAGAGAGATACAGAGACAGAGACAGAGAGAGAACTAAACTGGGGGAGCTCCCAGTTCAGCACATGGTTCCGCACGGGCCGGGGCCGGGACCCGATCCCCAGTCCCCAGCGCCGCAAAGTGAGCGCTCAACCCACTGAGCCATCCCGGCTTCCCCAGAAAATCATTTTTAAACACTGTGTGGGTTCAATCAAAACGTGGCTGCCCGTAGAGACCACCTGTGTGTGACCCCGCGTGTGAGAAGCCAAGGCACCTTAAGAGGACTTGCTGTGTTCCTACGCTGTCTTGACAAGAAAACAGAACCGGGAATGGCTCTGGCCAAGGAGATTTCTACAATGCTCTCAGACTGGACCTGATTGGGTGATGTCAAGAATATTGCTACAAACCTGCCTCTATGTGATTGCCTTTATGAGCTTCCATCCCTTTGTTCTCTATAATTAAGGGCACTTGGCATGAGAAACTGATTTTGCGATGTTAGCGACTATTAGGTCCTGCGGCCCCAGCCCGTCCTTTCCAGTCGGGCCATGTTGTTAGTGGGAGCGATGGTGACCGTGAGAAGGCAGCATGTCCTCAGGTGGGGAAGAGGCTGCCGGGAAAACAGCCTCAGACAACGAGCACCCACCAGCCAATGCCCTGAGCAATTAAGGACGCGGGAAGAAAGAGAAACAACATTGCACAACCATGAACAGAGTTTCCTTTTAAAAGTACTGAGATCCCAACAGCAACTTCACCATGAAAGATGATACTCTGCTTTTAGATGTATCTGAGTCTGTTGAGCCTAGCCAGCTAAATTTAACAGCAAGAGTTTTCTCTTGCTAACAACTATGCGTTCTCTCTCCTTTGCTCTTTAGTTTAAATTTTGCTTCATTATGAATTAATAATATTTATGCCATATGTTAAATCGAACCAGTGCCCTGCTCTGGAGCACGAAACAGGAGACATATATGCCACCTGGACAGCTGTTCCTTTCAGAGCTGCCACACACACGGCAGAGGTAGAACTTGGCTTTCATCTTCCCACTCTTTCCCTCCAAGCTCCTTGAAGAGAACTGGAGGGAACAAAATAATAAACATTCCGATCGAATTTATTTTCAGTGACCATCTCTCATAATGTGCTGCATAGATCAGCAGTTTTAGGAGTGAATTATGCTAATGCCAGTCTGGCCATATTCTATTTTTCTCTTCCACCAAGAAATGAGAAATAATGAACTGTCGTTTTCTTGTCTAGACTTAACTCCATCTAACCAGCTTTTCGTGTCATTTCCTCGGGAGGCACATAATAGTAGCACATATTACCATGAATTAAGGGCTGCTTCTCTCTGTCTTTTTAAAAAATTGTTATTTCACAATAATTGCTGGGGTGTGGAGACTTCTCTTTCTATGAGAAACAGGAATGATCTGATTCTTCAGCTTGACAGCTCTCTTTGAGGGAAGTGTGTTTTTGTTACTTTCCTGCTCCTGGATGACTAATTTGGGGGGCATCCTGTGTAATTCACAAAGAACACGTTTTCCACGTTCATCCTACCTCAGAAGTTAACATCAGTTTGCAGATGCTGCATTTTCTATCTCCACAGCCTGTAGATTAAACAGTTGGGGAGGCCAGGATGGCTTAGCGGGTTGAGCACTCACATTGCAGCCCTGGGGTCCGAGAATTGAGTCCCCAGCCCCAGCCTGTGTGGACCCATGTGCTGAACTGGGGTGTGCTTCCCACGTGGGAGGCCCCCTGTCCAGTTCCTGCCCAGCGCAGCCTCACATCCACCTGTGTGGAATGAAACTATGTGGAAAACTAATGATGTACAACAATGGAGACTGCTCTGGGCCCTCCCCCTTCTCTGTCTCTTTCTGTCTCTGTCTCTGTCAAAAACAATAAAATAAATCTTAAAAAAAAAAAGTTGGCCAAACCTGGTTGATTTCTAAGAAACGGAGGCAGCTTCTCCGTACCCTGAGCCACCTTCCTTTATAGAAATCCCTGTTCATCTATCTTTTTTGTGGCTTCTGATCCTGGTGTCCCTTAAAAGTAGAGAATGGTTTTCTCTCTTTCCTTTTCTCCCCCTTCTATTCCCTTTTCTCATAAGGAATATTAATATGCTTCAAAATGGGTAGCGGTGGACAGTTTCATTCTCTGGGAGGCAACATGATGGCTCAGAAGGTTCTGGAATGGCAGTATAAAGGGCCTTGCCTCCCCTCTGTCATTAAGCCCTTGGTGACTTTGAATCTCCCTTTCTTCTGTGATGACCTCTTTCCGGCAATATTGTGAGAGTCTACGCTTGGGATAGCAATGGCTTCTAAAATGTGTACATTATAAACCGCAGTTGTCATTTTCACCCCTTAGATGTTTAGATGGTGGTTTGGGTTTTTTTTTTAAACAAATATTGATCATTTTTTAAATTTCACCTTATAGATACCTCTCCAGGAAAAATAAGCTCCTTTTCTGCACAGAAAAGGATGAATACAAAATAAATTTTATAAATAGGATTTAATGGAGTGGAAAAAGTTGGTGTCTAAATTTCCCATGAGGGGGAAGCTGGGATGGCTCAGTGAGTTAAGCTCTCACTTTGCAGCCCTGGGGACCAGGGATTGAATCCCGGCCCCGGCCCGTGTGGACCCATATGCTGAACTGGGGAGTGCCCCTAGTTCAGTTCTCACCGGGGTGAGACCCTGGCCCAGTTCCTGCCCTGTGCAGCCCTGCCCACCTGTGGAACAAAACCATGTGGAAAAAACAATGATGTGCAACTATGGGGACTGTTCTAGGCCCTCCCCTTTCTCTCTATCTCTGTCTCTGTATCTCTCTCTGTCAAAAACAATAAAAATAAATATTTTAAAATTAATTAATTAATTAATTAATTTTCCATGAGATGTCAGTCTTTGTTGAGAGGAAATGGGGATGATAATTTCAAATCTCTCTGTCCTTGGAATCCTAATGAACTTAAATGATTTGTCATGCTCTCCCATCATATGTGCTCAAATTCCTTTGATTCTAAAAAACAGGGGAAGCCGGGATGGCTCAGTGGGTTGAGCGCTCACTTTGCAGCGCCGGGGACCGAGGATCGAATCCCGGCCCCAGCCTGTGTGGAACCATGTGCTGTACTGGGAGCTCCCCCGGTTCAGTTCTCTCTCTGTCTCTGTATCTCTCTCTCTCTCTGTCAAAAAAGAATTAAAAAATAAAATAAATAAATAAAATAAATATTTAATAAAAAGCAACAACAAAATCCCATTTCTTCAAACTTTCTACATCCTGGAGGAAGATTGGGAGCTGTCACCTATCACTTCCCCACATGTGCCAGGCACTGAGCGTCCTTAAAATAGCTGTGTATGGTGAGTAGCCTTATTCTCGCTGTACAAATGAGGAAATTTAGATGCAGAGAGCTTTGGTGACTTGCTCAGGTCACAGCAAAGTCAAGAGTCCAACGCGTGTGCACTTGACTCCACAGCTCATTTTTCCCATGTACATTTCTAGCCCATCTTTTCTTAGGCATTTTCCAGGCTTCTCATGTCACCATATTTCTTGGACTTCTTTTCTACTGAAGAATTTATCCTTCCTTAGTCATTTAAAAACTGCATCCCAGGACATAAGGGGAAACTTTTCTCAATGAATAAGAGCTACCAAGACTTCATGTTTTCACCCCAGACTCCAAGATCAGTTCTACCCTGTGAGGGTAGTACCCAAGCCCGATTCAGCTCTCCATCACTCGCTGGGCCCAGAATATAGCCTACACGTAATGGACACAAAACAAATTGTATATTAAGTGGATGGATGGATGAAAGTCCATTCTGAAGTCTTGACCTTTGGAGTATTCCCTGTTTGAGTCCATTGAGAATGTTCAGTAACCACAGGGACAAACCTGGGAAAACCTGTCTCCCAGTGATTCTGGTTGTCTTCCCAGCCTATTGCACAGCTTCCCAACAACGGCTCTCCAGAGTCTCAGCCTTCCTGGACCCCGCCTGAGACATTGTGTCTTGAATCGTGGGTTCTTCCTGCTGCCCTGGACTGGCCCACCTCCTCACTTCTCCCCAAAGCTCCCAAGTCCACTACTCTACCCTCCAGGGGAGGACTGGATACGAATCCCAGCTGTGTGATCTTGGGCAACATGTCCCTTCTCATGGGTCTTGGTTTACCCATCTCTGAAATGGGACTAAGAAGACCTCCCTGGTAGACTGGTGATCAATATTCAGAGAGCTAATGTGCAGGAAAGGGCCTGGCATACAGATGGTGCCCCCCCCCCCAGCTTCCCCCCCCCACCCACACACACACACAAATGCCTACAGAATGAAAATTCTTTCCAAGCGTTTCCTGTGTGCTGCAGCCAGCGTGGATCCCTCCTGGCCGTGCCAGCAGCAGATGTCGCAGTCAGCTGTACTTGCAGGCCGCACGAGGGAGGATGTTTCCTTGGGAAAGGGATACATGGAGAATTCTTTTTTGATAAATTGCAGCTCCTGCTCAAGGTTTGACATTTCTATTTTCTACCTGTCAGGAAAAAAATAGCTACATCCCAGTGGTCAGTTTGGCTTCCCTCTTTGTAGTCTATGAACCCGCAGAGCAGGCCAGCAGAGCCGCGGTCCTGTGGGGGAGCAGGGTGTCCGGAGAACGCCCATAGGATCCTTTGAGGAAACCGTGGCCATTCCTAACGATGCCTGGGAGCCAAGCAGTGCAGGTTGTTCTAATACATTGGGAGAGACCGGAGCACCGCCCTGACCGAACCCAATAGCGATAGCCATCTTGGTGACAGGGGACATAAAACACTCCGCGTCCACTGACATGTTGTTACTGGGGCTTAATAACTGCGTGCTGATGTGCTTTGAAGTCTGCCACCACGGTGACTTGTGATTGAAGCACGGAGCGGGAGCCCAGGGTGAAGCCGGATGTGAATTGATGGCTTGAGAAATACGCATGGGGGTGGGAAGACAGGGAGGGTTGGGGGAGCAAGTGTGCTAGCATAGAAGGGGTGCCAGCCTGGTCCAGGCAGCGTGCTGGGCACACTCCCAGCCACCCTTGTTAGGGGCGTGCATGGGTTGGTTTGGAGAGAGGCCTCTGAAATGGCCAAACTCTGCTTGCCAATCAACCCCTGGCCTGGCGGGTTCCCACGAGAGCTACGTACACAAGGGATGATGACATACGGGAATCAAAGAACCACTTTATCATTGCTGGGGGTGATGAATGTGGACACGTTTGGGAAGTTGAAAGCAACATCGAATATAGTTCATCCCAGGAGACAGCTGGCTCAGAGGTCTAGCTTTCAGGACTTTCAAGGCAAATGTAGCTTGTGTTGGGATCCACATCCCAGCACAGTCCTGTTCAGGAGGGCACACCACCTGTACAAGCCCAGGGCTGCCTCTCTTCTGAGCAGAGCCTGAGCCCCTGCCCCCAGACACGGCCCTGCATGCAGGGTTTCCCCAGAAAGGGCAGCCTCGGGCAGGGGCTGAGGTGGGTCTAGTGCTGGAAGAGGAAAAGAAAAAAGGCAAAGAGAGATCAGGAAGGGAACCAAGGGTTCTGTGGGCCAGCCAGGTGCCCAGCACCATGCGGGGACCTCACTCATCTTCACAACAGCCATGCGGGCAGGTGTTATTATCTGTACTTAGAGACCAGCAAAGAAAGGCTCGGAGATTTCAGTAAATTACCCACAGTCACAGGATTTCAACCCGGTCTGTCGAATGCCCAAACCATGCTCTCTTCCGTGTGCCAGACTGCCCCTCTCCCTTTCCAGACCAAACAAACAAAATAACCAAGTGGGGAGGACTAAACCCGCCTCTGTGGTGGGGAAAGGAAGCAGCAGCATCGCTGACATCAGGCTGAAAACCTAATGAAGGGGGACATCCTAAGCACAGACACCTGCCCCCTCCCTCCTCCTGTTATGTCCCGGTGACACCCCTAAAGTCAGGAATGAGCCCCCAAGAGGCACAGCCAGCCGGCACCTGTCTACTCTGGGAGTCTTGGGGCTTATTGCGGCAGACTCAGGGCCCAGGTAAAATCTTCAGGTGACAAGAGTCAGATGGGTGAGATGCTGAGACCTCGAGCCCCTGTCTGTAGATTTGGCCCCGCAGGCGCTTCTGGGTGGGGAATGACTGCTGGACAGCAGTGACACCTTCATCCCGCATCAGTGATGGCGCTGTTATCACTGGGTCATTCGAGCGGGCCACCGTCAGCCGCCGGGACCCCAGCAGGAGAGCATAGCCCTGCAGGTGCACCAGGGCTTCCTCCCCGAGGCTGATGGATGCAGAGGGTGTGTTTTTGGAACGTGAAATTCCCCTGGCCCTCTTAGAGCAGACAGGGACCTACATGACCCTGTGTAAGGACAGGCTGACACGTGGTAACTCTGCTAAAGACTTGCTGTGTCTCATAGGTGAGGAATCTGAGGCTCAGGAAGGGGAAATAGTAATAGTTTAACCAGAGCCATCCAGCTTCGAAGTGGCAGGGCCAGGTTCAAGTTCAGACTTGCCATCCTGAAGTCCTTGCTCTTTCCAGCCCATTAGAGCCCTAATGAACCAAATTACAGGAGCTCATCTGATCTGACCTCCACTTACATTTCCAGCCTTCTCGCCCACCACTCCCTGCCGTAGGCCCCTCACTAGTCCCAGCTGAGGGAAGGGAGGGTCTGCCAGGCAGGTGATACAGCCCAGGCAAAGGCATGGAGGCAAGACAGAGCAGGGCCGGTATGGCGTCCAGCTCTAACGTGTCCCCTCCCGTCCTCGGCAGGAGCTGCAAGCTGAGCAGTAGCAGCTTGTCCATGGCCGCCGTGGACATCCTCTACATTGACATCACCAGGAGGTGGAACTCCATGACCCTGGACCAGCGGGACTCAGGTACCTGGTGACTGGCCTCCAACCCGCCCTGGAGAGCCAGACAGGGGTGGACAGTGCATGTTCTCTTCCTTCTTGTTAAAGGTCAAGGCGGGAGAAGGGAGAAAGGGTATTCTATCAGCTCGAGGGCTTGAGCTGAATTTGAGTTCAGGGGCACTGTCTGCTACAAGGCTGTGTCCACCCAAATCCAAATGCCCCATTAGAATCCCTGGTCTTTGCTTAAGGCTTTGAGTTCATTCAGACTGGGACTACTCGAGCTGTCCGTTCATCCGTTCATCCTCGGCACATACTCCCTAAGCACAGGCGCGGCCAAGCCCCAGACAGACTGGCGTGAGTAGCGCTGGGCTCTCGCCCTGACGGAGCTTGCGGTAGAGTGGGAGGCGGTGGGAGGTGACACGGGCCAGGAAGCACAGAGAGGCCTCAGGGAACCCAGAGGTGGGGCTCCCGGTCAAGGGAGGCCCAAGGACCACGTGATGGAGACAGGAGTGGGGTAAGCCGGTGTGCAGGGTGGGCAGACCCCTCCGGCAGGGGTGGTGCCTAGTCTAGGCGTTGACACTTGGGAAAAGCCCAGGGAGGCCCGAGCGGTTTAGATGGGCTGGTGCAAGGAGGGAGGGCAGGGGGGCAGAGATGGGGTGAGCCATCGAGGCCTGGAATGCCAGGGGAGACTTTGTTCTCGCCTCTGCAGGCTTCGTGGTGTGAAGGCTTTGGATAGAAGGATCCACCTTTGGGTGGATAAGTTTCAGATCTTCTTCCTAATAGAAGGCGCTTTTCTGCCAAGTCATAATAACACACCCGACATTTGTGTCACTCCTCACACAATTACAAAGTACTTTCACACACATTCCCTCATTAAATGTCCCAGTGAGGGCCAGGCATTACCAGCCTCATTTCACAGATGAGTGAACTGCAACTCAGGTCACCTGGCACCTGGGCTTCTGTCCCCTCTACTACCTCCCTGCGAAAGGGACCCCAGGTGAGGAGGCCCCTCGGGGAGCACTTCCTTCCCTGATTCGGTGGAGAGGACATGAAACCTAAGATGTAGGTTAGGACTGACTATGCCACTTTCTGTGACACAAACTTGAAAAGCAATGGCACCTGCTCATCTCCGTTTCCTCTGCTGTAAACGGCGCCCACAGGCCTGCTCTCCAGGGCGCCTGAGGTCTCCTGGGTGAGGGTCTGAGGGCCTTTGGAGCTCTTACTGGCAGTGCAAGGCAATTCATCTCACTAGTGGGCGCCCCTTGGGGAGAATCTTGGGCTGGGACCATCCAACAGCGGGGTGCTCCCTGCCAATCCCGCCCAAACCCGTGGTCCACTCTGGGCGACAGGGCCCCGGCCACGGGGACCTGCAGGCCGTTCTGGTACTCAGGCTTTCTTTGCAGACCAGCTCCACAGCTGATAACGCTCCCGTGCAGCGCTGGCTAGAATCCCTCCAGAGGCAGGCATGATTGTCTTTATTGTATGGAGAGGGAAACTGAGGCTCAGAGGCATGGTGGGTGGGTAAAGCTCTCACACCAAGCCGCCCACTGTCCCCTTCTCGGTTGCTTTATCCAACTAACTGGTTCTGGAGTAAGATGACCCCCCAGCTCCCAGCCTTCCTTTAATTCAGAAGTGGAACTTGGGCAATGCCCGTAGTCGTTGAGTCAACAAGGTGAGTGCTCCTATGGGCCTCCGCAGTGGCCGCTCCCTCACAAGGTCTCCCTGGTGACCAGGAGAGGCTGGGGATCTTCAGGAGAAGTAGGCAGATTAATTATCATCTCGAGGGCCCAGAGCGCTCATGTGACAGCTGAGCGGCGCGCTTTTTTGCTGACGCCTTCAGAAAGTGCAGACAGGTTTTCTCTGCGAGTTGAATGCGAGGAGTCATGGCAGGATCCTGTGGAGGGGGCCAGCTGAGGGGGTGGGGGTGGCCGTGGAATTATTAAATATTGAAATTGATCAGGAGTAGCAGCAGGAAGCTATTTATCATGTTTTATTGCTTCAAACCAGCATTACCATCTGGCCTATTGTTAATTCTGAGTAGCTTTTCCTGTTTTGTTTGCCTCTTAAATTGCTCCCTGCAAACGGAATCCACAGGGAGCTGTCCACAGTACAGGCTGGGGAGGCATGGAGGGATTTCTGGGGTCTGCCAGGTTCCTGGGGTCTGCTGACCAAGCTAAGGCGATGGGAAAAATACTTATTTTTAGCCCATTCTGACAAGTGAATCGGGCTGGGATCTTCCAGGCCTTCTGCCCGCCTCAGCCCCCTCAGTGTGTGCAGCAATCATAGCAATAGCTGCAATTTTGAGATCACCTCCTATGTGCCTACATCACTGCTAATTCTCACACCAGAACTTCGAGGTGGTGTAAGATCATATCTTATTTTGCAGAAGAGCAAAAGTGACTTGTCTAAAATCCCATGACCAGTGAGTTGTATGGACCAGATTTGAACTTCAAGCCTCCTGCATCTTGGCCCAGGACAGTGTCCCCAATCCAGGCCCACACCAAGCAGTGCTCCATCATTTGACTGACTGAGGAGGGGGCGGGACTTGGCAGGCAGGGAGGTGAAAGGTCAACTCACAGAGCACCAGGCCTGTGGAGGAAGAAACGAGAGTGGAAAGGGGCGCCTAGTTCAAGCACCTATCCCCGCTTCCATTGGTCTTGGAGCTGATACCCATTTCCATCCCTCCTGAGAGAAAATGGCAGGGTCTGGGGGTTGGGGTAGTTCAGGCTGGGCATTAAAGCCAAGAATGAGAAGCCTGTCTGTGCCTGTGGTCTCAGGGGCCACTGCCCACTCACAGCTGGTGCCAGCCAAGGCCCAGGCCTGGAGTTTCTGAAGCCAGCCACATTCTCAGGGCCATTCAGGAAGTTTCTGGACGGCAAAAGAAGATATTCATGGTGGAGTGGTGGTGCTTTCTTTTGGAAGGGTCGCACCAAGACCTCCTTGGTGCTGAGCCCAGGGCTTCGCAGTAATGTCCTGGCCAGAGGGCCGGCGCCATCTGGGGTGGGGGGCTCACCTCACCGGCCCTGGAGCTGGGGTGGGCCCGACAGGAGAGAAGTCAGAGGAGTGGGCTCTCATTCACAGCAGGCACGCACTCATTCATTCACACACTCATTCAAGAAACAGGTAATGAACATGTTACCAGGGATTGGTCCCTGTGGGAATATATGAAGACAAATTATTCATAGACCCTACTTTCAAGGAAAAAAAAAATGAGAGATGTTTACTGAATATTTACTGTGTGATGGAAATAAAAATGCTTGTTATATGAATTATCTCATTCAATGAGATAAGGGTTGTTAATCCCATTTGACTTAAAGAGGCAAATTTAAACAATGTGGCAAGTATTTTAGTGGGGACCCTGGGATTAGAACCAAGAGCAGTCTGCCTTCAGAACCCATTGCCTTTCCATTAGAACCAGTGTCTTCAGCCAACAAATGAAGAGGGCGGTTGACACTTGTAGTCAGGCATGGCCCGAGCTCAGATGTGGGAAGCAACAAAGGAAAGCTGCCATGAGAGTGGAAGGAGAGAACACGCACAAAGAAAGCACTCAGCATGGTGTGTGGCTCAGAAAAGGCACCCGCTCTGTGTGCTGTACCACGAGGGCCTAGCACACGGCCCAGAGTGTGCAAGAGCATCTTGCTCAGTGACCCATGAATGTCGGATGAGCAGACAAATACCAAAGTAAAGGATGCCTGTATCCCCAGAGCCGGGAGTTCCCAGTGGGGAGCCATGGCCTGCAGTGGTGGTGGTCTCACTTTCCTCCCCTTACGGTCCAGTATGAGGCACCAGCCTATTTGGGTTTTTTAAAGATTTATTTTATTGTTTTTGACAGAGAGAGGCAGAGACAGAGAGAGAGATAGAGATAGAGGGGAGGGCCCAGAGCAGTCTCCATAGTTGTACATCATCAGTTTTTGACAAAGTTTTGTTCCACACAGGTGGGCAGGGACCGTGCAGGGCAAGAACTAGGCTGGGGGCCTCCTGCATGGGAGGCACGCCCCCTCAGGCCAGGGGCTGAACTAGGGGGCAAGTACCAAACTGGGGGCCTCCTGCATGGGGAGTACACCCCAGTTCAGCATATGGCTCCGCACGAACTGGGGCTGGGATTCTGTCTTTGGTCTCCAGGGCTGCAAGGCAAATGCTTACTTAACCAGCTGAGCCATCCGGGCTTCTCCCACCAGCCTATTTGGGTAAGATCATCATCGCTGAGCACTCAGCACCAGCTGTATTCAAATGCTCTTGCACCATCCCCTTTCCAGAAACCAGCCCTTCCCATCCTTCTGCCCTAAGAGGACTTTGGTGCCTGCTCAGGAATCAACCAGACTCCTGATGAATGAGACCTTTATGAACTGCCTCTAGGAAAGGAGAAGAAGAAAAAAATGGTGTTTAAAAAGAACAGTGAGGGGGAAAAATAGTAAGAAAAAACACATTATAAAAATCTAAATCTTAGATCATCCTTTTAAAATAGGCTTGTTTTCCATTGGTCTGTGTTTTATTGAACCACCATAGGATTGGATTAATCATAATCCTTGGTTCATGATACACTTTCATCCTGGTTCACGCAGAGTCTGCTTTTATTTAGTTAGTTTCTTGTATTAGTCATTTTTAATAATGGAATGAGCATCCACTAAGTCACCATCGGAAACAAGATACACTTGACAGTAACCCACATCTAACACAGGACTCTTCCGGACACCAGCCCAGCCCTGCCTCTCCCCACCCAGGGACCTCTCATCAGCATCCCGTGCTCTTTGTCTCTAAATATTCTCCGCTTCCTCTCTGTTAGAATGTCAATGACTATTCAGGAGCTTGATGGAATTTATGTAATATGCAATCTAACACTCTCAAGCAGGCCAGTGTAATCGTCACTTAAAAAAAAAAATTAAAAGATTTCTATTTCCAAAATTAGAATTTCTAACAGAACACAGAAATCCAAATGAGGGTGTTTCAGCAAAACTAGGGGGTGGTAGCCCACTCGTTGCCCGGGATCCAATGAAGAACCAAGTTTGTCAGTGGAGATGCGGTTATTTCATGTAAATTGCGCTCACGAGCTCCTCATCATCATTGAGACTCTGCTCTCGACTCTTCCCAGAGTGGAATTTCACTTCTGGGTGGTGCGAGACGAGGACAGCATCACAATTAGGCAGCAATAAGGAGGTATTCCTGGTGTCCTCTTTGAGAGACACATATTCACTTGCAAAGGAAATATTTGAGCCTCGCACCTGGCTGGGCGTCTTGTCCACCTGACACATGACCAAAGTCTTTGTTCACTTTGCAATTGGATGTTTTGCTGTTTTAACATATAAGCTCAACGCCCCTCCCAGAAACCAAGGGAAATATTATTGCAAAGCAAGAAAACATGGATTGGAGCGTTTTCCCCACCCACATTGAGCATGGGCATGGCACACACACAACACATGCATACAGTGGCATCATTTCATGTCTGATACATGCTATAGACGCTTCAAGCAAAGTAAGAGATATGTCTTTCCCTGCTGGAAGAAGGCCTGAACTATGTGCACACCCGCCGTGCTGGGACAGCCTTGGTTGGACTAACGATATAACCGAAGCCTGGGCTCTGGGAGCAGCCACACCTGCCTTCGACTCTGGGCTCGATGACTTGCTAGCTATGTAGCCGCTACAAGTTATGTAACTTCCTCTGAGCTCCACGTTCCTGCTCTGTAAAGTGAAGATGGTAACGGTGCCACTTCATGAAATCACTGATACGGATGAAGCGAGGCTGAGCAGGGGAAGCGCTCAGAGCAGGGTCTGTGGCAGGAAATGTTCCTAAGTGGCAGCTGCTACTAATTAGCACAAGGCTCTTGCTCCTCCTCCCTCCTCATGCCAGGCGCTCTGCGTGCTGGTGCCCGGGAAGAAGTGCTTGCCTTGAGATGCTCACAGCCTGTGAGAGGGATGGGACAAGGTAGCAACAGACTTCCCCTCGGTGCCCGAGAGAGCGCCAGGCTCTCCCTCCTGTCCTGCTGATACCGCCCTCGCCCACCTTGGCCTGGACAGCCTGGTGCCTGGCTGCTCCTTTGTCTTACGTCATGCTGTTTGCTGGGAAGAGGAACCTATGGATCCAGCTCAAGGAGAGTGGAGACGGGTGGGGACCATGAAGCAGGGAAGGCTGGGAAGGCAGCAAGAAGCGCAGCACTGCAGCCTTGGGGCTGCGGGCCTGGGCCGCCCAGGCCAGTTTCTCTCCGTGTCTGCCCTGCTGTGTGGTCTCTGATGACCAGCGTTCGCCATTCCTTCCTATGTCTGCTCTGACCCTGGTGGGTGCTCGCTGCCTACCCTGGGGTGGCTCTGGTGGCCTCCAGTCCTCTCTCAGCATCCGTTTTCAACTCCAAGCCAACCGTCAGCTGCCTGCAGTCATGACTCCAACTCGGGAGAGTTGTGTGGGGGCCTTGCAGACCGGACCCCTTTCCACGTGCAGCCACCCTGCCCATCCCGTCCTTAGCCCCTCACACACTTGCCCAGCCAGATGGCAGGCCGCTGTGGAGGTCCTCCAGCGCAGGGACCCCTCCCTGCCACGCACTCCCCAGGGAGCCTGCCTCAGGCGCGGCAGCTCCCCCACCCCCCAGCCCTGCTCCTTGACAGTGCGGATCACAGTGCTAATTAAACGAGAGTGTGGCATCTACCCCATAAGCTGGACTGACCTCCACAAAGCAGAGCCGTTCCACCGTCCTGAAGCCCAGTGCTGTGCCTGGCACACAGTAGGTGTGTCGCAAACACGGGTCCAACAGCGGAAGGATCAGACCCTGACACGTAGCTGATCCCGTGGCTATGAATCTTATTACCGTCTCTCCCCCAATTTCCTCAGTGGGCATATGCCTGCCTCCTGTGCTTTTCATCAGCTGGAATGGGCCCAAATACTGAAATGTATTTGGTTAAGGAGGTACTGAAATATTTAAACGTATTTTTACTTGGCATGTTTAGCACAGCCTCGCTTATACATATACATGGACGGCCCCCACCACACAGCGCCTCGCTCGACGTGTCTGGCACAAGCGACGTTTTTCAGCCTTGAAATCATCTCCGAGTCAGATGGGCCTCTCTGGATGTGTGCCCCACACGCTCACAAAATAGTAGGCGTCAGAATTATTTCTAATAAAAGCAAGTGAGCCAACAGAAATGCCAGCTCCCCTCTCCCGCGCAGACACTCATCTACGGGGCTGCTCCCGTGCAGGCTGTGTGCCTTCCTGTCATTACATTTGCCCTTGGTGAGGCCCGGCCAGGAGACGCGTGTTCACACCCACAGCCCCTGTCAGGCGAGGGCCTATTCTTCATCATCCTCTGTCACCTCCAGGGTGAAGGGAACGGGATCTCCTCGCATAGCCTGGCCCCAGCCCCCCACCCCACAAGACAGAAACCAAAGGAAAACAGCGGAATGATCTCCTATGCAGACTCCCCCTTTTCTCGTGCTTGCTGCTTTACCACCATCCCCAGACCCGGCAGAGGCCGCAGCAGCAGCGTGGAACGTCATGAGAAAAGTGTGAGCAACGGAGTCAGGTGGGCTGGGTTCCACACCCTCTCCCCACTCGGGGAGCCCCAACAGGGGGCACGTCAGGTCTGGGAGCCCCCGTCTCCTTTCCAGCAGAACTGGTGACATCCACCTTGCGTTGTCGTAAGGATTTAGTAAGGAAGCATGTGCCTGGCTCAAACGGGAGCTCTTGTTTTTCTTTGTTTTAACCACCAACGTTCCTACCGTTTGTTTGTGGTTCACAGATTGCAAAACAGCCGTCCAGGCCGCTTGTTCACACTCGTGAGGGGCTGGGCCTTATTCAACCAGGACTCCGTGTAGGGAGGAGGAAACCAAGGCTCAGAGGGGCAAAGGAGTTGGGGGCAGAACAGGGATTGGGTCCTGAGCCTTGGTCCTGTGCTGCCTCGCGAAGTGACAGCAGTCATAAGTTCGTGAAGATGGAAGGACCGTGCCAATTCCCAAACGTCCCCAGGCCCAAGAGGCCACGGTAGTGATTGAGGCATCGCTACGGGTCAGGTGGAACTGTGTTTGGGATCTCTAAATAATAATCCTTTGGGTGGATGTGCCACAATTTGTTAACTGATTCACCTGCTGAAGGACAGACATCTTGGCTGCCTCCTGTTTGGGACAATTGTGACAAAAGCTGCTGTAACCATTAGTTTGCGGGGTTTTTGTGAACTTAGGTTTTCAACACAAGTGAGCAAATACGTAGGAACGTGACTGCTAGGTTGTATGCTTAGCTTAAGAAATTGCCAGACTGTCTTCCAAAGTGACTCACCTCTTCTCACTCCCACCAGCAATGGAGGAGTGTCCCCATTGGTCCCCATCCTTGTCAGCACTTACCGTTGTCAGTGTTTTGGATTTGGCCAATCTGATTAGTGTGCAGTGTGTTGTAGATATTCTTTATCAAGTGGAGAAAGTTTCCCTCTATTCTGACTTTGCTGAGAGAATTTGTTGTTGTTGTTTGGTGAGGTTGGGTTGGTTTTTTGTTTGTTTGTTTGTTTTTTATCATACACGGGTGTTGGATTTTGTCAAATGTTTTCCCCACTTCTACTGATATGATCACATGATTTTTTTCTTTCGCCTGTTGTGAAAGATTACATTATTTGACTTTTGAATGCTGAAGCAGTCTTTCACGCCTAGAATACATCCCTCTGGTCATGGTGCTTAATTCTTTTCATACTTTGTAAGATTTGATTTGTTAACATTTTGTTGAAGGTTTTTGCATCTATGTTTACTAGAGATATTTGTCTGTAGTTTGCCTTTCTAGAAAGGACATTATCTGACTTTGGTATTAGGGTAATGCTGGCCTCGTGAAATGACTTAGGACATGTCCCTCTGCATCTGTATTCTGGAAAAGATTGTAGTAAATTGATATAATTTCTTTCTTTTTAAAAATTTTTTTTATTGATTTAAAAAACTTTATAAGGACAATAACTATTCTGCCAAAAGAGAAGCCAAATGGCTTAAAACACCAGAGGTGAGGGTGGGGGTAAGTGAAGGGGCTAGAAATCCACTCAGAAAAGCTGGTCATTGTTGACATGAAACTGGCAGGGGAAGGTGGTGGGAGACGCATGCAAGAGCGAGAATTCCAAAAAAGTTGAAATGGTGATGGGAGAGCACTCCCTGGAGACCCTGAAGGATGTCGGAGGTGAGTAGACAGCAACTGTTTCCTTTGTAGAGGACAGGGGAGGAGCCCCACTAGGCTGCAAACTCCAGAGGCTCAAGGCTGAGGCTAGGGACTGGGGGCTCCCCAGAGGGCATCACAAGAAGGCATCACACCACTCACAAAGGCACCCGAAGCAGTCCCTGGACTGCTTGGCATTGGCCCCACATGTGTCCTTTAGCCATTCCCAGAAGAGGTCTTCATCTTTCTTTAGCACCAGAAACTGGCCATGGGCCACATAGGCCTTATCAAAGCCCCTTTCCTCCAGCTTCTTGCCCAGGACTTCACCAATCCCAGCCAGGCTCCCCACTGGCTTTCCCCCCATGGGCTCTGCCACGAAGTCTCGGTGCTTTTGGGAAGTTGTCATCTTGATCAGGATTAATCGGTAACTCCAGTTCCCGTAACGGATGTTCCCGCCACACGGCTGCTACTGCCGATACCTCAACCCACTAGAACTTTTCATCATTTCTTTCTTAAATGTTTGGTAGAATTTATCAGTGAAACCATTGGGGCCTAATGTTTTCTTTTTTGGAAAGTTATTAATATTAATTCAATTTCTTTGGTAGATATAAGCCTATTCAGATTATTTGTTTCTCCTTGTATGAGTTTTAGTCAATTATCTTTCAAGAAATTGGCCCATTTTGGGGATGCTGGGATGGCTCAGCAGTTGGGTGCTTGCCTCATTATTGCCAGATCCTGGGTTCAAATTAGTCCTGGTCCGTGCAGGTCCATATGCTAAATTGCGGTGCAATTATAATCGCTGGGATGGCTCAGCGGGGTGAGGAGGGGGTTCTCACCTCCCATGTGGGAGGCCCCTAGCTCAATTCCCACCCCACACAGCCCTGCATCCACCTGTGTGGAGTGAAACCATGTCACAGCTGATGATGTGCAGCTGTAGAGACTGCTTTGGGCCCTCCCCACTTCTCTCTCTCTCTCTCACCTTCTCTCAAAAACAATAAAATAAATCTTAAAAAAATTAGTATTTTATGGGGAGGCCGGGATGGCTCAGTGGGTTAAGCGCTCACTTTGCAGCACCAGGGACCGGGGATCGAGTCCTGGCCCCAGCCCGTGCGGAACCATATGCTGAGCTGGGAGCTCCCCCAGTTCAGTTCTCTCTCTGTATCTCTCTCTCTCTCTCTCTCTCTCTGTCAAAAATAAATAAATAAACATATATTAAAAAAAAATGCTAACAACATTAAAAAAAAAATTAGTACTTTATTTATATTGCCCAATTTGGGGGCACAGTTATTCACAATATTCCTTTATTATCCTATTAATGTCTATGGGATCAGTAGTGATGATTCCTCTTTCATTTCTGATATTAGTAATTTTTAATTACTAATTAGTAGCTGAATAATCATCTGTTTTTATTTCTTGGTTAGCCTGGCTAGAGATTTATCAATTGATCCTTTTGTAAAACCACCTTTTGGTATACTGAATTTTCTCTATTGATTTCCTATTTTTAATTTTGTCGATTTGGACTCTAATTCTTACTATGCCTTTTCTTCTGCTTGCTTTAAATTTGATTTGCTCTTCTTTTTCTAGTTTCCAAAGATGGGAACTTTGATGACTGATTTTAGATCTTTCATCTTGTCTAATATATGCATTCAATACTATAAGTTTACCTCTAAACACAGCTTTTACTCCTCCCCATGAAATTTAGTAAGTTCTATTTTCATATTTACTTAATTCAAAATATTTTTCCATTTCTCTTGAGACTTATTTTTTGACCCATGTGTTGTTTAGACATGTGATACGTAATCTCCAAATACCTTGGGACTTCGCAGCTATCTTTCTGTTATTGATCACTAGTTTAATTCCACTGTGGTCAGAGAGCATACTTTGTATGATTTTTATTCTTTTAAATTTGTTAAAATGGGTTTTATGGCCCAGAATGTAGCCTGTGAATGCTCTGTGTGAAATGAAAAGCATGTGTATTCTGCTCTTGCTGGATGATATACTTCTATACTTCTATATGTCAAATAGATCCAGTTGATTGATGGTGCCGTTCAGTTCAACTGTATCCTTACCATTTTCCTGCCGGATCTGTCAATTACTGATAGAAGGGCGTTGCAACCTCCAACTATGATAGTGGATTTGTCTGTCTTCCCTTGCAGTTCCATCAGTTTTCGGCACTCTGTTTTTAGCTATATATGCATGTTATAAGGATTGTTATGCTTTCTTAGAGAACTACCCCCTTTATCATTATGAACTGCCCACCTTTATCCCTGATAATTTTCCTTATTCTGCATTCTGCTTTACCTAAAATTAATATAGTGACTCCATCTTTCTTTCGACTAGTGTTAGCCAGATCTATCTTCCTTCTTCCTCCATCTCTTTACTTCTTTTATTTTTTTAAATAAAGATTTATTTTATTGGGTTTATTTTCTGTTTTGTTTTAAAGATTTATTTTCTTGCTTTTGACAGAGACAGAGAGAAGAGGGAGGGTGCCGAGCGGTCTCCATAGTGGCATGTCATCAGTTTTTCAACATGGTTTCATTCCACATAGGTGGGCGGGGGCGGCACAGGGTGGGAACTGGGCTGGGGGTCTCCAGCATGGGAGGCAAGCCCCCTTGAGCTAGGGGCCCAACTGAGGGGCAAAAACCAAACTGGGGCCTCCCACAGGGGAAGCACACCCCAGTTCAGCAAATGGGTCCGCACAGGCTGGGGCCAGGATTCGATCCTCAATCCCCAGGGCTGCAAAGCGAGCTCTTAACCCTCTGAGCCATCCAGGCTTCCCCTATTTTATTGTTTTTAACAGAAAGAGAGAGACAGAAAAAGACAGAGAAGGGGGAGGGCCCAGAGCCGTCTCCGTAGTTGTCCATCATCAGTTTTTGACATGGTTTCATTCCACACAGGTGGGCCTCCTGCATGGGAGGCCTGCCTCCTCGAGTCAGGGACGAAACTGGGGGCCTTCCACATGGGAAGCTCGCCCCAATGAGAATTGAACTGGGGGCCAAACTGGGGGCCTCCCACAAAGGAAGTGACCCAGCGAGAAATGAACTGGGAAGCCTTGGGAGACTTCCAGTAACCAGGCGTCCTTGGCCTCCACGGATTCCCTGGGGTCTAGATAGACCAGTGGTTCTCAACTAGGGGCAATTTTCCCCACCTCTACCCTCAGGGACATTTGGCCTTGTCTGGGGACATAGGGGTTTGTCACAACTAGAGAAGAAGGGAAGTTTCTATTGGAATCTAGTGAGCAGAGGCCAGGGATCCTGTAAAACATCCTATAATACATAGGACAGATCTCCACAGCAAAGAATTATCGGACCCCAGACAGTAAAAGTATTGCAGTTGAGAAACCCTGCGATAGAGTACACCCCTTCAGGACCTCCACAGTAGCTCCATGTGTACTTGAAATTGAGGCATTCTCCCTTCGCTTCCCTAAAAGGCAGTTCCCAGAGCTGTGGGCGCTGTTCCCAGTGCCCCCCCTCCACACACACACACCCAGGTGACACAGCTGCCAGAGGGAGCTGTTCCTGAGCCTTCAGTGAGGCCTGACATGACTGAGGGGCTTTCTTCTTCCCAGTGGGTGGGTGTCTCTGCCCACACTTCCCCTCTGATCACATCTGTGAAGGGAGGAGGAAGCCTTACGTAAGCGCAGCCTCACACAACCTTCTGTCGCTTTGGCACCCCAGGGCCTGGGACACCCCCTCCCTTCTGAAGTCGCAGGGGAATGTGGTTCTCTCCTGAATAGGTGCTATAGGGTCTGCTTGCCACCTGCAGGATAAAATCTGAGCTCTTCAGCCTTTGACATTGGCCTGGCCAGCCCCCCTGTCCATCCTCTGCAACTCCAGCCCCTGCCCCACCCTGCGGTCCTCCCACCCACCCCCCACTCCCCCTGTCCCCACCCCCGGGCAGCAGCCATCGGGCTAGTCAGGGCCAGGCCCACATGCTTTGGTCTGTGCTCATGCGTGTCTCCCTGTGACAATGTCTTTCCCTGTCTTGACTGTCTGGACAGTGCCCACAAGTGAGACCTCCTTTGTGAAGCTTCCAGGCCCCTCTCCCTGCCCTCCTGACAGTGAGTCATGCCCTCTTCGGTGCTCTGTCAGCTCTTAACACACCCCTGCAGGAGGTCTTATCTTGTGGGATCGTAAGTGCCCCTTCCCCACCTGCCCCCAGTGGATGCTGAGCTCCTCAGTGCTCATGCCTGACTCATGTCTGGAGCTCAGGGCCTAGCACAGTGAAAGCTTTATTGAAAGAGTAAGTGAGTGAGTGAGTGAGTGAGTGAGTGAGTGAGTGAGTGAGTGAGTGGATGGATGGGATCTTACTGGGCTTTTTATTCTGAGAGTGGCCACTTCTAGGACCCCAACGGTTCCCTGTTGCTCACCTGATTAACTGAGACACAGGACATACCTCCTGAGCTCTACCTCGTCTTCTGCCATTGATGCTATATGCTCTTGAGCAAGTCACTCGTCCTGTACGCCCCTCCCGGGCCCGTGGTAACCAGCAGTGACATTGCAGTGCGTCCTATGTTCGGTCCCAAGTGGAGGAGGTCATAGAGTCCTCACCAAGTTCAAGACTTTCCCTAGTTCTCCACGTGCGGTGGCCCCAACCGTCCCCCAGACAGGTGGCTCCTGAGGGTGCGCACAGTGAAAGAAACGTTTTCCTGTGCTAATAAAATTACCTTCTCTAAAGGAGGCAATTTGCATGTTAATGTTTTGGGTAATTCTGTGCAGCTCCAGTGCCCTCAGGGCTGCAATTTCTCCATGACAAAGTGACAAAAATAAACTCCCACATAAAAGAGCATTTCTCTTTTCTCTCACTTATACTCCGACATTCTTCATGTGGCAGGTCGAAACCCACTTCTCTGTCTTGTTTTTGACACCCATTTGCCTCCCATTACCTCTCCAAGTGACAGGCAGGTCCCTCAAGAGTTCTTCAAAGGGGTCTGTCCTTGGGGACAGAGCCGGATCCTCTTGGCGCCTGAGCACCCCCACCTCCAAGGCTCCTGACTCTGGTCTTCTGAAAATTCTAGAAGGCCCAGCCGGTTAGCTGGCGGGAAAGCCCAGGGTGCAGGGAAGCGGCTGCCTTTGGCGGGTGAGTTGGGGTGGCCTGACCTCCCCCAAGATTGCTTGTTTGGGAAACACAGAGCAGCTGCAGTGGGTGAAGATTCTGAGTCTCTGCCCTCTAGGACAGCAGACTATCTGCCAGGCTGGGCCCCTCTGATGACTTAAAGATAATAAAGAATGATGTCACATTTAAGGGCGTCTTCCATGTGCCAAACACCAGGAAGGGCCCCCGTACGTCTGTGTTCCCTCCTTAAAAGTCTCCCGCACCCGCCCTGCTCCGCCCCGCCCCTAAGAGTGGAGGCTCCCGAAGTAATGAGCAAAGGTCACCTAGTGGCACGATCCTGGCTTTGAACTTTCGGCATGGGTGATATAAGCCTGGTTCTTTCTATCCTAAGTTGGTGCTGAACATATGCTCACAAAATCTGCCAATGGCCAAGCACGGAACACCATGAGCTCTGCCTATAGGTTTTGTTCAGTCCGTCAAGCGTGTTGCACAAGCACCTACCGTGTGCCAGGCACAAGCGGTGAGGGTGTGTGCAGTGACCAGCGGGACACCCAGGCCTCACACCCCCCACATTCAGACACTAAACACAGAAACACAAAAATCCATGTTGCGATGAGTTCTATGCAACAAAATAACTACGTTTTAAGGAAGAGAGTGGGGAACCGGCTAATGACGAGCCCTGAGCTGGGAAAATGTGCAGCAGCTTCTAGGGCATGAAGGAGGGCAGGGGGAGTGGGGGCATGCGGAAAAAGAGGGGCGCACTGGAATGCCGGGTGGCTGTAGAAGCAGGTGGGGCTAGATCGCCCCATGTGCTCAGAGCAGGTTAGGGAACGTGGGCTGTGCTCTGAAGGTGGTTGGGAGCTTACAGCAGCAGGATCTGGCTTGATTCGCGCTTCTAAATGGTTTTTCTGGATGCTGTGTTGGAAGGGGCAAGGGTGGAGGAAGCCAGGAGACCCCTGAGGAGGCTGCGGGGGATCCAGGGAGCAGTAGCCTCTCAGTCTCGGGGGGGGGGGGGGGGGGGGGGGGGGGGGGGGGGGGGGGGGGGGGGGGGGGGGGGTGGAGGGAGAACCCGTGTAAGTACTTGGTGGCTCTCAGACTCCTGGCCTGGCAGCGAGGTGATGTGTGCTAGGATCTCTATACTGGTCAGGTTGGGTGTATAATGGGGGTCTCTGTGGTAGTCATATAGGGGTT
>PVKE010000089.1:0-160921 GCA_004027555.1 Craseonycteris thonglongyai | reverse complement strand
AGCGCTGTCTGGCCTGGAGATAAGGGTTGTTGGATGGCACTGAGTCATCCAAGATATTTAAAGCCACGGAATGAGGAATGACCGTCAGGAAGAGCAGGGAAAGAAGCTGGGCTTAGGCAGAGCCCCTGCAGGACCCTGGGCCAGGCAACACGGAGAAAAGCCGGAGGATGGGAGGGCCCGAGCCAGGAGTCACCAGAAAGATACAAAGAAAAGCGGAGAGTAGGGTGTCAGGAGTGGGAAGGCTTCCACGTTGACAGATGCTGCAGAGAGAGCCAGCTAAGAAGGGGACGGACGGTGCCCAGTCTTCCGCAAAAGCAGTTTGGTGGAGCGGCAGCGCACCTCCGAGACAGCGCTGGTGCCAGCATCTTCCTGGGAAGTTTGGCTGAGCAGGACGCCGTGCTAGCAGGGTGACTAGAGAGGTGCCAAGTCAGGGCAGCCTTTTCCACAATGCAAGACCCAGGTAGTGTTTGATGGCCCGTGGGCACGTTTCAGGAGAGAGGAACCTGCTGCGCTGGGGGCTCCAGGCCCTGACTCCAGGCCACTCCCCTCCCTCCCGCCTCTCCCAGGCACTTCCCTGCCGCCTCTTCCCTTACATTCTCACACTCTCCACTCCCCGCTTCCACAGCCCTCTCTCCCCTCCCTGTGTCCCTGTCCACTCCATCAGATGAGGGCTCACTCGCACATCTCAGCGTCCACCGCCTGACAGGATGAACAGCCCCGGCCGCTGCCTTACGAATTCTGATCAAGGCCATTGTGCCGAAGAAGCGAAGAAGCGTGGGATTTGCTCTGCAGGAAATGGAGCTAGTGGGGAGTCTTTGCACATGGCCGCTCAGGGGCAGAGAGCACACAGCGAGAAGGGGCCGCCTGGGGAGGGGACGAGCACCCCACACTGGAGAAGGCCAAGTGGGGGCTGGATGACCACCATTAGCAATGTCAGGGAGGGCGACCACGGCTCAGAATCTTACGGAGAAACTGCAGGCAGCCAGACAAACAGGACTGGGGACCGTTCTGCTACCCCGTGACTGGCTTCCCTCCCCCCCTGAGGAAGCCTGAGGACCAGAGGGCAGGCTCCCGGAGCCTGGGCTCAAGCTTCCACCACCACCTGCAGCCTGTGGGGCTCTGGGTCAATGTCGTCTACCTCCCTGCACCCCAGAAGCCAGGCAGAACTAAAGACAAAAGCCAAGTGCCACTGTGTCCTTAAAACACAGGTAAACCCCCAAAGGGTGAAATGCACCCACAGCCCAGATTTAGTTTTGAGGATTAAATGAGAGGCACCCATAGAGAACCCACCACAGGGCCGGATACGTAGTCGGCACGTGCCATATGCCAACTACTCTTATTAACGCTCATGCTCTTGAGTGTTGTTATTATCCTGTAAGGGCCTGGATTGTGTTATCTCTGAAGTCCTTTCCAAGCCAGAGGTTCTGACCACTTGCTGAGAAATGAGTGTCCAGCCTCAGAAGGCCCCGTCGGAGCCATTAATCCCACGAGAAATATCTAGAACAGCGCGAAGGCGCTGCAGGAAGCAGTGACCAGTCCTGGAGCCCGTCTTCTCAGATCATGACTTGGGAACTCGTGTCCGTGCCGTGGTGGAATCAGGGGTGACGCGAGGTGGGGCTGGAGAGGCGCCTCTGGGCCCCTCTGCTCTGGGCAGCCGTGTGACCTGTGATGAATGAAATACGGAATGGCTGCCTTCGCCTTTGCTGATGTTAGTTATTGGGGTGCTGCAGGCTTCCGGGAGTAATGATTTTTCTGTAAGTTCTATTTATGGCTCATTCCTGACCCTTATTAATTTTTCCATCTAGCCAAGGACAAAGGTGATAGTAACTTGTTGCCGTAATGCTCATACAATGATTGCATGTACGTGACTTCTGTTCCCTGGCACTTTCTCTTTCCTTAAAAGACGGGCCTTGCGGAGGTTTCTGCCTGGTGTGGGGGAGAGGCCGTGTAGAGCAGTGGCGGGCACCCCAGCACCCACATTCTCCAACAGTGCGACCTTGAGCCAGTGACCTATGGCCTTGGGCGAGTGGCTGGCCTTCTCAGGGTTGCTGTGAGGTTAAATGCACCATGTGAGCCCTGACTGGCAGAGTCTCCTCAGTACACACAGTGTGTGATTTCAGTTGTCACCACTTTAAAGGCATTCAGGAGCCACCCCCATTTCTGATGCTTCTGGAATCCCGAGAAACTTCCCAGCTTCCCGCTCACATTACAGAAAGGGAGAGCGAGGCCGGAGAGGGCAGGTGACTGGCTCAGAGCCGGGCAGTGCACCGGCGCAGAGGCCAGCTGAGAACTCGGGGCTCCTGACCACCGCACGGGGTGCTTGCTCCTTGTATTCCCCAGCTGACCACAGACCCTCGAGAGCCTGCTGTTGGAGCTGGAGATAGGGGTGCCGGCCTCCTGGCCTCACCAGTCTAGTGTGGACATGAGCAATCGACCATCTGCAATAAAAGAAGAACATGAAACCAATGTCGTACCAGCTCTCCAGGCACCGTGAAGGGAAAAGTGCAGACCAACGTGGGGGGTCCCGGGAGGCATCACCGCGGCTACTTCTGAAGCTCTGTACTGGGCTTTTTCTGGGTGCTGCCTCGTAAAAGCCACTCGGGTCAGAGAGCACTGCCCCTACTTTACCGATGAAGAAACCGAGACCTTGAGAGAAGAAACGACTTGCTAGAAACTAGACAGCTAGTAACTAGCAGACCTGGGCCCAGACCAGCCCACCTGCCTCCACGGAGCCAAATGCCTTCTCGTGGGAGATGCCCAGGTCAGATGCCCCTTAATGGTGCCCTTCCCCAGCCCCAGGCGGAGAGGCTGCAGTGAGATCTGAGGGCACAGAGCAGCAGGGACAAGGAGCCAGGCTGCCAGGTGCTCACAGGGTGGCGAGCAGACTGAGGTTCCTGGGACTCGCCACCGTGGAGCTGAGGCTGCTTCACACAGCGCTGGTGGGGAGCATTCCAGTGCACGGGGAGGAATCGCTAAGCTAATTCGAGTCAAGACCGTTCAGCTTTACTTCCTACTGACTGTTCCAAACAGAAAGCTTGTGTACTCACACACTGAGAGAGAAACAGCTCTTCTGGTTGAGTAATAAGAAAGAGATTGAAAGGCTGAGGGGAGAGAAGGACCTGGAAGGAACAATCCTAGCCCAGCACACCAATACCTGGAAATAGAATCACGAGCCAGAAGCTCGGGTATATTTGAGAGGGGAAAAAAAATCTCATGTTCAATCTGGGGTAACATCCCTGGCTGTCGATGATGATTTGGGTTTAATTATATCATATATGCAAATGTGCTCTGTAAACTGTAAAATAATACATAAATGTCAAGCGTTAAGAAAGAGCGTGCTGCAGTCAGATCGGCATGTGTTTAGAAGCTGCCTCGCCTACTTAGGGGGACCTTGACAAGCCACTTGGCCTCTGGGTCTGTGCTCCTCAACAGTAAATGGGGAGTGCTTGTACTAATGTCCTCCCCCGAACATTACACAGAGAATCAGGTGAGGAAACAAATAATCCTTGCAAATCGGCTGCTGCTATGCACACGCAGGTTCTCTTGTTTCCGTCCTTGAGCCCCAGAATAGATGATGGGATTATCAGAGAGCAGCCACCCGACCTCTCACTAAAGTCCCTTGTGCAAGGACCCCTCCCTGGGAGTAGAGAGGAGAAGACTGGGGGCCAGAAGGAGCCTGTGGGCCCTCCCCCCAGCTGATTGACGGAATGAGGCCAGGGTCTGTCAGGGGCTGCATCCCAATATCTCAGTGCAATCGCGGGTGAGAGATGTACACGCAGCTACCATGGGAATGTTTCAAAGGCTGCTCTCTCCGGCGACATCCGTCAGCCCACGCGAAGTTTTGAAAAACACTCCGCAGCTTATCTTGAGGCTTGGGAGGCAGGTGCGGGCAGCCTGCCTGCAGACCCACGGATCTGACTGTGCCTTCTCACTGACACCCCATGGAGACGGAGGCGCTCAGTCCCTCATTCAGGGCAAGGCGGGCAGCGTTTCCTCCTTCTCAGCAACTGGAATTCACACTCCAGCTCGGCCATCTCTTTGAAGCCTCTCGAAGCAGCCGCACAGTCAGGAAGTCAGGAGAATGGTCCCTGCCACCTGCCAGCTCTGTGACTTTGACGAGTCTCTAATGTGAAATGGGAATAATGGCTTCATAAGGTTTCTGTGGGATTAAGTAACGTACGGGAAGCCCTTTGTACAGGGCCCTGAACTTAAATGAGGGCTGAATAAATATTAACTATTACTGTTTCCTGTCATGACTTTTACGGTAGCAGGTCGCTGAAGCAATGGGTTTTCTGGGGGCGCTGGTGGAGGTTTCAGGGCAGAGGGCTAGGGTTTCTTATATTGCTCCTGGGTGGCTCAGGTGACCTCAGAGACTTGGTGGTAGGTGGGCACCCTGAGGTGCTGGGTGCACCTCAGCAGAACTGAGTGCGCCTGCCAGACTCAGATGTTGAAACCTCACCTGCCATGTGACTGCATTTGGAGACGGGGCTTCCAGGGAATAGAGAGGTTAAGTGAGGCCGTAAGGCTTTGATCCGATAGGACAGGCGTCCTTAGAAGAAGAGACCACAGAGCCGGTTCAGGCGCTCTGCCACGTAAGGACACTGTGAGAAGGCGGCCGTCTGTCAGCCAGGACGGGAGCCTCATCAGAACCCCACGCTGCTGCCGCCCTGACCTGGGCCTTCCAGCCTCCAGAACGGTGAGAACATAAATGGCTGTGTTTTCAGCCAGCTGGGCTGCTATGTTGCTATGGCAGCCGGAGCAGACGAGGATGGTGGGGAGGGGCGGGCTGTGGGGTTTCAGGGGAGAACCCGAAGGTGCTTGAGCACCCACAACAGAGCTAGCCCAGCGCCGGACTCCTCAAAGGCCGTGTCCTTACCCCTTCACTCCACTCCCCCCTCCAGGGCCTGTAGAGAGATGGCCAAGTGCACGTGTTGGTTCCAAAGGTTCCCCATCACCCATGGGTGCAGAATCTTCAATGCCGCAGTTACGAGTGCAGTTTCTGGGGCCAACAGACAGAATTCCAGGGGACGGGGGCAGGACCCTCCTTCATAAAGCCACCTGACTTGCCCTCATAACCACATCGCGAATCCACTGGCATTGCCTTCTGACTCTCTGGAATCTCAACACCCCGCCCCCCACCTACACCACTTCTGCCCCGGTCCAAGCCACCGTCAGCTCACGCGTGGACCAGCGCGGTAGCCCTGCATGCATCTCCTTGCTTGCTTTCACGTGGGCCTCTCCACCTTCTCTAAACAGCAGCCACGCTGGTCTTGTCACTTAAAAACTCCCCAGCGGCCTCCCATCTCCCTCAGCACGGAAACCTGAGTCTGGCCTGGTCCACAGGGCGCTCTGTGGCCTGGCCTGTTAGAACCTTCCAGGCTCAGTCGTCCTCAGTCCAGGTAGCAGAGGGCAGAGCCTCGGAGAGGACAGGGGAGCTCCGCCCTACTCGGTGGTCAAGTGTTGATGCTGGGAAAAACCGGGGATGTGCGGCTTCTAAGAAACCATGGGAGGCTTTAATGGTTTTATGGTTGTTCAGCTCTGTCATGTGTCTTTTAAAAATAGCTGGTTGAATCTACTCTCAATTACAGTGTCTTTAATACAGACATTTTTAGTGCAAAGTCATGCATCTCATAGTTCCGGGGCAGGTCCTCCTGCTAATAGGTCCCTTTCTGCAGATGGGCTTTTAGGGTGGAGTACGTACAGGCTGCACTTGGCAGTGGGGTGGAGGATGAAGTGTCAGTGTTCCCAAAGTGGGGTCCCTGGACCAGCAGCAGCCTCATCACCCCCTGGGCACCTGGTGGATGTGCAAATCCTCAGGCCTTCAGAACCAGGACCTCCGGGGGTGGGGCCTCAGTCTGTGTTTCCACAAGCCCTCTGGGGACACTGAACTTTGAGAGCCTCTGGTCTGCATCCTCTCGGTTTCAGGGAGTCTGCACATCATCGAATCGAAGAGAAGAGTTTTCATGGCTTGCCTTTCCCTTTGCCCCTTGGCTCACCTCCGTGTGGTCGGCTGTAAAATGGGAATGACAACTGCATCCCAAGGCTGTTGAAGGGTCCCGGTCCTCTCAAGTGGACTACATGGGTCTTTACTGGTGCCTGCTAGGTGCTCAACTGTCATTCAGGGCTGTCTGTCCCCCAGTGCTGGGCGCTGGGGACATAGAGAAGATTGGGACAATGTCCCTGCTTCCAGAAGCGAATCCTGGGTAGGCTGACCATATGTACCATTTTAAATGGGACAGAAAAAAATGGTACTTTCCTGTTTAAAATGGTATGCATGGCCAGCCTACTTCTAGAGAGACAGATTGGGGGGGATTTAAAAAATAATATGTATTTATTCTAATTAGTATCAACAATGAGCATGCATTATCTTATTCGGAAAATACAGGAAAATAGGAAGAGGGATATAAAAATATGTTACAAGTCGAGCACTGCTCCCCTGCCCATGCTGTAAACATTGTGGGGTTTGGGGGGGAGGAATATTTTGACACACTTGAATGGCTCTTAAAACTTTCACCTCATTGCTTTTCAAAAGTCCCCAGCAATTCCACCAATACCTCGCTGTTAACGATATTTCACGTGTGTTAGTTTAATGGCTGAGTAGTAGCTCCTGTGGCTTCAATGGGGCTGGACATTTTCTCTTACTTTAGTGAACTACCCATTTGTGTGCTTTGTCCATTAGGGAACTCTAGAAGGTTTAAATATTTTAACATGAAATTAATTGCCAAACCAAACTTACATAAAAATAAAGGAGAGTACTAGAGTTCTATTGTAAGAGAATAAATCAAATTAAAGCACTGCTGTGCAAATTGTTTGTTATAGTATTGTCAATCATCATGAAAAAATGTAGCTAATGTCAGTGTGTAACAGTGTGGGGAGATTCGATGGAATATCATGCAATCGTTAAAATAGTGATAAAGAGACTGCCTGGCAACATACAAAGAAGTTTATGATATAATTTTAAGTGAAGTAAGTACCAAGTTCTGTGCATGTTGTTACTACATCCTAAAGAAAATCTCTTCTATGGTCAAAGAGTGGCTAGAAGGTCAGTCAGCAAGGACACCGGGTTCTAAAGGGGGCACAATGCATGAGCTTTATTATGCTCCCTATTGGGAACCTCATTATAGCTTATAATAAATAATAACAAGGGGATAGCTCAGCAGGTTGGGATAGTTCAACAGGTTGAGTGCTTGCCCTGCAACCCTGAGGTCCAGGGGTCAAATCCTGTGCAAACCCATACACGAAGTACGATGCAACTGGTAACCACCAGGATGGCAGCAAAGGTGCTCACCTCCCATGTGGGAGGCCCCAGTTCAGTTCCCGCCCCGTGCGGAATGAAACTATGTCCTAACAAATGATGTACAACTATGGAGACTGCTCTGGGCTCTACCCCTTCTCCCTCTCTCTGCTCTCAAACAATAAAAAATAAGTCTTTAAATTATAAAAAAATAAAATAAAATAACAAGGAAGAGAACAACCTGGAATGAACCTATCCACTCTCTGCAGGATCTGGAAGAGGCTGGAGACACCAGCCAGGTGGGAGGTGGCACTTTACCTGGACCCCAGCTCATGGCTCAGGTGGGACCCCAGCAGCTCAGCTCCTGGAACATAACCTAGTTCATCCGAGAGCATTAACTCCTCAGTCATCCACCTTCTCCCCCGCCCATCCCCCCAGAGCCTTAACAAGGTGAAATCCTCTGGAGCTCAGACAATTTTCACCTGGGTCTGACCACCATTTCCTGGGCCCCCTGGATGAATGAGGATCAAGAACAATCTCTTGTCAAGTGCAAACATCCAGCCTTGAGAACGGGAGCTGGAATGTGGTGTGCCGTTTGGAGCATCCCTTCTTCCCAGCCCTCATCAGCCTTCAGACTCGCTCAGACACACCCAACAGGCCCACGCCCCGTGTGCAGGGCTGTCACTCAGGGTAGACAGCCCAACCCCCTGGCCCCTGGCCTGAGAACTGTTGGTTTGCTTCCTTTTTGGTGGTGGTAGTGGTAGGTGGTGCAGTTTGAGTTTAGGAGACCCAGGGTCCAGTCCTGCTTCTGTTCGTTACTGGCTGTGTGACTCGCGGCCTCATTTCCCACAAAACGAAGATTCTAGACAAGGACTCCAGAGCACCGAGTGACAGTGGCTTTGCTGGCTGTGAAGATCCAAAGTCTAAGGGGTGAGGGAGGTCTGTGCGGGGCTTCCTGTGAGGACTAAAACAAAACACTCCACAAGGTCACTCTCACTGTAAAAACAAAAAGCAATGGAAATTTCTGACGTGAAAACGTGCTCAGTCTGTTATAGCTGTGGGACCACAACTCAATTGCCACTTACATCACCTGGGCAACTTCACTGACTTCTTCTCACTCCCTCCCCAGCCTTCCAGCCCCTCAGGGTCTATTCCTGGCCCCTTCCCCAGCATTGCTGTAGGGGCCTGGGCCAGAGCACCACCCCCACCTCTGTTCTCAACCTATGGGTCCCAACTCATCTCTCCCCATCAAAGCCCTACCCCTTCTTCAATGCTCAACTCAAATGCCCCCTCCCCCACAAGCCTCCTGCAACCCCCCGCCCCGCCCCCCAACTTCAGACTCCCCAGCCACTGGCTTTGCTGTTTCCTGCAGACTCTATGTATTTCCATCAAAGCCTGTTTGTCCTCTACCACTGTGTTCTTACCCCCAGAATGTTCATGGTAGGGATACATGGGGGGGATTGCAGGAATGAGGCACAGAATCAGAAGTGCACGAGGCCTGGGTTTATGTCCCTGCCCTCCACTTACCAGCTTGTGACCTGAGGGTAAGTTAGTTCATCTCTGTGGGCTTCGGCTTTCTCATCTGCACAGTGGGAGTTGTCATGAGGATCAGAGCACCTGGCATGGCGTATCTGACTCATGCAAGACTCAATGCCCATTCCCCTTCACTTCCTCTTCTACTTTCTGTGTGTGTGTGTAAAAATTTTTTTATCAAAATAAAACATGCAGAAAGCTTGCATTGTATTTTTTTTCAAAGTGATACAATACAAGTACATACCGTAACTTCAAATCTAAATAGTGGCATAGGGTTTATAATTAAAAGCAGCTGCCCCTGCATCACCTCTTTCCACCCTCTAGAATTTTCCATCGCATGTTTTAAAACTGCATACGTGTTTACTATAGAAAATCAGAAAATGTAGACAAGCAAACCACGCAGAGCACATTCAATCCCACTTCTAATTTTAGAATGTCTTCTTCCAAATCATTTAGCTATGCTTCCCCCCCCCCCAAAAAAAGGTTCTCAGTGTGTTGTTCTGTGCCTTAGAGCTCTAAGCACAGTCTGCCTTCAATTCTGGGAAGGAAACAAGTATTTGGTGAGTGAGGTAAAGGTGCCCAACGCATGCAGTGTCTCAGGTGCCACCCCTGCAGGTGCATTTTGACAAGATCGTGGTGATTGGTGTGGGCATTAAAGCTGGGAAGGGTTGTGTAGACCAGAGCCACTCAAAGCTGCAGTTCACGAACTGTTCTTTACAGTCCTGGACAAGAGGCTTGAGCCCCAATGCAGATGTGTGCTGCTTCCTCTGGAGAGAAAGAGTTGCTACGAAATACTGCCAGCTGATCTAAACAATATGACTGAGGAGGATAACATTCTGGCTCGAGCTCCTTATTTTGCCAGGGACCAGGGACAAACAGTTCCTGGACTTGGCACGGGGCTGCCGACCACAATTTGAGTAGCGCTGTTTAGATTGTAAGTTGGGAAGATGGGGGCTGGGACCCTACTGGGTTTCTCTAACTTTAGCCCCCAACCTCTTCCTCACTGCATGTGCCTGACCCTCCCACTGACAGTGACACACACACACATACCTGTGCATACACACATGCTTGCACAAACATATGCACACATGCACACACCCTAAGAGAGCCCTGGCCCAGAGTTTGTGATCAGGAAACATCTGTCTCTTGATTCAGTGGTCCCATTTCCCTGTCTCTGTCCATGCTAGGCCTGTTCACCAGAGTTACTGTTCTGTCAACCCCTCCTGTCAGGGCCAAACAACAGGGGACTTGTAGGGCACCTGGAGTCAGGAAAAGCTGAGCAAAAAAGCCTTGATGGCTTGGACAGAGACGAAGCAACACTGGTCAGCGCAAGTTCCCACACAGAAAAGGGCTCTCGGATCCCAGGGCCCACATGTAATTCAATATTTACAAACTCCAGGCCAGGCTTCTTCCACCTGCAGTGACAGAAGCCCGTGACTGCCTCTGATGGGTAAGGTGTGGAGGAGCAGAGTGGAGCCAGCCTCGTCTAAAATACCGGGTGACATTGAGTCTGGCCCAAGTGTCACCTTCCCCCAAGGAGCCCAGGGAATCCCATAAACTTGGATCACAGAATTCATTTTAACATGGACATTGGGGACACTTGCACTATTCATGCAACACAACTTAGTTAAAAGGATTGGGAGTCAGGGTTTGAATTTCCAGGCCACTAGTCCCTGGCTGTGTGAGCTTAAGGAAGTTACTCAACCTCCCTGAGTGTGTTTCCTCAGCTGTAAAGTGGGGCATAATAATGCTGACCTTGAAAAGATGTCACGAGGATTAGTGATCATGTCTTTAAAGTGCCTAAAACCAACTCATTTGTTCATTCATTTATTTATTCCCTCACTCCTGTGTTCAGCGTGTCTAGATTGGGCACCTTCTGGGTACTGGCACTGGGGGCACAGTGGTGAGCTAGAGTTCACAGCCCAGCAGGGAAGATACATGGTCTGAGAGCCACACAAATAAGCACGGAACAAGCTGCAACAGGTGCTGCAAAAGACAGTGCAGGAAGCCTGTGCCAGGGGCCGGATCTAACCCGGGCACCTGGGAAGGCTTAACTGGGCAACGGGTCTTGAGCTCAGAGCCTAAGGATGAGCTGGAAAGAACACTCCAGAGGCATAGCAGGGCCTACTATTAATACATTCCAGAACGTAGGTACAGTTTGCATACAGCAAAATGCACGAATCTTCGGGTACCATTGGATGAGTTTTGAAAAATGCACACATCCACGGAGCCAACACTTCTGTCTGGATGGAGAACATCATTGTCAGAGTGGGCTTACCTTAACCACGTGTCCTTAGGGTGAAAGTCAGGGGCTGGGTTCTAATGGGAATGCTTTAGGGTGACGCGGAGGGAGAAGGCTTTGAACGAGGCTCAAATCCCAACTCTGCCACTTTCTACCCACAGGACTTTGCACAGGTCTCCCCTCTTCCCTGGGACTCAGTTTCCACATCTGTAAATTAGGGCCAATTAAACCTACTTCGCAAGGCTTCTTAAGGGTGCGTGGCAGGTAGGCCCTCTGTGAGCCAGCCCTGTTTCGCTTCCAGAAGGGGACCGGTGGGCGGGGGACCGCCTAGTGGTTGGAGCACTCACCCCTAACCCTGCTCTCCTCCTCCACAGGGATGTGCCTGCAGGCCTTCATAGAGGCTTTCTTTTACCTGGCTCAGAGGAAGTTCAAGATGCTGCCGCTCCACGAGCAGGTGGCCTCGCTCATCGACCTGTGCGAGTACCACCTGTCCCTGCTGGACGAAAAGCGTCTGGTGTGTGGCCGGAGCGGCCCGTCGTGGGCCCGGCCCCCTCCCAGCAGCCCTGCCCAGGAAGCCACCGCGCTCCCATCCTGCACAGAGAAGCTCTCCCATTCCAGACACGCTCTGGCCTGAGGGCCCCGCTGTGCTCCCGGAGGAAGAGCAAGCCGCTCCGGAGCGGCCCGGGCTCCCTGCCCGTGGGGAAGCCGCCGGCAGCCGAGAGTTCCCGCCCGCGTCTCTGCTCCGCCTCCGCCTTGTGCTGAGCTGCACTTTGAGAGGCCGGCTGCTTCTCGCCCGCCTTCCTCCCGGGGCCTCTCGGTGGTCCACCTGTTTGCAAGTCATCAGTGGACATATGATGTCCCAAGCGTGACAGATGGCATCTTCTATTCTGGGCTCCTGGGAAGCAACAACCGAAGTAAAACTGCTATGTTTGGGGCACCAACAATCCCCAGACGGAGAGTTTGACAAGGAAGGAACTTGAGGAGGCCGGGTCTTGGGTCTGCAGGGGCCCCGGGAGAGAATCCTGGTTAAGGCCTGCGAACAGCATGTCTATTGCCAACCGCCCGTTCTGCGAAAATGAAGTGGAAATACCCAGTCGGCATCGGCAACTCTCCCCTCCCCCCAGTCATGAGCTACATGGGTGTACTTAACAGACTAGCCTCATCTATTTCATTAGCTTGCCTGTTGCCGCAATGTTCGGTTTGTTATTAAGAAATAATTAAGAAGTCACTAATTTAAGGTTCCTAGAGTCTCAGAGCTCGCAGGAGCCTCCAGGGTCATTTTGCTTGATTCTATTTGACCGAGACCCCAAAGCACGAGGGCCCTGGTCAGGTGGCCTCTGATCCCCGTCAGGTGGGGTGTTCACCATGTGACGAGCACTGATGAGGGCCCCTGTGTGCCCACCATGCCCTGGGCGCCCTGCATGAGAGGAGGGGGCTTCCGAGAGGAGAAAACAAGATGTGGGTGAGGATTGGAGCGAGCAGGAGCAGGAGGCGGGGAGTTCAGGCACCAGACGTGGTGTGAGGAGAAGGGCAGCCCACACTTTGCACAAGGCCCTTTCCCCATCACTACCCATGTCTCGGGCAGCCCATGTCCTGGAGGGAAAGCCTCAGGGACCCCCCCAGCCGACTGGCCATCAGGAGACTGTCCTCACAAAGCCCAGCTCCCCATAGCATGGTTGGGTTTGCAGTTTGCGTGGCCCTTTCCCAGAGTGCCCCCTTGATAGGATCCTGGGGGTCCTGGGGAGAAGTGACCGGCATGTTCCGAGGGAGGAGGAGGAGGTGCGGGGGCCAGAGGTGTGTCCCAGAGGAGCTCACACTCCTACATCTTCCTCCTCCTCCTCCTCCTCCTGCGCCTGTCTCCTGCCTTCTACGCCCTCCCCTACCTCCTGATCCCAGTCTCCGTCACTGGCCCCGACGGCAGCCGCTGGAGCTTCCACACACAGCCTGGTCCGCAGCAGGTGCCCCAAGGTGTCTGTTGAAACGAGTGACTAGGACTCAGTCTCCCGGGAATGTTTTCCCACACAGAGAGAGAAGGTGGTTCGTCCCAAACCCCGCCCGCTCTTCCAGTTCCCTTTGAGGAGCAGATGGATTTCACAGTGACAGACCCCAGTGAACTCGTCCCTGCACGTATTGTCAGCTGGGAGCAGCAGCGTCTTTTAAGCAAAGCTTCCTGGTAGGAAGCCCTGCTGTGTTCACCCCATTTTGCAGGGTGTAACTGAAGTAATAGCAAAAGCAGATATTCCCTGCCTCGTATGAGAGAGTCGCTGGAGCAGAGAGCCCGGGCGCAGAGACACTGCCCGCAGAGCGGATGCGCCCATTCCCCGGAAGGCCCTCAGCATCTACCGGGCCCCCTTGCGCTGACTCCTCCCACACCGTCTAACCACACTGGCATCTCACTGTTCCACGGCCTGAGTCCCTAGAAGGCCGGCCCTTTCCAGCCTGGGTTCAATGAAAAGATGAGGCAATCATGCTCAGCCTGTCTCAATTTGGGGCGCATGCATCCCAGGGCATGTGTGTTAGGTCCGTGGGTCCCCACAACCTGGCCAGAATGGGGACAGCGGGAGGTGCTGGTAAAGGCGAATTGGGTTCAGCAGGGCTGTTAGCTGCACAGATCCCTGCATGTGCAGAGGCAGCCCCTCCTGGAAACAGGTCTCCATCCCTAAAACAAACCTCCTCGACCCCTCTTATGTCTCCCTGGGTCCACTCGCCCTAGCTCAGCTGTCATCATCTCTCGCCTGGGTTTCATCAGTCTCCTGCCTCTAAACTCCCTCAACACATCCTCCATCCTTACTGGATGCAAGGAACTTGGAGAACCACTGAAAGAGAATGTTCTGGTTCCTGCCACGGTGGGAAGGCCATGCTCTCCCGCCCTTACGCTTGCTGCTCCCTCTGCCTGGATGGCCTCTCCTCCTGTCCAGTGCAAACTTACCTTTCAAGGTCCCACTCGAATGTCCCTGCTGCAAACCCCCCCAAAAAATGAACCGCGTGCTCCCATAGTTGCGAGAACCTGAGAAGTTCCTTCATCGTCACACCTGCCCTCTGGCATTCTGGCGTTCTCTCAAGGTCAGGCAGGTGCTGGGTTCATGCGGGCCCCTGGGGCACAGAACAGGACCCAGTGGGTGTTGCTTGAAAGAATCCAAATGCCCAGCAGGCCCCAGGGAGGATTGGGGACCCAGCGCTCTTCTCCCCGTAGCCTGCGGGTGACTAAGAATCATGTGTTTCTAAACCAACCTGAGTGCTTCCAAATCCCCGGCTGGCTCGTTGGCTCCCCAGACACGGGCACCTGTCCCAAGGCCCTGAGCAGACAGTGGCTCCTGTGACCCTGGACGGTCTCTCCATGTCCCTTTGTCCCGGCCTCGGGTCTGGGCTGCATCCCCCAGGGACAGCCCCTCTCCTTGGAGACCAGGGCCCACCGGGCTGGAGGGGCCTCACCATGGCTGTCGTTTGCAGCTCCAGCCTGCATTTGTGTGGGGTCGGCTGGGTCAGAGTAGGTGACCCGGATGGGAGTATATAGTCGGGGTGGGTAGGACGGGGTTGGGGAGGAGCCCGGACATTTAGAATGGTGCTCTGTGCTTTTCTTAGAACCAACTTCCTCTCCCATGTGAATTCAACACTTGACGGTTTACAAAGTACTTTCACAGCCATCCTCTCATCCGCTCCTGCCAACAACCCAGCAAGGATGAGCATCCTCATCCATCGTCCTCTTTCCACAGGTGGGCGGCTAATGCTCAGGAGGCCAGGTGACTTGCGCGAGGCCTCACAGCTGGTCAAAGGCAGAGCCAGGACTCGAACCCCTGGCCCCAGACCCCGTGCTACTTTCCCGGCACCATAACCACTCTACACGGTGCCTCAATGTCCCCACAACCCAGTGGGAGGAATTTCACAGATGTGGAAAACCACATCCCAGAGAGGCTGGGTGATTTGGGGGGCGAGGGGTTCTGAGGGCTGAAGTTGGGGCTATCTGACCCGCTTCTCTCTTGCTGGGCACCCTAGAAGAGCCAGGTACATTCTAGGGTCTCCATGCCCCTCAGCTGCACAAGGGGGTGGGGGTGGTAACAGGTCCCCTCTCACTTGGTCTCCGGGAACGCAGGATGAGAAATGGAAAGCCTAACACACATAATACGAAAGTGTTGTGTAGCCCAAAGAGCCGCTCAAACATCGTGGTATCCTCAGATTAACTTCTGCTTTCCTACGCGGTGTAAATGAAACGGTTTCTTCCTGAACGTTGTAATCCATCAAAACGAATGGAGCCGCCGCAGTTGGCTCCTGTCTCCCTGTCCCCCTCTCTCCTCACCTATCTGTGCACATTCAAGGGCTGAAAAATGGTCGCTGCCGCTCCTCTGACACCCGGAATTTGCCTCGTGATTGGCAGAGTATTATGCCAAATAGCTTAATTAAAAAAAAAAAAATGTCTTGATGGATGCCCTGCACTGTCTGGCCCTGTCGCTGAGAATTGGGCTTGAAATGTTCAGGATCTGAGCACCTTTCCCTTGAAGCTCAAAATGATGACACCTCCGCTCCGGGGGCCGGTGTCCCGGGCCTGCGGGCTGTCCTCTCTCCAGGAGGTACACGCACCTCAGTGCTGATTGACCGCAGCGCCCCCTCGCCTTGACTGATATTTTTGCCAATCTCTAATTGGTTTGATGAATGTGAGAGAAATTTTCCCATGTGGCATATGGATTTCTCCCTCACGAAATAAATCCAAAAAAATTTTTTTCGGTTCCCAGGAACAAAGGAACTTTGTAGAACAGTCAGCATATTCAATTACCTCCATCTCCAGTAACCGAAAGCCTTGATTTGTACATAAGTAGAAAATCCATGCATCACAGGGCTTGTGCATAAGGCACGCGGGTGCGCACACGCATGTACACACACAGCACCACTGAGCTTTGGTACAAAAATAGCAAAATTACTGCTGTTTTTCTCATGTGTGGCAGTTTGCCTGAGTCTTATTTAGGGAGCTGAGGAAAAGGGGCTCGTTACAGCCCTGGGGTGACATACCACGCTCTCCTACAGGCTCATGGGAGACGTGTCCTCCAAAACAGCCGTGTTGGCTATGATCCCGACCAGGGTCGTGGTCCCGGGCCATGGGGACAGGACATTGCCAGCTCCTCACTGAGGTTCCCCTGGGACTTCACAGGCTGCAGATGCAAAGCAAGGAGCTGAGCAACCAAAAAAGTCAGCAGGGACGCTTTCCCTGCCAAATGGGGAAGGTGAGAATCCCAGAGGAGGCCCCGAGCGAGCAGCGGAAAGGGGGCGGGTCTGGATTTTGCTGTCTGTCCCTCTGCTCACTCGGCAACCAGTGACTTCACCTCTCTGCCCTCGCCCTGGACTGTACAGTGGAGACCGTGCCAAAGCGCACGCGGATGTGAAGAGCCTGGCATGGGACTTGGCACCCAGAAGTGTCGGTTGGGGGAAAGAGCAGTCTCCATGTGCTGAAACCGGACCCGAGGGCGCCGGGAGGACGCCACGGCCCTGGCCCTGACGTGAAGGCTCCTCGAGGCCTGGCGGAGGCCCCCGGTGCTTGAACCTTCCTCCCTCCATGCAGGGCTCTCTGCTTGCTAGGCTGCAGCTCCTGCCTCTTACAGGCCTTTAAAAAAAATTCTTTATTAAATTTTCATGGCACATAAAGTCAAGGTTCCATTACTTGGCCTCAGTTGTCTTGGTAACTCCATAAAATGCAATAATAAAATGAAGCTGAGTGTCGCTAACACAGGCTCATTGTATAAACGGTTTTTTTCTGCGTGATCTTTTTTTTTTTCTTTACAGCAAATCCAGCAGGGTGGGCTACGCTTGTCCATTTTGGATCCGTTGGTGACATTGGGGCTCCTGTAGCCGGTGGCAGCTGTGTCACAGTTAACATAGGGCAATGGGTGTGGGGGACGTACAGCACATCCTAATTCACATTCACTGAGCACCTCCAATGGCCAGCCCATGCCAGGCACGTTCTATGTGTTAGTTCATTTAATCTGAGGAGCAGGCTCAGGACATGGATACTCCTATTATCACCCCATTTTGCAGTTAAGGAAGTTGGGGTTTGAAGCAGATGAGGGGGCTTTTGCAAGGTGGCAGGGTTTATCGGTGGCAGAGCCGGTCTGCGATCTCGGCCTCCTGGAGCTGGACTGCAGACGCTCCTCTGTGTTGTGTTATGTGTTAGGCTCCCGCTTGGAGCAGCGGGCGCGTCCTGCCAGGGTGGTGTCTGAGAGCATGTGGCAGCAGGAGGCTCTGGGGGATGCCCGGAACCACACCGTGTCAGCGAACATGTTCCGAAAAGCCCTTGAGAATAATAAAGTCCTTGAGCGGAGGCCTCGCCAGGACCGGCTTCCTGGAGGCCACCCCAACCCAGCCAGGTTTGCAGAACAGGGAGGCCTTGGGAATCATTCAGCTGGGCAGCGACGTGATGGGGGAGGGGGACACAGAGAAGCCACATTCCCGCAACTGGGAGGCTCTGGGTCTGGCTGGAAGGCACTGGGCAGAGTGGGCAAGGGAGGCCAGTGGCGAGCGTGTGTAGTGGAACAGCCTCGTCCCACCCAGGTGCCAGAGGCACCGCAGCCATGCTAACAAGGTGAGTGGCACCACTTCCTTTCTACAGCCACGAAACCCCTCCCTGGCCCACGAGGCCACCACAGAGGCCCCAGTGGGACAGTAGGGAGAGAGAAGCAACTGCTCCCAGGACCCCAACCACCCCGGCCCACCCATCTGTGAGCAAACAGCATCGTGATATCTGGAACGTCCGTCCCCACAGCCCAGAAGGCAGCCGCACACGCAGGGTGGGAAGTGACGGCCCCCGTGTCCGGCCTTTCTCTGCTCACACACTGAGGGTGACATGGCAGCTGACAGGAGGGGAAGGGACAAGAGCCTCGCTTCCGTAGAGAGGGTCCTTCGGGGGCAGGGCCCAGAGCCCTCGGCTTCAGGGCCAGCCCGGAAATATTCCCCCAAGCTCCCCAGTCTTTCCTCGATAAAATATGAAAGAACTGTATACATTTTACGTAGGTTTCCTTTATTTAAAAAAAAACAAAACCTTTTAATGAGTTTTGAGTCTTGTGACATATCTGGAAAATTCACTCATGGAAAGTCATTCCCTAAGGACCTTGAGTAAAATGAACCCCCAATGTATGTGAAAGACATTGACCATTTGGGCTTCTTGCTGTGATCATTTTTTAAAATATGCAATGGCGGTATATACACACACACAGAGGGTGCCAAAAGACTGTAGACACATTTTAAGAAAGGAAAAAACTGGATTCAAATTGTAATACTCAATATATACCAATAAGAAAAGATGGGGGGAAGCTGGGATGGTTCAGCGGGTTAAGCGCTCGCTTTGCAGCCCCGGAGACCGAGGATCGAATCCCGGCCCCGGCCCATGTGGACCCACATGCTGAGCTGGGGTGTGCCCCCAGTTCAGTTCTTGCCGGGGCCTATGCAGGAGGCTCCCGGCCCAGTTCCTGCCCTGCGCAGCCCTGTGCCCACCTGTGGAGTGAAACTATATGGAAAACTAATGTCAACTATGGAGACTGCTCTGGGCCCTCCCCCTTCTGTCTGTCTGTCTCTCTCTCTCTGTCAAAAAATAATAAAAATAAATCTTAAAAAAAAAGAAAAGACGAATACCAGAGGTGCTCAAAGTGGTTAGCAGCAGCATTTATGTAATACACAGATTACATCCCTTAAAATGTGTCTACGTTTTTTGGCGCCCCCGTACATACACACAGACGCACATGTGGCGTTAATGCATATACATGGCCAAAACAAACAAAAACAGCACAGAGACAGATACAGTGACAAGTCATTGTCCTTCCATACCTGTCCCTCAAGTCTCCAGTCTGTCCCCAGAGGCAACCACTGTTTCTGGGTTTTGTGTGTCCTTTCAAAGACAGTTGCACATTTACAAGAATTCCTATGCTTTTCCTCTTACTTTACAGACGTACACTCTGGTTTTTTCACCTAACACTGTTGCTTGGGGATTGTTGCACGAGACATACATGCAGATTGGCCTCAGATTTTTAATGTCGTCGTGGCATGCCATTGTCCGATGCACTATAATTACTTCTGATACCCTACTTAACTAGTCCCCTTTAACCCACTTAGGTTGTTTCAGGGACTGTTCTTGTACACGCATCTTTATGTACGTGCATGGCTGTGTCCTAGAAGTCCAACTACGAGGTCAGAGGGTACATACGTTTTAAATTGCAATCGACTGATAGCCAAATGGCCCTCCGAAGAGGCTGGACCAATCTGCAATCTCGCCAACAATGTGTGAGAAGGCCCCTTCTCCCCAACGTGGCACATTGTCTAAACGCTAATGTTTGCCAATTAATGGGTGAAAAGCGTGGCACTGATTACAGATTTAATGCCTGTTTCTCGCAGTATGAATGAGGTTGAGACTTTTCTATGTGTTTAAAAAGCTGTTTGTATTTCCTTTTCTAAGAATTGGCTCCTCATGTTCTTTGCCTATTTCTCTACTCGTCTTTTATGTGTTGATTTGGAGCAAGCATCTCTTTGCGGATGAAAAGAATTAGCCTTTTGTCATTTTTTTTTTTTGCAAAATATGTGCTCTATATGGGCCATTTTTTCAGCAGCCAACTGTCTTTCTGCCTCCAGCACATTCCCCACAGGCTGCCAGAGTGGCCTTTCTGAGATGCCAATCTGATCATGTCCCTGTCCTACCTAAAGATATAAAACGGCTTCCTGCTTCCCGGATGCAGCTCAAACCCCTCCATTGGTTTTGGGGGTCCTCTGTTTGGGGCCCAGCTTTCCCCCAGCCAGGTCAACAGGGTCACCAGGTGCAGCTGTGAAGGTTGTACACTGCACAGGGGTCAGTGCTACAAAAGACCCTCAAGGGCGCCCCCTAGAGGTGAATAAGGGGCAGCCTGCTGAGCAGCTGCCTCTCCCATAAAGCTGACCTCAAGACTCACTGCATTTTTTGCCATTCTCCCAACCCCCATATTCTTCCACTCCCCCAGTGCTACACCCACTCCGGTCGTTCTGTCCCTCACACCCTTCATCCCTGTGGGCCTGGTGAGCTTCCTGCTTGCCCTGCAGTTGAGGGTCAACTCTGCAAAGCCGACCCTACTCCCACAGGCTGGCTCCTCCTCCCCTCGGGCCCCACAGACCCCATGTGTCTCTCTAACCCACCACACGGTGCTTCTCACACTAGGGCAGGGTTGTGCTCATTCATGTCTGGGTCCCACCCCCAGCCATGGCCTAGCACAGAGGAGGTGCTCAGAAAACATGTGGAATGAATGAATGAATGAGTGAATGAAGGAAGGCAGCCTTCTGAATGCCAATCCCAGAGGGCCTGAGGAGTGAGGGGTGAAGACCCACAATCTCCTCAGTCTTCTCAGCCTTATGTAAAGTTGTGCATTTACCCAATAGGCTCTTCTTCTGTACGAATATCCATTAAACCCTGTAAAGATGCAAATTTTTTAAAATGCAGCAGACCGTTTCTTCCCAGGTAATTAGTGTGAGTGTGTAGGGAAGGCCTTCTTATGTAGTAGGCCTGTTGCTCTTTTCAGATTATAAAGTAAGGTCCTTTCAGGGAACCGGTCCTTCTCCCTCCCCTAATTTCCTCGGGAGGAGCATTGGAGGACACAGACCCCTCTGCCATCGGGACTGCCAGGGGAGCGGGACCCCAGGCACCCCTCCTGGTCTGTAGGGATGGGTGGGATGTAGGCACTAAAGCAGCTCCTTCTCCTTAAATCCCAAACACCTGATTGATTCCCGCCTCATCACCCATCCCTCCTCTAGTGGGGAATGTGCCCACGGCCCGCGTGGCTTGTGCCTCTTCAGCCCCTCCAGGGACCCTTTTACCTGGCTAAGGCCTGCTCAGCTGGCGGGGTTCCCAGCTCCCTGCCTTCCTGCCCCCCCAGCTCAGTAGCTACTGAGCACCTTCCAAGGACCAGCGCTAGCCAAGCCCTGTTGACTAATGGTGCGAGCAGACTGGGCCCCGCCCAGCTGGAGCTGAAGGTCAACAAGGTTAACTACGTGCAGGGGGCGGGCTCCCAGAGAGGAGGGCTTTGCAGGGCTCTGTGGGGAACCCCGGAGAGAGGCCCTGCAAGAGCCCAGCTCAGAGGCCAGCCCCACGGGCAGCGCAGTTGAAGATGTCCTCCTTGCTGTTGGAGACGGTTCAGAGGACAATTTGATCAGGGTTGCGTTTCGAAAGAGAACCCAGCTCAGGATTTGGAGGGTGGACTGTGGAGCGTGAGTGGGTGGGAGCACGGCTGGGGGGCAGTGAGGGGTCCTGGCCAGGAGACGGCAGCTGGAGCCGGCTGCTCAGGAGATGAAAGACACAGCTTCAAGGGGCTCAAAATAGACGGCGCTTCTCAGTGCAGTGATTGGATGTCCTCTCGCCTCCATCCGGGAGGGCTGGGTCTTGGCCACCCAGTTGGCAGCACTAGCGGCATTCAACATGTGGCTCAATACCCAGTAGGCAGAATGACTTGGAAGTGAATGAATGACATGTGAGAGAGGGAATAGCAAGCAAATGGATGGGCGTATTAATGAGAAATAACGCGTGGGGGGTGTCAGCCGGGTGAGTGGTGAGGACCCCCGATGGGGCAGAGCTGGCAGGAGGTCCCCGAGGGAGGCCACAGGCTGTCTGCCCAGGCCCTGGGGCAGCGTGAAAACCCCGTTGTCTCCTCCCGCCTCACTCACAAATACCTGTTTTCATAACTTGTCATTTCCCCACACACCCACAGGCAGGGACACACACTGTCCCCATAAATAAACCTGGGCCACTTTTCAGCATCATTTAACGTCCTCGGGAAGGTTGGGTCATGTGGCCTCCAGCAGCAGCCCATTAGCTGACAGGCTGAAGCATATCATATTGAATTCCACAGCCTGCGGAGCCCGTGAGACCCCATGCAGCTCTGAAATATGCACTGATTTATTAGAATGCAATTGTGCTGCTTATTTCCCATAATGAACACAGTGCCCCCTCCTCTTGCCATGTTTCCAAACCTCCACCAGCGAAACAGAAGTGGACGGATCTTGACCTCATCCCCTGTCATGGAAGGGAAATTGTAGGGGGCAGGTACTGGTGCCGGGGGCTGAACTTGGATGCTGTTTGCAGAGAGATGGTCTCAAGGCATCCGCTGTCCTCATGCCCCTGCCCTCCGCCCTCTGCCCTCTGTCTCTTTGATCACCTCCTGGGGGCCCACAGGCCTGGGCTTCTGCCTCCAGCCAGTGCCATGCACCCTGACCACAGCCCTGCACAAACTAAAATGGAACAGACCCCCAGTGATCCACAAGCCACACCCGGAGAGAATCACACACAGTTACCTGCTGCCATCCCAACATCTACGGACCCCAACACCCACCACACCCATCATAGCTAGTATCCCCGACACAAACACACACTCACACTCACACCTCTGCATGCGTTTAGAATTTACAAGCGGCGGATCAATTTTTATTATTAATTCCTACTTGTATTGCTCTGTGGTCAAGAAATGCAGCCTTTTCTTTTTTGAATCTACTATGTGCCAAGCATCCTATTAAGTGCTAAGTAGACCAAGTTGAATAAACTTGGACCCCACAGCCTAAGAATGAAGACTACAAATAAATCCACACCGACAATCTGACGTGACACATGCTACGGCAGAGGGAAGCCCAGAGTTTTATTAGTTTCCTCTAAAATACCTTATATATTTTTCTCTACTTAGCCAGATGCTCTTTTTCTTTCTGTTACTTAAACACTGATAGACAAAAAAAAAATGGCTCCTTTATTATTACAGTCACTTGCTTTTCTTGAATTATTAGTGGGAATGAGCAGATTTTCATTTTATTGTCCATTTCTACTCCTTCTCTGTGACTGGTCATTTCACAGCTTTGTTTTCCTGGTAGGATGATTGTCTAATTCCTCAAATTTCCAACTATTGGTCTTTTGCAATATTCTTGCATAATTCTTCAAGTTGATGTCCTAGAATGGATCACGACTTTGACTTTTAAACACATGCATTGTTTTTCGCTCTTAGCAGTGACTGTCATCACTCCCAATTTCTGTGTTCAGGTTGCGCTTTCTTAGCAGTGCACTCCTGTTTGCTGATGAAGCGCCCACTGAATCACGTCAGCATGCCTTCAGGACCCGTTGAGGGGCGTCTGCAGACCTGATGGGCTAGGGCTTGGTGCCCTGTGGAGACAATGGTCTGAGAAGGCATCTCCTTGAGAATATATGTTCCCTTTATTCAGCTTGTTCCTGAGCCCTGCCCCTTCCACTCAGGAGCGGGGTCAGGAGCAGCTCCACGCCTCCCGCCTTTTCGGCTGCTCTCTCCTCCGCTCAGCTCAGCCTGCACGTGTTCGCCCTGCCTTGCCTGATGCTGGAGTCCCCAGGGATGCTTGTTAGAATTTAGAGTCCGTGGAATTAGAAGTATACATGCAACTCATGATTTCCAAAACATGTATACATCTGTTTAATGTGCCTCTGTATACATGTATGGAGGTATTGTTTGTATGAGTTTGTGTATGCATACAAACATTTATTATTTTTTATTTTATTTTTTAATATTTACTATCTGGCCCTTTATATTTTTATTGTTTTTTAAGACAGACAGAGACAGAGGGAAGGGGGAGGGCCCAGAGCAGTCTCTATAGTTGACAGCATTAGTTTTCCATATAGTTTCACTCCACAGGTGGGCGCAGGGCTGCGCAGGGCAGGAACTGGGTCAGGAGCCTCCCGCATAGGCCCTGGCAAGAACTGAACCAGGGGCACACCCCAGTTCAGCACATGGGCCCACACGGGCCGGAGCCAGGATTCGATCCTCCATCTCTGGGGCTGCAAAGCGAGCGCTTAACATGCTGAGCCATCCCGGCTTCCCCCATACATTTATTTTCTAGCTCTGTCTGCTGAACAGGTCAGAAAGAAAGGACAGTCTAGTAGCTCTCAGATCTTGGTCTATAATTCCATCCCCCGGGGTTCCTCAGAGAAGTGACTAATTGCACAGCGGGGGCAAGGTAGGTACGAGGTGAGCCTGAGATGTCTGCAGGGTCAGAAAGTAAGCACGTTTGAAAACAATACTGGGGACATGCCACCAAGACACGTGGACACGTTTCAAAGGGCTCCCCACGGCCCAACCTGAGACTGTTTCAGCACCAAAATAATTAAGTAATGAATCAGAAACCCTTAAAAATAGGACTTTATGAGTCCATCCCAATATATAAACAAATATGTGGAGAGAAGAGAGGACCTTGGCTGACAGTAAAATTCGCAGAGTTGACTGGTGAAGTGGAATGAAGGCCAGATTGACAAATCATCTCTTGCCACCATCCAAGGAAAAACTGGATCAATCCCTGAAGGTTACTAAATTGAGGGGCACATTTTGATGAGGAGCAGGATATTTGCATGGTCTCAAATTATGTCCCCTCAGACCACTTACTAGTTGCAAGCAAGGCAAAACAAAACAAACAAACAAAAAAGCCACCTATACAGTGGAGAAACTGAACTGCAATAGAGACATTTGGTCAGGTGATCAAAATTAACATCACCCAAGAGGGACAGATGGGTGTCCTGTGCGTCCAGATGTGTTTCTTTGAAGGACACAATATGCTCTCTGCAGCATTTGGGCCAAGAATGCATCACCAGAAACTCGTTAGTCACAAGAAAACATCAGACAACTGCAAAATTCTATTTTTGTTTTAAAAAGGAGCATAAGGAATGGTTGGTTGTATTCCTCCAAAATGTCAATGCTATAAAAGACCAACCAAAAAAAAAAAAGCTATAGAATGTTCCAGATTAAAAGAGGCTAAAGAGATATGACAACTCAATGTAATCTTTGATCCTAGACTGGATCTGTGCTGGAGGGAAAAAAATACTATAAAAGGACATGATTTGTTCTCCTGAGAAAAGTGAATGGTAGATAGAAAAGTATGTGCCAATGTAAAATTGACAGAGCTTGATAACTATACTGTGATGATGGAAGAGAATATTCCTCATTTTAGTAAACACACACTGAAGTATTTGGGGTAAAGGACAATACATATGTAATTCAGCTCCAGTGTCTCCTAATCCAGACCTGTTTTTGCAAATAGATTTAAAAAATGAAACTAGAGTCCTTGTGGACATACAATTCCGTTACCAGCTTTTACACTTACTGTATTATTAACATCTTTCAATGTCACTTGCTATTCTTCTACAAATTTAATGGCTGCCTGGTGTTTCATTATATAGCTATGTTTTATTTATTTTTAAATGGCTCCAAATCAAAATAAGAAATAAACACTGGTTGTAAAATATTCAAACAGTCATAGGGATAGAAAATAGAAAGTGCAAATCCTTCTTCCCCATCCCACTGAGCCCCACTCCTCACATTAACAGTATGTGTTGGCTGCTACGTGGTCCTGGGATGTCATTTATTGTAGGTGATGTAATTGATTGTTCTTTAAAGGAATGGGGGCATCCGTCGTTTGCTTTTCACACACAATATACAATGCACTCCGTTCCAGACCTGTCCATCCTTTGATTAATGCACAGCAAGCAAGAAGTCACATTGGGCTCTGGGGTTGAGCAAACCGGGAGGTCGAGTTCTTTGGGGAGGTGGGAGGACCAGAGAAACAGGTTTGGGGTGAGAAAAATCAAGAGCTCCATTTCAGACACATTGGACCTGAGGCCAAGGCAATGCTACGAGGGCGCGGCGGGCTGCGAATGTGGAGCTCGGTGGGGCTGGGTATAAAAATGTGGGGTCAGCTAGAAGAGCATGGATGGCACGTAAACCCACGGCGATGGTTCCTGCTGCTGAGGACCCACACCTGTAGAAAGGCTGTGTGCTCTTCGACTCACCCCAATCCCCACCCGCTGCATTGGCTCTCAACACTGGGTCTAAGTGTCATCTGAAGTGGGCCTGCGTCAGTCACTCACATTATCTGACAGGCCATTGAGGCCCCGTGCTTGGTGGCCGTGGTGTTTTGCCAGGGAGTATTCAGGAATATCACCCCAAAACTTGGGACTGAGACCAAAGGAGGGCAGCTTGTCATTTGAGTGACCTTCTGGAGTATTCTTTAAAGCCCTGCCCTGGGGCTTTTGCATCATCCAAGGGAAACATGTATTTGAGTGGCCATTTACTACGTATAGATGTGTGCAGCGTGTGAAGTCACATGCCAACTTGCAGATTTGGGGCAGGTAAAGATGCAACTCCATTGCCTATGGTTTTATAGCCCAGGAGGACACTAACTAGGCATGACTGTGGCCAGAGAAAAGCACACCATCACATCGATGGGTCTCACCACAACATTTCCATTTCTTACCAGGATCTGTCACCGGGACTCCTCTCCAGAAAGTCTCAGGAACATCTGTCCCTCTTCACTCTCAGGGGCCACTGTCCCCAAACACCTCTTTCAGGCCCGTGTACCTGGCCCCACTCCCCTTCCTTCCTCTGGCATCAGGATCAGCACAGCTCTGGAGAGTTGGGCAGTTTCATGATGCTCTGCCTGAAGCAGTCTTTTTTCCATCTCTTGTTCTGGGTCCTTCCTCCTTTTATTATTCCTTTGATCACTTTCTTCCTTCCTTTACTCTTTTCCCTTCTTCCGGAACTCCTCTAATAGTCAGCTATGAGACAGCGGGGATTGAGCCTCTAATTTTCTCCCCTCTCCCCATTGCCTCTTTCTCTTGTGTATTTTGTTCTGCTTTCTGGACGAATTCATCAACTTTGTATTCTAGCATTTCAATTAGATCTTATTTTTGTAAAAAAAAAACAAAAAAAATCTAATAGCTCTTTCTTGATCTTGGTTTTTGCTTTTTTTTTTTGGTAGCAACTGTTCTTGTTTTATCTCCCCTACGATGTTACAATTTGTTATTTTTCTAATGCTCTTCTCTTTTCTGCATTCTCTATTTTCTGTTTCCTTTCTTGGGCTGATTTGGTATCTCTTTTCACAGAAGTTTGCTTTTTTTTTTCCTAGGTTTTGTTTTTTTTTTAAGCAAATAGGGAGCATTATTGCATGAATGAAGCAAAGGTCTGGGGAAATTCGTATCTAGTTTTATTATTGGTTGGAAGCTTTCCTCAACTCTGGGCGGTCCTGGGCATCTGTGCCCTTCACACGTGTGTGTACACACGTACAGGACATGCTGATTGGCAGGAATCACGGGATGCTGGGACAGTGATATACTTTTGCATTGAGGAAATATCTGGAGGTCTTTTCTCTAAAGCCAGTTTTTCCCAAAAAGAATGTCCCAGTCAGCTACTGGGGGTGGGGGTCGAGGGGCTGCCTGGCTCTAGAAGCAGCAAAGACCCTTGCGGGATGGGAGCTACTGGGGACAGACTCCCCTCCCCGCCTGCTGCCTGCCCCGTCTCTCACAGAGCCCTCTGCTCTGCCTGGTGTCCCCAAGTCCAGCACATCCCCAGTTCAATTCCCCCAGAGAACAAATGTCCAGTTCCTTACAAGGAGATGAGGGGGAAAGAGAAGTTCCCTGACTGTGTGTGCAGAGCAGGAGGCTGGGGTGTGTCCCCCATTTCCAACCTGGTGCCCTGGCTCTGCCTCCCATCATGCTGGGACTCCCAGCCCTGAGCCTCTCTGGGGCTGACCAGCTCACTTCCAGCTCACCCCTCCCTCCGCTCTAATAATGTAGTTGACACGCCTTCACAGCTCCCACCTGCCAGAGCTTTTCAAATTCTCTTCTTTACTGATATTTCCCCCACAGTTTGTTCTTATCAGTGATAATCTTGTTAGTTTTGTCAGTACAGTGGTATTTGGGGAGAAAAATGGATAAATGTGTGAGGAAAATACACCTTGTGTAATATGAGATGACTAGTTTGTTTTAAAAATCTAATTCTATTGACTCAATATTTATTTTTTAAACTGCCTGATGACAAATTATTTCCTCATGGAACATCTATTATTGATCTCTAGTTTTATTGCTTCAAGGCACAGGATGTGGCCCAAACTGGTTCCTTGGGCAACTCTGTGTTTTCATACCTCATTATATCCATTTGGGATAATGTTCCAAGTAGACTTGAAAATAAGGTAAGCTCTCTAGATTGAGCTTGATGGATCCCTGCTTATTATCAGATTATTAAAACCCTCTGGTTTCTTATTGTCTCCTTAATCTGTAATGAACTAATACTGGTGGTGTGTTCATGTCAAATGCAATCGTTCTGTTGATCTTTTTTTTTTTTTTTTTTAAATCAAGGGTTTACTTTGTTGTTGTTTTTTTAATTTATTTTTATTTATTTATTTTTTGACAGAGAGAAATACAGAGACAGAGACAGAGAGAGAACTGAACTGGGGGAGCTCCCAGTTCAGCATATGGTTCCACACGGGCTGGGGCCGGGCTGGGATTTGATCCGTGGTCCCCGGCGCTGCAAAGTGAGCGCTTAACCCACTGAGCCATCCCGGCTTCCCCTGAGTCTTTCCTTTGCATTTCCAGTTTTTGTTTCCTGTTTGATGCTACTTGGGCCCGCATATGTAGGTTCCTGGCTTTAGTGCCCTTGTTATAAATACACACCTGGGAAGCTGGGATGGCTCAGCTAGGTTAAGTGCTTGCTTCGCAGCCCCCAGGATGAGGATCAAATCCTGGCCCCGGCCCGTGTGGACCCATATGCCAAACTGAGGTGCACGTCCCATGTGGGAGGCCCCCCGTTCGGTTCTCGACCCCTGCCCCCAGTGTGGCCCCTGGCTCGACGGGGTGTGCCTCTCATGCAGGAGGCCCCCAGCCCAGTTCCCGCCCCTACCCACCATCTGCTGCAGAGAAAACGTGGAGCCGTGCTCCCAAAGGCCTCAGTTCCAAGCTGGGCACGGCTGGGGCAGGGCCTTAAGAGCTCATCAGCCCTACTCCCTGGGGCAGAGACGCCAGCCTAGAGAAGGGATAATCCCAGACCACTCAGTGAGCCGAGATCACTGCCACCAGCTTCAGGGGGTCTTCCCTGTCCACAACTGTCACCAGGATGAACCACCTACCGAGGGTCCAGGATCAGCACACCACTCAAGTCACCCCGGATAAATCTCCCGAGACACAGCTGAATGCAGAGGCGAGTCAGGCTTAAAATAGCTAAATAAATCTTTAATATTTCTAATTGCAAATGTACAGAAATTGCACAGCCACACAGTCTTAGAACACCAACACCTTTCTCTGTACATTATTACATAGTTAAAAGTCACAGCTGGAGTGGGGCTCCAACCAAGACTCCAACATTTGCAGTTTTGTCCTTTTCACATACTTACAAAAGGGGGAGCAGGAAGGGGGTATGGGGCCGGGGGCCTTTGGGGCCAAGTATGTAGAAAAGGAGCTATTTCCCTGGAGAGTCTGCCTTCCACAGGCGCACGGGGTGGGAGGGAGAGAAGTGCACCCTGGGGCAGAAGCTCTGTAGGGTGGGGGTGGGGGGGCATGGAGCTCTGGCCTTGTCCCCACCCCCTTACTGGGCAGTCAGAAAGTCTTCACTTATAGGAAGTTTGGCAGTTTCCTTCACCTTAAACATAAAAGTTAAGCAAAGAAGTCAGGCCTCTGTGTAGGCAGAGGGGCGAACTTTCCCCATTTCAGCCTGGGCCTGGGACCGTGGTCTTCCCCAGCAGGGACAGACTTCTCTCCCCTGGTCCCCGGGCCCCGCCTGCAGGCAGTGTCTAACACCAAGACACAGGTTCTGTGTGGACCAGGCAGGAGCCCCATTGGCTGGCCCAGCCAGGGTACGCGTCCCCAACACCCCCACCCAGACGGCACCTCTGCAAAGCAAACAAACACCACGGGCAGGGGTAACACCCCAACACGCAAGTCCCAAACCTCTTCCTCCTGCCCAATACTGTTTTCTAGGTTAAAAAATAAGATACAAACCCACTGGAGAGCAGCGGTCCCAGGCAGCTCTCAGCAGCACCAGGACTAAAGGACTATGTACAACCATTAGGTGAAATAGTTACATTACAGTCAAACACCAAGAACATTTACAAAAATTGTCAGACTTGCAATTCAGATAAAAATCTGCGGAGAGCCTGTACACTTTTACAGTTTTTGCACTAGAATAAGGTTCTCGGCCTGAGTGCTCACAGCCCAGCGAGGGCTGCCCAGCACCGGCCACCATGCCAGCCTCCTGCACCTGCTGTCGGGCCCTGGAACCTCCCCCCCGTATTGCTAAGAGGTGCTCAGTCCGAGGTTGCTGTACGAGGCATCGGTAGGAGAGGAGTGGAGTGGGGAGGAGGGGAGGACTAACACTGAACCCGAGGGCCTGCTGAGGGCCCGGCCCTGCCTGGGAGGCCAGGGGTGGAAGCAGGGCCTGAGCCCCTACAACCATCTTTCCTGAGGTCTGTGAGCCTTGGGGGCGGCCCTCGCCCCACAGGCATGTCTCGGGCCTAAAGGAACTGCAGGCTGCATCATGGGGCCAGGACAGGGGGCGGTATGCTCTGGGCCACCCCTCCCGCCCACCCCTCCTGGGGGGCTCTGGGGCAGTCCTGGCCTGGCAGCATGCCTCCAGCCCCAGGGGCAAGAAGGGCTCAGTGCTCTCTCCAAAGGTCTCCTCAGCTTCCTGAGGCTGAGCAGAAAGGTGGCTCTGGCTCGGTCCTGACTCTGCTCATGTACCCAGGGCTGTGCTGGGAACAGGGAGGGACAGGGAGAGACCCAAGCTCCTGCCCACCTATGTCCCGCAGGCGGGGGGCGGGGAGGGCTGAGAGCTACAGAACAGCCTAGAGCTGAGGAAAACCGGCCCCAGCTGTGGGGTGTGCCCCTCGCCTGTCTGCAGCGCCTGGGTCCTTGGCTGGGGGCCCGGGAAGGGTGAGGAGGAGGCCGGCCGCACACACGGGGCCGGGTGCAGGCCGCTGCTGTCTTGGAGAGGGAGCAAGTCTAACATCCTCCAGGGCCGCTATTTCCCATGCAGTGCGCACGCTCAATTTAAAAGGCCCCTGTGTTCCAGCAAGCGAGCAAGCGGGCTTTTGTTTCTAATGCATACTGTGAAAGGAAAAAAAATCACAGTTATCCACCTTCTCAGGGCCCGCGGGCGTCAGAATTTTTAACCATCAATCAGGAAAGATCAGCCTGTCTCAGGGGAGCACCAGAGGCGCCCCCTGAAGGGTCACAGCACGCACAGTGCTGTCTGGGCCAACTCTGCCCAGGTCTTTGGCTTCGGGAGCCTCAGAGCATTAGCCTGGGCCCGGGTGGCAAGTGAGGAAAGGCTCCCTATCCTCCCCACGGGGGTGAGGGCCCAGAAGACAGAGCCGGGGGCCTTCCTGGGTCTTTTTGGCAGAACAAGGAAGGGAGGGAGGGAAAGGCGGGAGTGTGGGGACAGGGACGGGGTGGATCCTCGGTTCCTCACAGTGGGAAGGGTCCCCGACAGGCTGCATGCAGTGGCAGGTGCCCAGAGCCGGGATGCGGAACTCTGGCAGCTTCATCCTCTCCGCCCTCTGCCCACCTGCTGACTGACCTGCCCGCTCCTGGAACTGAGGGGCAGTTCCCCCAGGGCAGGGGCCTGGCTGCCAGAGGGCCTGGGCCCCTAGCTCCCCAGTGTCCCACTGCTACGGGCAGTGCCCTCCCTAGGCAGCGCGGGGGGTACATGCACGTGGCCAGGTCAGGGAGGAAGGGTGACGCACACCAAATTCAATACCCAACAGAGACACGTCGTGGCCAGTCCCCTGCTCCCCCCAGCTGCCCCACGCCCCACGTGCAGTCTCTTGGGCCTGCACCCAATGTGCTTCTTGGGCCAGAAGAGAGGGAAGCAGGCTCCCGCCGCGTCGGTCTCTGCTCCCTCTGTGGCCGCCTCCTGGACCGCGGGCGGAGGGCACGGGGAGAGAAGCCTCTGCCTCTTGCCCCCCCGCGCTGGGGCTGCAACTGTGGGGTGCTCCTCCCCCAGCCGAGGCCCTGCCCCGGGCCACAGTCCTCCCTCTCGGGCAGGTTAACAACTGCTGCTGTTTCGGAACTCGCCGTTCTCAGTAATCTGCAATTTGGTGGGGTTGGTGGGGGAGATGCCGTTACGGGTCTGCATGCTGTACCTCTCTTTCAGCTGCGTCAGGGCGCTCATGAGGCGGGCGTTGGCGGCATCCAGGGAGGCGATGCGCTTCTCCTATGGACAAGGACGGCGTGAGCTGGGGCCACGGGCAAGAAGGGGTCTCCCTGGGGCTGTGTGTCCTTACAGGAAGGACCGGGCGGGAGGAAGGTGGCCTGGGGGAGCTAAGGGGACGGCCCGGTGTGCCCCACGTGTGAAGGGGGGGACAGGCACCAAAGTTGTGGAGCAGTGGGGTGGGGGTGGCCTTGCCATCACGGGCCATGACCTCAGGTGTGCCTTCCTCACGTCTACCCCGCACCCCCCACTTCTCACCCCACACACAGCAACTCTAGTGGGGTCATCCACCAGCTACCCGAGGCCTTGCAGTCAGGTGCCCTGTTTGTGTACACATGTGTGTGACACACAGAGGTCACAGCTGCTGGTCAGTGTGTGCTGTTCACAGTTTGAGCAAGGCCTGGCCCAAATCCTGGGCGAGTGAGAGGAAAAGGGCGCAGCCCCGGGTGAAGGACACCAGAGGCCAGAGTCTCTAACATGTCTCCACCTCAGTGCAGTTGGGGAGCCACAGCTCTGGACAAGAGTCCCCTGCTCCCTCTCCCCAGCCTCCCCATAGCTTCCAGTCTTTGGTCAGCACTCCTACCGAGAGGCAAGACCCACCATGTTGCCCCAGGAGGGAGGAGTTGCCTCACCCCTTTCATAGCTTGTGGTCCACCAAGACCCTCAGTTTGACTTCTCGAAGCAGAGACCCTGGTCTCCTCCTCCACCACTTTTGCAGTGGGGTATGACTGGGAATGTGGAGAAGCCAAAGTCACTCCCTCCTGACCCCACCTCCTTCACCACCTGCAGCTGACCAAGAAGCCAGCACCCCCCACCTGGGCATCGATGATCTTCTGTTTGGAATCGACAGCTGCCTGCATCTCCGCATGGTCCTTCTTCAGCTCCTCCTCCACGGACATCAACCTGTGACCAGAGGCGAGGAGTCAGGACTGCTGTGTGCAGCACTGAGGGAGCAGATGAAGAGGCATCTGCACAGAGGGGCGTGCTAGGAAGGCCCCGCCTTGGGCCACAGACTTTCCACATGTGCCTGGGGAGGCCCTACCCCGTCCTTACACCTTACCCACCTGGCTATTCCCAAATCCCCAGAAGCCCCTGGGGCTGCCCCTTTACTGATGCTCTTCCAGGAGCCAAGGTGCATAGGAGTGGGTGTTAGGAATAGTTCATGCTCCCTCCGAGCACAGTGGAACGACGTACTAACATGGGGCCTCATGTAGAAGACCCAGAAGGAAACTGCCTCAACAGCAGATACAGAGTTGGCCTAGATTAAAGGCTGTCCAAGACCCACTCAATGAAGTTTCAACACAAGCCTCAAAGAATCAGACTGATTCCAAGTAACCTCATTGTGTCCCAGAACAAAGCCCAGGATATTTAAAGAAACACAAGACATCCTGTACCTCTGTAAAATTTGCAATGTCTGGCATACAACCAAAAACCGCCAAGCATGCAGAAAAGTAGAAAACCATAATCCATCAGCAGGAAAAAAATTAATCAGTAAAATCAGACACACAATTGTAGACATTAAAGGACATTAAAATACCTATTACAAGTGTGTCCCACAGGTTCAAGAAAACAGAGGAAAGCATGAGCCTGGTGAGAAAAAATGGGTGAGATTTAAACCAAACTGAAAATCTAGAGGTGAAAATACAGTATCTGAAATGAAAAAAACACTGGATAGAATTAATAGCAGATTAGATACTGAAGAAGAAATGACTGGTGAACTTGAAGACATAGTAGTAGGAATTATCTAAAATAAAACACAGGAAAAAAGCAAACAACAGAGCATCAGTGAGCTGTGGGACAACAGCCCAACATGTGTGCAGTGAGAGTCCCAGAAAACAGTGGGAGGCGTCACTATAAACCCACAGACCCAAGAGCTCAACAAACCCAAGAAACACAAAGAAAACCACACCAAGGCACATCATAATCAAACTATTGGCCATCAGCAATAAATAAATCTTTAAAAAATCTGGAGAAAAACAGTACATTAAATACAGAGGAACACAGATAATGCAGAGTGCCAACTATTATAGCCAGGGTGAGAGCCAAATGGACCACCCCACACAAATCGTTCTGCTATAACAGCAGAGTTAAATAGTTGCAACAGACACTATATGGCCTACAAAGCTTAAAATATTGATTATCTGCCCTTTTACAGAAAGTTTCCAACCCCTGCCCTAAAGCGACAACAAAGAAATATAGTTAATAAGTCAATGAAGGAGATAAAACTGAATCATCTAAAACACTCAATACAAAAAGAGGGCAGGAAGAAAGAGAACAAAACAGACAGTACAAATAAAAAATAGCAAGGTAACAGATTTAAACATAATTATATTGACAATTACATCAAATGTAAGTGGTCTAAACACTCCAATTAAAAGGCAAAAACTGTCAGAAAGAACACAAGAATAATAAGGAACCTGTAAGACAAGCTATCCAACCTATGGCCCACAGGACAGCTTTGAATGCAGACCAACACAAATTTGTAAACTTTCTTAAAACATTATGAGATTCTCTTGCGTTTTTGTTTTTGTTTTAGCTCATCAGCTATTGTTAGTATTAGTGTGTTTTATGTGTGGCCCAGGGAAGCCAGGAGATTGGACACCTCTGCTGTAAAAAAAATTCACTTGGGAGGCCAGGATGGCTCAGTGGGTTGGGCACTCACTTTGCAGCCCCGGGGACTGAGGATCGAGTCCCAGCCCTGGCCAGGCTGATGCATGTGCTGAGCTGGGGAGTGCCCCCAGTTCAGTTCTCACCAGTGCGGGACCCCGGCCCAGTTCCTGCCCAGTGCGGCCCCGCACCCACCTGTGGAATGAAACTACGTGGAGGAACCGATGATGTGCAACTATGGAGACTGTTCTGGGCCCTCCCCCTTCTCTCTGTCTCTGTATCTCTCTCTCTCTCTGTCAAAAAACAATAAATAAATCTTTAAAAAAAAAAAAAATTCACTTTATATAGACAGACACACAGATGGGTTAAAAATGTAAGGATGGAAAAGGATATACCAGGCCTACACTAATTGAAAGAAAGTTGGGGCAGTTGTATTAATATCAAACAAGGATTTCGGAGCAAGGAAAATTATGAGGGCTAGAGAAGGGGATTTTATGATAAAAAGAGGTCAATTCATAGACAGTACATAACAGTCCTAAATGTATATGCATCTAATAGTGTTTTGGTGCACACAAAGCAAAACCCATCAGAAATGAAAGCAGGAGGGCAAAGCCATAATTATGATTATAAACCTCAATATCCTTGTCTCAATAAGTGATTGAAAAATATAAACAAGTTGAAAAACCAGTAAAGATATACAAAACTTGAACTCTATTAACCAAATTGACCCAATTGGGATTTATATTAGGAAGGAAATCTGAAGGCTGTCCGGAAAGTATACAGTCATGAAACCATTCTCATTATGTTGACAATGGCTGGATTTTTTTCAGATAGCTCTCAGGATTGGCTAGTAGAACTAAACATGTTAACTAAGCCACTGGAGTCGGGAGAGCATGCACCTCTCAGAGAACAGACATAATGAACATGAGAAGTGGTTAAGTTGAAAACTGTTTCCATTCTTGGAACCACAAACATGAAGTCAGCCAAGAGCTAAGCTAGTGGTCAAGTCACCCTGGTTATAAGCCCTCTGCTCACACTAATCATTTCCCAATGAACAAACCCACAAGTAAATGACACAAACCTAATTAGGTGCAGAAAAACAGGCAGTCTAACTAGGAGGGATTTGGGAAGGGTTCTTGCATTGGAAAAAGCATCAGGCCAGGTAGGGGTCCTGGCTCCTGCTCACCTGGGAAATCTGTCCAGATGACAGGCTCTTCTACCAGGTTAATGAACAGCTATAAAACCCACACTATCCCTTCTTGTACTTGGTATTACTGTGCCATAAGGAGGTGAACTCCAGGACTGGGAATCTGTGGATTGACCTAGAAGCTATACCTTGACTGTACTTCCTGCCCACAGACACGGAGGAGGCCGGGGTGACCCTACCCACGAGGAGGAGGTACGAAGAGAGGGAATCAACACAGAATCTGATATAAGCCGTCAACAAAGAAAAGAGTCAGCATTAAAACCCTCCGGAAAAATCATAACCTACAGGTACCTTAAAACGCAACATGTCCAAAATGGCATTGCCATCCCTGTCCCTCCTCCCTCAAGCCGCTCCTCTTGCCGAGTTTCCCCATCTCCGTAACTGGCACTATGACACACTTGGATGCTCTTGGTAGAGGTCTGGGCATTATTCTGTCTCCTTCTCTCTCACCTCCCACCATCATGCACTGAACGTGACTGGCATTCACAGTCTCCCACTCCAGCTTCTAGACTGCCCTGAGCACTGAGCAAGGAAATGTGGGCCCCGGCCCCGTGAGCTGGCCCGGCTGACCTCACTGCTGCCAGGCCCACTTTGCCTTCTATCAACACACACTCTGCTCATGGGGGGTTCCCCACCCTCCTCCAGGCCTGTGCTGCGCTGTCACCACCACCTAGGGACACTCCCTTCTTCCTGCCTCCATTCTCAGCGCATCTGCAGCTGGTCGGCCCGTGTCCGGACCGGGAGGGAGCCTCCTGGAGACAGTGGCCGGGCCTGTCCCCTCTGTGCGTGGGGCCGGGACCAGGTCCAGAGCAGAAACAGGAGCCCCGCACCTGCTGATGATGCCCTTCATCTGGATGTCCTTGTCCTCCTGCTGCCGCCGCAGCCGCTCCTCACCCTCCTCCAGCCGCGCCTGGTACTCCAGCACCAGCTTCTGCGTCGTCTCCTCCTGGCACTTGAACAGGGTCTCGTACTCCTCCAGCTTCTTGTTGGAGATGCGCAGCTTGTCCTGCAGCACCGCCAGGTCCTGCGGGAGGAAGCATGCCGTGGGCCTTGAGCCCACACGGGGCACAGGAGGCCCTAGGCCACCCCCAGCACTCAGCAGCCCGGAGACAGATCTGAGCCCACCCTCACCGCTACGAGGGGACGAAGACTCCAACCCAGACCTCACAGTGAGGGTGTGACTATAATAATGGTTAGAACACCCTGGCATACATTCAAGAGAATCTGAAAGTGCCCTGTGGGGGCTCTACAGGAGGGGAAACTGAGGCCCAGAAGGAGAGGTGACCCAATCACATGGGATAGGGGTGACTGACAGGTGGGGTAAGATCCCAGCCTCCCAGGCTCTCTATCTGACCCTAATGCCAGGCGGTGCAAGGAAGTGGAGGAGAGAGGTTAAGGGCAAGGTGGTCCCAGCTTTCTGGATCTGACTTAGCCCAGCACACTCCGCCTCTGGGGAAGAGAAGGTGGTGAGGCAGCAAGAGAAGCAGCAAGCTGGGAGGCTGTGCGGCTGGACAGAGGACGAGGCGGGGTCAATGCCAAGATCAAAGGTGTGGGGCCAGGAAGCCATGAGCACACAGGACTGGGGAAGGCACGAAGAGCCTCTCTGTGAGGCCTGGGAAACAGGAGCCCAACTCACTCAACAGCAAAGGACTATCCCACGGCCAGGAGACGACAAGCCAGTGAGAACCAGCCCCACGCCAAACACAACCCCTGAAGCAAAGCTGGAAACAGGGGGGCCCGGCTCAGGGAAAAATGGCCCTGGCCCCATCCTGGGTTCCCGGGTCTTCTGCTCATCTATAGCAGGGGGGAGGGGTGGGACAGGCCTGAGAGACGCAGGACCAGGTCTCCAGGGAGCTCCGGGAACCAAGGCCTCTTGGGTTTGCTGTGAGGGTTAGCAGCAATGAGGATAAGCGAAGCAGCAGCTTATTCAGCCAAGGGACAATGAGGAAAGAGGACACTCCAGCTCCAGCCCAACCCTGACAAAAATTCAGGCAACGCCTGCAACTCACAAATGGGACTCAGTCTCAGAAAGGCAGAGCCTGGCCCCAGGTTCACGCAGGCAGCCTGGGCTGAGGCCGGCCCTCCTTGCTCCCAGCCACGCTCTGGGTGTAGGAGCACTGAGCAGATGTCTCTGGTCCCCTTCACATACTTATGGTGAAAGCAGGTGGATGCGGTGGACCAAGGGGATGATGGAGGGTGGCGGAATGCAGCAGGGACATGGGGCTCGCCCCAGGCCCGGGAGTGGGGGAGCTGCCACCTGGATCTCCGTGCCCTTGCCCAAGGCACTGCTGCACGCTGTCCTGGGGCCCAGAGGGGCAAGGGCACCAGAGGTGAGCGCGGGGAACAGCTGCCGTCTGGCAGGTCTTGCACTGCTCCTGTGCTAACCTGGGCTTTGGCCTCCAGGAGGAGATGACAACCAGCCATGGACCCGGGGCAGCTGCCACAACAATTGGGAGAATTTTGGAGGACAGAAGCACTCCACTGTCCCCCACATGCCAGATGTGTGAGGTCGGGGAGGATCTGGATATTTCAGAACCGATTATTTCCCCTAGGGGGAAGAAAACACCTCAGTAGCAATCTGACCCCACCCTCACCCTGGTGGAGATGGGGAGTGGAGGCGGCCAGGCTGGGGGCTCTCCCAGCAGTCTTACGGACCTATGCCTCTCTGCCTTCATATGCATGAGGCGCCCTCAAGGAACTCCAGGTGCCTCTTTGGCACCCTTGACCCCCAAGTCCCAGATTCTCTGTAGCTCAGCTGCCCAGGCACTTGGGGCTGGGGTCTCCCAGGAGTCTGCATTCTGTACAAACCCCAGCTGCGTCTCACATGCAGTCCTATGGGAAACCTCAGGTCTAAGCTAAAACCCTCTCACTGCTCTTCCTCCAGATTCCAGTGACTGCTGGTCTCACGGGAAACCAGGGGCTGAGAGGAGAATGGCCATTTGCAGGACAGAGCAGCGCCCCCCCCCCCCTCATTCTGGGCTCGAGAGGAGAGAATCCTGCCAGCTGCCAAGGGAGGCAGCCCCGCCCTGCCCAGAGCTGCCAGGGTCCAGCTTTACCTTTTCAGCTTGGCTGAGCTCCTCCTTACTCCTTAGCCTATCCCTGTGGGGGGGGTCTGGGCCCAGGCCCTCGTCTTCTAACAACTGCGTGTTCATGGTCAAGAGCCAAGCAGCCGTGCGGTCCAGGGCATTGGGGCTCACGGGTGAAGGGCCCTACAATGAAACACAGCTGTGAGGGGCTGGAGGGAGACATGGGGGAGGGGAGGGGGCGGGCATGGCCCTGGGTGAGCTATGGAGACAAGAGGCTCAGAAGTGCAACAGGAAGAAAGGGACCTTCAGCTGACCAGGCACCTCCTGGAGCCCCTGACCCAGGCAGCTCCAGCTCCCAGGAGGCAGCTCTGCCCAGAGCACATCTGCTCCACGTTACCGTGCGCGGCCCATAGGGGACAGGAAACACCCAGGTACCCGAGCTCTGGATGCTGGCTCAGAGCAGGGAGGGGCCTGTGGGGCTCAGGTCAATACCCGCCCTGGGCAGGGCTCTAACAGGCTTAGAACTGGGGATGGACGGACCCCTCCCGCCTTCTCCCTGACCCAGCTGTCTCCGGGGAAACCGGCAGAGGGACCCTAAGGCCAGTGTCCCTGGTTCACAGGATTCAGGCCGGGGCCAGTGGGGCCGGGGGTGCGTGCTTCAATCAGCATGGGATGGCAGCTGGGTGCAGGTGGAGATGAAGTGCCCGAGAGCAGCGCGAGGCGGGTGTGACGGCCTGCCCGGCTGAGCGCTGGGCCCCCAGTAGCACTGACCTGCTTGTGTGTCGCCCGAGGCTTCAGCTCGGGGCTGTCGCCCTTGGAGGAGGAGGACGGCTGCCGCAGCCGCGCCCCAGGGCCGGCCCAGTCAGGCGACGCGGAAGCCAGGGTTCCGCTCGAGGGCCGTGGGTACTGCAGGGTACTCAGCAGGGTGGGAGGCGTCCGGCCGCGGGGCGCAGGTGGGGGGGGCGGGGGCGGGGGCGGGGGCTGGTCGATGCGCCGCTGGGGGCCCGCGCTGTTCTGCCGGGGCATCGTGGGCTGCCCGCCCTTCTCAGTCAGTGACAGCTGCCGCCGCGCCAGCTCACCAGGCCGCCGCCCGAGCTCCTCGTTGGCGCTGCTGAAACTTCCCAGCTTGGCGGCGGCCGCCAGCTCCTCACTGTTGCTGTGGGAGCTCAGGGAGCTGTGGCCCTCGGAGCCCGAGTCACCAAGGCCGCGGGGTGACAGTGGCAGGCCCGCCGCCATCTGGTACACAGGGTTCTGGAAGGAGAGCGGTGCCAACAGCTGGGGCCGGCCTGGCGCGCCCTCGGAGGTGCCTGGCGTGGTCGGCGTCTGGCCCGCCCGCCGCACTGTGGCCAGCCCTGCCAGGTTCGCTGGGGCTGCCCGGGTGGGCCAGCCAGCCCCCAGCTGAGCTGCAGGGGCCAGTCCATCAGCGGCGAGGGCGTCAGGGCCGGCTGGGGAGCCCGCCTCCCCGTCTAGTGTGCGGGCGTCCTGGAGGTCCACCATGGACAGGCTCTTGCCACCGTTGGCCATCTGAAGATCGGGCTCGTTGGCTTCCGAGTAACTTGAGCTGCGGGCAGGTGAGGGCTGGACCCCGGAGGACCTTGTGACAAAAAACAAGTCCTTGTTTTCGGGGGTTGGAGACGGTAACCGGGTGAAATCTATCAGACTGCAGGGAGACAAGGACACACAGGGAAAGAAGGGGGAAAAGAAGAACTGTGAATGCAGCCAAGGCTGGTCCAGACCCAGAGCCCCCGCCAAGCTGCCAGCCTAATGCCAGGGCTGGGGCGGGCAGGGAAGGTGGGCAGGGCGGGGAGGCTCAGGGGCAGCACGAGTGGGAGAGTCCCAGAACCAGCGGCCCAGCTGTAAAGCCAAACCCCAGCCTGGGCAGCTGACGTGGACAGGAGCCACTGGGGCAGCTGCGTGGCTGAGGTGGCTACTCCTGCACTTGAACCCGTGCGCCAGGGGCCAGCACTGCTAATACCAGGCCAGGCTGCTTGGCAGGCCCCCTCCCTGTTCAGCTGCATCTTGGGATGATGAATGCAGAGGTCTGGAGTGTTCTGGAAAGTTCCCCTTCGCTAAACCCAAACCCACAACGCAGTGGCTCTCTGCTATCCAAGGGTCCTGCATGGAGAACCCGGACTTCAAAGCCACAGGAGTTCCTGCTGCCTCTTCCTTCTTCTTCCTAATGAGACTGATCACTAAAGTGGGGCCTGGCAGCCTCCCCACCCCAGCTTCCTGCCTCCACCCCCTTTGAATGACTGGCAGGCGGGGGCTGGTGTTCCTGCCAAAAACAAGGATTCAGAGGAGGATCCTTCAAGGTGTGACTCAGGCAGGGAGGGGCTGCATCTTCCCTGGGTCCCCCAGCCTCTCCCAGGCCCAGCCCCAGAAGCCAGCTCCTTGAGACAGCACACCAGTGGGGCCAGGGGGCTCGGAAGGGAGGGTGTGGGGGCGAAAGGGGCTCTGGGTAGCCTGGAGGCAGCAAGGACTGGAGGTTTGACTTGGGCTTGGAGTGGGGAGTTAGGACTTGGCTTAGCCTGGGATGGAGAGAGGAGGGTTCCGGCTGCACCCATGTCCGGCCACACCACGTGTGGGCTGAGCAGCAGGAGAGAATCCCAGACCAGCCATGTACCTGGTCAGGTGTCCTCAAAACCCACATGCCTGGCAATCTCTCAGCCCAGGTGTGTCCCCACCTGAACTCAGGTTTACTTCACTTGGCAGGTTGTATGAATGAACCCAGAAGTGGCATTTGGCCTCTTCCTGGGCCTCTGGTCTTGTGCACCACACGCCCCCGATTCTTGGTCCCCACTCTTGTCTGCTTAAAAGCCTGCCGCTGCTACCACCTCCAGATGTGGCCCGATCCCACCCTGCTGTCCCAGCCTCATCTTCACTAGCAGGTCCTAAATGGCCCCTGGTAGGCAGGGAAGTGTACAAGTGGGGCATACGCAATTCAGTACAAACACCTACTTTTTTAAAGGAATATTCTTATTTTGACGTAACATTTAACCTCTTCCTCCACCGCATGTGTTTTACTGACAGGGCACTTGCCTGAGGCTGAGGGCTCAGAGTGGGGGCTGGGCCTCAACTCTAGTTTTCTGGGTCTCCCAGCCTCAAAGCCTTATAGCCACTGGGCTCCTGCGAAGAACACATCCCCTGCTCGCACTTCCGGAGGCTCTGATTCAGGCCCAGGAAACACAAGAACAGGTATTTTTAACACATGCTTGGATGACGACCTGGAGGTATTTGGGACCAAAAATTGTTCTTAAGTTGTCTTTCTCCAGGCCTTTGTTTGCCCAAGTCCCTCTACCCAGAATGCCTTTTCCACCAGTGGAAATGCTTCCTAAATTCACTGCTTAGGGTCCGCACAACACACTTCTGAGTCTCACCCAGCTTATTTTATAAACACTTCTGTAGGCATCCTCCTCTCCAGCTGAGACAGCAGGTGGGCTGCGCCTGGTCTGTCTGTGCACCCCACAATGCCCAGCACACCTGGAGCTCTTACCCAGAGAGATCATTCTCAATCACCATCTTCTGCAGCCCGGCTGAGATGCTGCTGCTGCCGGAGCCAGGGGTGGAGGCCAGGTCATTGGTCCCTGCGAGCTGCCCGCTGCCTGGGGTGCTTAGTGCAGTGTGGACGTCCCTCAGGATTCGAGGCAGGGGCCCCAGTTTGGATACGATGCTCTGCAAAGACACAGCAAGGCAGGTAAGACTTGCTGGGATCCCCTGGAGAGGCCAAGCACGCTGCAGCCACTTTGGTTCAGTCTCTGAGGAGCCAGGCAGAAAAGGAGACCCCCCCACCTCCCCAGTCAGACCAGGTCTAGGGCAGGAGTGGGAGGAGCTGAGGAATCTAAATATTACACATTGACCAGCTCCCCAGGTATTTCTGGACAGGGCTGCAAGGCCCACAGGGAGAATCGCGGACCTACACCAAGCCTTCAGCCCCAGTTCATCCTACCTTGGTGTCTCCCTAGAGAGGAGGAGTCCACATGGAATCCAGAATTTCCCACACCTTCCTATCCAAGAGGCTTCTGGGACAGCCCCTCCCACATCACCTCCACCACTGGGAGGGATGGGGGTTGACCCACGTGGACACCTGAGCCCCAGTGGCAATGGTCGAGGCACAGAGCAGGCATCACCGCACAGGTGCCTGTCAGATGCTTAACAAATGGTCAGGCGGAGGGTGGCACCTGGGCCCATCTCAACCTCAGTGTCATGGTTTAGACGGATGGTGCTAAAGGTTCTGGGATGTGGGGCTGAGCTGCAAGAAGGGAACTCTGCCTTCACCTATTTACACAATGGCTTCCACACAGGACTTTGTGCAAAAAAGAAAATTGAGAAAACTCATGGAGTCAACACAGCAGAGGCTTGAGAGACAAAGAGCTCAATTTCAAATCTGTAGTGATGGCTGCTGACCACTGTGCAGATATGGAGAACGGTGGCTGGCACAGGCTCAGTCGGTGGTGGCAGTAGGAGTGACTGGTAGTGGCAGCAATGAAGTAAGAGGGCCTTGGCCCTGGTTCCCATTTCCCCTCCTTTGTCTCTTGCACCCAAAGGACAGTGGGCACGAATGGACAGAAATGACTACAGTAGCACTGGTTTACAATGAAAAGCTGGACTAACCTGAGTGGCCAGCAACAGGGGGGCCAGTGAAATAAACTGCAGTCATGTGACAAGACAGTCTACAGTCATCAGAAAGGTCATAGTGCTGACAGCATGTGCTGCCGTGCAAAGATGCCCATAACAGAGAAATGCACATTGCAATGCACATAAGCTCCAATTTTAACACAATCAAAAATGGAGAACGGGGAAGCTGGGATGGCTCAGAGGGTTGGGTGCTCGCTTTGCAGCCCCGGGGCTGGAGGATCAAATCCCAGGCCGAGCCCATGAGGACCCACATGCTGAACTGGGGTGTGCCCCCAGTTCAGTTCTTGTCGGGACCTATGCGGGAGGCTCCCGGCCCAGTTCCTGCCCTGCGCAGCCCTGTGCCCACCTGTGGAGTGAAACTATATGGAAAACTAATGCTGTCAACTATGGAGACTGCTCTGGGACCTCCCCCTTTTCTCTCTCTCTGTCAAAAAAAAAAGGACTTGTGTGCTTGCACATGTACTTAACATACACACAGATGTATCTAGAAGCCTAAACACCAGTGGCCTGAGTGGTCAACTCCAGGAAATCGGACAGGAGCAGGGCAGTCTCTTGGAGCCCTGGAATGCAACAGATATCCTGGAAGGAGACCACGGCAGGCCCCGACCTTGCTGCCAAGACCCTGTTTGCTGTGTGGGCTAAGGATTCGGGGGCTGAGGCTGCAGTGGAACCCCAGAGGGCAGGCACACTCTGATTGGCTGCAGCAATGTCAGCGGTATCTAGGGAATAACCATCGCAACTGATGTCAAGGGCAGTTCTGGAAAGGTTTGTAACTTCCCACCTGACACATGGAGGTACAGCAGTCTGTTTTTCTTATCAGAGGCCTTGAAACCCAGGACAAGGACATTTTTGGAGAAATAGCTAAATCTGGTGACATTTCTCACAGGCAGGGAACACACCTTCACACAAGGAATCCACCCACTCAACACCAAGTGCAAGTGCATGCAGGCAGAGCCGAGCAGGCTCCCGCGGCACATACTGAGGAGTGAACGCAGCACTCCCCACAGAGCAAAAGGGGCCGAGATCCCGGTGCACGCAGACGGGGCCTGGGTCGGAACCTTGGGCTCCGCCACCCAGGCAGGGCTGCTGATCTGTCCCACATGAGGGAACCCTTTGCCTGCCCTCTGCCCCGGGGGACAAGCACCTGCTCCAGCTGGCTGACCGCCTCCCAGAGCAGCGAGTGCAGGCTGGAGAGCTCGCGGCCCAGGTCGATGTAGCCCTCGAAGCCGGCTGTGTTGGAGATGGTCTCGGGGTTGGAGATCTCCAGCAAGAAACGCTGCATGTTGGTCCACTCGTGCTCCAAGAACTGATTCATGAACGACATGTACTCCTCCTTGCTGCCAAATCTGGGAAGAGCAGAGGAGTGAGCGCCCTGGGTCTGAGGCAGGCCCCAGAAAGCAAGCCTGCCCAGGAGGCCCCCTTCTCCGAGACACCCCCACCTCTTCAGCTCCCATCCATCTCCGCCCACCATGTCTAAGTCTAAACTCCTTGCCATGCCCCAAACCCCAAACCCATGCCCTCTTCCTGGCTCCTGACCCTTAGTAGAGACACTGCCATTCAGCAGAGAGCTGAGCCAGAGGCTGGGCAGGTCAGCTCCTCCTTCTTCCTCCCTACAACCAACAAAGCCTGCCGGCTTTATCTGCTCATCACGCCTTGACCTTGCAGCCACTGCCTCCTACATCACTGCCCCCTCAACCCCTCACCCCTCAGTATTCCTACCACTCTTCTTTTGCTGGAACCCAGATCCAGCCCCACTCCTTGCAGCCCCTTGCCCCACTGCCATCAAGCTAACCTTTCCAGGACCCAGAACAGACGAGGACCCCCCTGTCCTTTGCGAAAAGCCTGCTGGTGGCTCCCACCACCCTGCCTGGCCTTCAAGTTGCCCTCCCCTGCTGAAGTGCCGGCTCTGGAGGGCCGTGACCAGGTGTGATTCAGTGCCCAGCACCAGGGTGGCTCCGGAACAGGGCTCCATCCACGCTTTGTGACCCACAGCCCTTCCTTTCACACCCTCTTGCTCAAAAACACCGATGTGCTTGATAAGCGAGGACATCCTTGACAGCACAAAACAAGGACAGTCTGAAACAGCTCAAGTGCCCAACTGCAGGGAACAGGCTACGGAAATATGGGCTCTTCTCCCTGGAAGGCCTATTAGTCATTCATTTCAAAACAAGGCTTATGAATGTTAAGTACATGGGAGGATCCTTATGATAAAATGTTAATTCAAAAAAGCAAAAGGAAAAATATCTTGTCTTTTCACCTTTGAAAATTAAGGAAACATACCAAAATGGCACATACTTTCAGTAGGGGGAGGATGGATGGGGTGTGGAAGGGATTTTATTTTGAAAAAGGGGGAGAGGAGGGGCTGAGGATGGCAGGGACAAAGCAGGGCCCCCGGTGCAGCCCAGCTCTGGGGCGGAAACACCCATGGCCGCCCGGGGCCCCCGCCCCCGCCCTGACTCTGCACACAGGGACATGGCGCTCACTTGGCAAAGTTGGCCAGGTTCTGGGTAACCTTGGCGATGAGGGTGAGGGTGCGGGCCGTGCGGTCATCGGGGTACTCCTGCAGCAGGTTGAAGAGGGAGGGCGACATGATGGCTGGGCAGAGGAAGCGCAGAAACAGAGAGGCACTGATGAGCCGCTCGCTGATGTCGGGCCGGCCGCGGCTGCTGCACTCCTGCCGCCACGAGGCAAACACCTCTTTCAGCTCCCGCGGAAAGACGCTGTGTAGGGACAGACAAGAGTGAGCCCAGTGGTCAGACAGGGGCCCAAGATAGGATGGCGCAGAGCAGGGGCCTGGTTCTGGGTCCCATGGAACCCTGAGTTCCAACCCTGACTGCTCTGTGAGCTGGGTCTCTGGGCTGGAGACTCCACCCACCATTCACCATCCATCTGTCACCCATCGTCTGTCACCCTCTGGGCGGGGCTGCTGGGGGAGCTGAACCGGCATAGTACAGTGAAGGCACAGAGTGAGTGCTCAGTGAACTGAAGGAGCAGACACCCCACGCTCCCATCAGGGCCCAGGGGGATGGAACACAAGCACAGAGGAGCCAGGTCTCTGTCTCAAACAGAACCAATGGCAAGGGCCAGTTCACGACCCAGGCCCTTCCCACCTCCTCCAATGCTTCAACCCTCCTTTCGAACAGCAGGCATCTGGGTCTAGGGGAGAGTGAGGACAACACAACTGAACAGACCACTGCTCCTCAGTCCCCATCACTGGCTTTTGAGACTTACTTCCTCCACACGAATAATGTTATAGGGTTAGAGGTTTCCAATGGAGCTCAGTGACCAAGATGGGTGTATCCGAACCACAAGGTGAAGCCACAGTTCTCTACTTTCCAGATTGGAGGCAGTGACTTCACTGGGGGCAGGGTCCCTAGACCTCAGTTGAGGGGCTCTCTCCACTGGGAATCCTTAACCTGCCACAATGGGACCCACCATGCCAACCTTTAAGCGACTTTCCGTCTTTTCACCCTAGAAGTCCAGGGCTCCCTGAACACAGGCCATGCCTGGCTCTGTCACTAGCTCCAGTGTTCCAACCAGCTGCCAGTCCTCTCTGGCCTTCGGTGTCCTCGCCCTTCCACAGAGAACAAGGCCTGCCCTGCCCAGCTCCGAGGGCCACGTTAAGGCTGACACTCCAAGGTCCTAAGAGGCCCTGACCAACTTGGAAAGCTTGTGTCCGGCAAGCCCAGCGCCCAGCCCACAGGCTCTGGGCAGGGAACTGGTGAGCACAAAGCCATAGCTAGAGAGGAAGTGAGGGCAGGTGGTCTTTAGCCCTGGCTGTCAAAGTGCCATCACAGGACTGGGCAGGGGGCGGGCACTGAGTGCTGACACCTATTCACGGACTTGTCCAGAACTGGGAGTTGCCTCTGGCTCTCTGACAAACACCAGAAAGAGGAAATGGAAAGTCATTGTGCTCAGATATGTTTCCCTGTGTCCCACACCCAGCACACCCTGGGAACAGCAGGGCAATGTAGAAACACAGGCTGCCCCAGGGTGGGAAGTGTGTACCCAGAGTTCAAGGCCCTCTGGTCACTCTGGTCAGCCCTCCACCCCCGATGCCAGCCCAGGGGCAGAGGGACGTGGGCAGGGTTCCACTGGCTCTAACCTCTTCCTCTGCTTCCTTCCCAAGGCTGTCGCTCACCTGGCTGTCCTCGTTGGGGCAGCACACCATTCCTGGGCCTCCTGTGTGCCCAGCCGTGAGCTGGGGGCTGTGCGCCATAGGGTGCTCCTAGCATGTGTAGGAAACGAGTTCAGACACAAGCACAAGCCCACTCTGATGGGATCAGGGCTGTGACCGAGAGCCCAGGAGCAGTGAGCTAACTGTGTCTGGTGACACGGAGGGCCACAGACAGGAGCCAGGCGTTAAGGCCTTAAAGCAGGAAGGGCAGGAGTGTGACCAAAGAAAGGAGGAAGGTATGGCTGGGGGTGAAGCTTTGGGGCCAGGAGAGGCACACAGGTCATGAGCTGGAGCAGTGACCAAGGAGAAAATGTGGGCAGCTTGTCCAGTGTGACAATAACCCCACTGCCTGGGGCTGGCAGCAAGGTCTCTACCCCAGACAGTCAGGCAGTGCACATGGTAACGAGGCTGCAGGCTGCATGAGGTCCAGGGTCACCAGACACCCGGGACCCAGGAGCCAGCAGTAGCCTGGATGCTGGCCTGGTGGGAAGTGGCCAGGGCCTGATGCTGGCCTCCACACAGCCCTGCTCCTCTACTCTACTTAAAGCCCGGCTCTTTCTGCTCTGTTCTCTTCTGTCCAGACACCCACACAAGCCCCTGGTGCGCGCATCCAGCTCCTGCGGACAGACGAGGGTTAAGCTGTCCACCACCCCCCCGGCGGGCGCCCATCACCTCCATCAGCACCGGACACAGAGCGTGCTTGCTAATCAGCATGTGCAAGGGGCTTCTATCGTGTCCAAGTTCTTCACACTGCAATAATCATGTCCTACACATGTTCTGGAGCATTCCCTTACTTCTAGAACCCCAAAAGGCCCAGAACGGAAACAGACTCTGCAGGGTCAGGCCGAGGGTCGGTTCCCCTCTGATGCTGTGAGGCTGCAGGTGTGCCACCCTCTCCTTATGGAGCCTCACTCTTGTCTGCAAGCCAGAGCCCCACCCCCAGCTGCCTGCCTGTGTGAGAACTGCACACACATGTGAGTGCAGGGCCCGGCACCCTGACGGAGGACAGGTGGGATGGCGGGTGGGGTGGCACTGACCAGTAGGAGTTGATGATCTTGCAGAAGGCCAGTTCGCAGCACATCTTGAGGTTGCCCTGGTGCTCGGGGAGGTCAGCAGCCGAGCACTTGCTTGGGTCCACTTCACAGTTCTCGTCTGACTCATATAGTGCTTTGATGAACTCGCCTGTGGCCGGGAGGGCAGGGAAGGGGCAGTGAGGTGCTGGTGGGCACCCCCAGCCTCTCTGCCCACTGGCCAGCTCATGCCCTGCCTACCTAGCGCGTCCTGCAGGTACTTCTGGCCCACGAGCTTGAGGTACTCCTCGATGGCCTTGGTTGCCAGTGTGTTCTCCCGGAAGATGAGGTGCTCGTTGTCCCCACAGCGGTCCACCTCTGACATCATCAGGTCCGTCAGGAAGTCCTGGGGAGGCAGGCAGTGAGGAGCTGACCTGAGCAGGCCCGGCAGGGACGAACCTGCGATTCCAGACCCGCTCCCTGGCCAGGAGAGGCTGCTCCCCTGTCCAGCTGCTGGTGCCCACCTGTGGGGCTGCCAGGGAGTGAGGCCAGGGAAGCCTGAGATAGGAGATGCCCAGCGCTGGTGACATCAGGGCTGGGCCCCGGGTCAGTGAGGCAGGCCTGGGCTAAAGCATGACACATGGATACCAGCTTCCTGGCATCACAGTCGGACCAGGTGGACTCAAATCCCCATTCAGCCCTGACCAGGCCTGGCTGGGTGACCAGAGCAGGACTCCCCCAAGCACTACCATCACCGCCAAAGAGGACAGACGGAGTGCCCTCTCTCCATTGTACAAGCAACTGCCACATCTCCCCATTGCTCTAATGGGTCTCCCACACCAGTCAGAGTCCTGGGTGGTCCCTCAGAGGAGGACGAGAGGCAGAGGCTGTCCAGCTGCCCGGAAGGAAGTGAGCCAGGGCTTAGACAGTGACAGCAGGGACCTTGGCCTAGGTGGGAAGGCGGTGGCACCTGTGGCTGCCCGGCAAACCCAGGGTCCCACAGGAGGGTCATAGGAAGAGCCCAGGAGGAAGCCTCAGCCCACACCCTCCCTCCGGACACTGTCGAGAACCTGCTGTGTCCGCCCAGGTGGGAGCCTCGCTCCTGTCACCCACAGCCATTTGTGATGTGGAGGCAGGAGACAGGCAGGAGGCTGGGGACCTAGGGGAGGGTGAAGGTTGAGGAGGGCGCCCAGCACGGAGGCTGCAAGGTGGCCGGCATGGGCCGGGGTTTCGGGTGTGTACAACTTTGGGTCCCTGCGGCACAAGCGGCTCTTGAAATATAGAGCTGAGCTCTAGGCCCAAGAAACACAAGAGGGACTGGGGGGTGTGAGGAGGCTGGGAAAGCTGCCGCTGGCCTCTCTGACCTACAGGGCCCCCTTCTCTGAACACACGGAGGCAGCCACGAGCACTGCATAGGGCCCTGCTCACGCCCACGGGCCTTCCCGAACGCCTGGGCTGGGCGCTGTGCCCAGGCTGGGAGGAGGAGCTCACCTTGGAGCTGGGACCCCCGAGGGAACAGGAGGGTCACACTTGCTGCCCAGCACGGGTGGGCACCAAGGGCTCTGAGGGCAGAAAGAGGCCAGGGACTGCCAGCTACGGCCTCTGCTCTCCGGGGCCTCTGGGAAGAGGTTAGGAACCCCTGCGGCATCATGCACCCTGAGGACCCAAGGCCTGGCCTCAACCTATGCCTCCCTGACCTCAGGCCGAGGGACCCTGACACAGGGCAGCCCCTCAGCCCCATCACAGGCTACTCGGCTCAAACTGCACCATGTCCGAGGACAAAGGCCCAGCTCCCAAGGCCAGCACGAGAGGCCTCCCGCAACGTGGACGGCCCCCACGGCCAGTTCCCGTCCTCCACTGCACCTCCTCCAGGCAGCTCCCCCTCACGGAAGGAGGCGGGTGGAGAGAGGGAAGGTCTGCCTGTGAGGCTCAAAGAACCACTGCGCTGGCTGGGAAGGGGCTGGGGAGCCATCCTGAAGGAGCCCACTGGTCTGCAGAACTAGGTGGGTGGTGCTGAGGCACGGCCGGGCCTGGGGAGTGCAAGGTGGAAGGTGGAAGGAGGTGGAGGAGGGGGCAGGGGAGGGCGGGTCTCCCAGCATGCAGTGGGGCCCGCCAGGACAGTTTTAGACAAGCCCTGCCTCTGTGGGCTCTGGGGCTGAGATGACTAGCCACGGCTGGCTGACCATCAGGTGGCTGTAAGAGTGACCGTGTGTATGAACCTGTGTGTCTGGATGTGAGAGGGAGAAGGCTGGGGCTGTGACGTCCCCTGGTGGTCACCAGGTGTGGATGTCAACCAAACTCAACACAAGTGGACAGGTGTGTCTGGGTCACTGTGCTGAGAGGGGCTGGCCCCATGACCTGCGCCCCTTGAGCGTCAGGGACCAGCCCCCTGGAGCCATGGGGGAGGGCCCTAAAACCCACTTCCTAACTACAAGCTGCCATCCCATCCATCAGCTCCATACCTGCGTCTCAGAGGAGCTGAGCCATGGGGTAGGACCACAAAGCCCCTCACTCCATGACGCAGCTCTCAGGCTGAGGGGCCACCTGACCATGACCAATGCCCCCATTAGGGCTGAAGTCCGTGATATGAACAAGGGGGGCAGCAGGTGGCCGAGCGCGCCCATCCCCAGGCCTGCCCACAGGGCCACGCGGCGCACACGCACCTTCACCTTGCCCGTGCTCTGCAGGATGTGCACCAGGGCGGACGCCATCTCCTCCTTGGTCTTGGCACTGAGGATGGGCTCGAGGGCTGCACAGAGCCCCAGGTAGTGGTTGGTGATGTGCTCCGCGAACTCCTTGTACATCTCCATGGGCAGGATGCTGATGGTCTGGTAGCGCGCCTTGATGCGGATCATGGGCCCGGGGCCCTTGCCACCCTTGGGGTTGGGCGTCACCACTGGGTACCACTTTTCCACAAACTGCCGCCCAGCCACCGAGGCGGCGGGTAGGCTCACCAGGCCCAGGTAGCTGTTGCGCTCCTTCTTCTTCTTCTTGTCGGTCTCCCGGTACAGGTGCACGGTGACGGTGCGCAGGGGCGGCAGGTTGTGGAACTCGAAGTGCTCGCCCCAGAAGACGTTGTCGGTCTTGAGCTTGCCCGTGGTGCGGGCGTAGAGCACGTCGTCCAAGCACAGCTCGCACAGATACTTTTTCTTGGCCGGCAGGTCCTTGGCCTCGATCACCCACAGCTTCAGGACATGCTCCACACGCCGGCTGTTGTCCTGCACACGCACGAGGGGCACCGGGATCACTGGGGGCCGGCGACCTGCCACCACCCAGCCCAGAGCTGCAGAGAGCTCTCAGATGGGGAAGGACCCTTCAGGGTCGTGGGGAGGGCCAAGGGGCGGCTCTGGAGTCTGCCGGACACAGGGCTGATCTCTGCTCTGCCTCGTACTAGCTCACTGACCTCGGGCAAGTGCTTTAATCTCAGTCTCAGTTCCCTCTTCTACAAAATAGGAATGAATGATGAGAGGTGAAGTAAGAGGTTTGCAGTGCTATTTACTAGCTCTTCTCTAGTTTGCTAGATTATAAAGTCACTTAAGAGGTGACCACTGCTAAGGCCGCTTCGGTAGTGATGTCATGGTGACCAGGATTCAGCCCAGACCCTCACATCAGCCACGGAGGCAGACACACAGCAGGTGATTACAGCTGAGGTCCCGTGAACCTGATAGGGGTGGCCCGGGGGACAATGGAAGCACAGAGGAGTCACCAGCCTGGGCCAGAGGTGTTCACCTGAAAGGAAGGGACAGATGTCTAAACTGGAACTGGATGGGAACGCAGGGAGAAGAGGGACAAGAGATCCAGGTGGAAGGATGCCAGCACCCAACGCACCAATAGGCTGACACTCAGTTCTCTGGCTCCACCTCCTGTGTGTAGCTTCCAGGACAGAGGCCCACAGCACCTGAGTCAGTGTGGCCAACTCGAACCCCTCTTCCAGGGCCCCACCTGCACACAGCTGCTCCCACCCTACCCCTGCCCCCTCACGTCAGAGTCTGCGCCTCTGCTCTGAGTCTAACCTCAACCCCGGCCCCTGGCTTTGGTGAGAGGGGAGCAGGCCTACCTTGTTGGGGTGCACCGCTCGCCGCAGGTTCTCCATCCACTTATCCCGCTCGGCAGCTGACCGGCAAGAGAAGCACTTGCTTCCTGACGACGTTGTCACCTGTGGGGGATGGACAGGACAGTGTCACAGGACGGGAACACAGCCAGACTGAGCATGACAGAAGACCTCTGGGGCTTGGAAGGGCTTCGGCTGCCAGGTCTGCAACAACCTCAGGGAGGAAGGAGACAGGACGAGGCTCAGAACGACCCCTATATTTCACAGCTGCAGGCGGTGGGTGCACTGAGATCAGTGTCCCAGATCAAGCTGGTGACAGGGTGACCCAGCCCTGAACCACCTGCAGCCTGGTCGTGGCTCCTCACTCCTGCCTCAGCACCCTCTGCCCGTAGGACAGGAGCTTTCCGCCTCCTACCTCACTCTCCTGCAGAAGGGAAGGGAGAAGATGTGGGGTGCCTGCCCAGGTCAGAGGGCAATGCGTACCCCAGTACGGGGAGCTACAAGGACCACTGTGGTGCTCAGCTGACACCTTCTGACAGTTCTTTTGCAGAGTGACAGTGATGACAACAATGACGGTTACAGAAACTGAACATTTTGGGGCCAGACTGAAATTAAGCTGTCTGGGCATGCCGGGCCCTGGGGTCCTCCTGCCTGGAACCCGACCTTCCCCACACCATGGACACTGGTTTATCCTCTGGTCTCCTCCAGGCAAGAGTCCAGCCCCAGCTGCTGCCACCCTGTCCCAAAAGCTCTGCAGCAGGAACCAGACTCCTCACCCAGCCGTTGGAGGGCCTGCACAAGCCACTGCACCCCCTTGCTGTGGACAAGTGCCCGAGCACTGGTTTCCGCCCGTCCCCGGCCAAGAAGTCAGGCCTGAATGCAGCCCGGCTGGACCATGCGCCTGGAACCATGAGCAGTCCCAGAGTGGCTGATCTGCATTACCAGGCTCATGCCTCCAGCAGAGCTCCCCTAATTACCCAAGATCCTTGTGGATGGGGGTGGGGGTGAGGTGGGAAGAGAACATGAATAATGAGGGCAGCAATCAGGAACGCCCAGGAACACCCGTGACATTCATTACCCTGGTCCTGACTTGGCCTCAGGCTTGTGTGTGACCTCTGACATCTTGCCCTCTCTGGGACTCAAGTTCCCCAGGGGAGGCTCCAGACACAGCCATGCCAGGTTGGACTCCTGCCCTCCACTTGCTCTCAGACCCTGAGTCACAGAAGGCAGGGCAGGAAAGGTTCTGGCTCACTTTATAGTGGGGAGACAGGGCGAGAAAAGGGGTTAGGGTAGGCACCCTCTACCACCCCACACTGCATTTGGGGGGTTTCTAAGGAGGAGAAGCAGGCTTGAGAACATGGGCCCTGAGGCTTGAGCAATTCTCCGTGGGCTTTTACCCCCTTGCACTCCCCCTGGAGGTGGGGGGGACTCTTGCCCCAGCCAGCATGGAAGATAGTGCTGGCCCATCTTCAAGGAGCCCAAAGAGGAGGGACAAAGCCCCCACCTCCCAGCTCCATCTGGCCTCTAAGGAGCCAAAAGCTGTGAGCAGATTCTAGACGCTGTTGCAAAGCTGAGGCATGCCAGGAGGGGGTCTGGAAGAGGCCAGACGACCCTGCGCAGGGCGTGACCCACCTCGAAGCAGTAGTCCTGGCCCAGGAGACTGCTGTGCACGGGCTTGATGACCACGTCGTCCTCCATGCTGAGGTCCAGCGCATCCACCGCGCTGCTGGGGCTGAGCAGGGACTCGTGGGAGCGAGACTCCTTCAGCCTTGGCATCAGATGGGACCTGGGGGTGGGGGGACGGGTGTGTCAGGCTGGGCCTGCCACTCCCTCCCCTGCCTGTCCCCTCCCTTCCCGCCCCCTCCAGAACACACCCCTCAACTCCCATCATCCTTTTCATCTTCAGGCACAGTGGGGCCTGGTGTCACAGAGACCCATTATCAGTCCCTCTGCCCACTGCAGAACTCTGGATAAAAACTTTAGCCTCTACGGGAGCAAGTGGCTGAGGATGAGATGAGGCCACCGACTCAGGGGCTGAAAGCTGGCACTGAGCATGGGGTAGGGTCTGGCTTGGCTCCTAAGCAGACTCAGGGACCTAGGGACAGAGGTGACCCAACCAGGTGGCCTTCCCCACCCCAGCTCCCCTCAGTCCTAGGCCCCATCCAAGATGGGAACAGCCACCCATTCACCCAGAATGTCACTGCCGACAGAGCCCTTTCTCATATGCCATCCCACCCAGCCCCCAGCCCCAGTTGAGGCAGGAGAGCCAAAGGGAATTCTGCTGCACCCACTTTACAGATGAGGACAGTGAGGCGCCAATGGCAGCGATGCAGCAGTCTGCAGAGTACCCAAGATACCAAGACCCAGGCAGGGTCCACATGCCGGGCTGGGGGCTCAGGTCAGGGTCAGGTCACTGGGCCCAACAGAGGCACAAAGAGCAGATACAGCTGACACCACCGGGTGCCTGAATGAAGACCCAAGCGGGGCTGGCTGGGCGACCTGCCCTCACTGCTCAGCTGCTCTGTGCCCCCACCCCCTCACCACCACCACCACACTGTCCCTGGTCTCTACAGACAGCTGGGAGCTCACACCCCGACAGTGTGGCTGAGCCCCACTCCACTCCACTATCCCAGCCATCTCCTCACCTAATTTTCATGACAACCCATCAAGCCTGAGGTTCCACACCTCAGAACTGCCAGGTGGCTTGCCCAAGACTCCATGGGTGGCAAGAGGCCACGTGGGATTTGAACCCCATTCAGCAGAGTCCAAGACTAACTCCATCAGCGCAGGGCTGGTTTTTCCATCTTGCCACAGGCAACAGGCAGGGAGAGACCCGCAGCCAGCTGACTTGCTCACTGTGACCCACTCATTCCAGGTCCAGGAGGGAGAGCCGGGGAGGGGGCTGGGTGGGCAGGAGCTGGGGAACGTGGGCACACCACGGGCACGGGCAAAGCTGCTGCTGGAGATGTAGCCAGGCCCAACAGCAGATCATTGTGAGGGCTGGGGAGCAGGAACAAGGGGACTTTGTCTCAGCTCCCTGGCCACAGCCTTATCTGATAGCCTTCCAGCCAACCCACGATCTGTTTTTCAACTCCATCTTTTTTCTTCTCTTAAAAGGTTAGTGATACAGAAATGTAGCAAATTCCCCTTTATTTTGAAGAGGGAGGAGACCAAAAACAAAACTTGCAACAATCAAAAAGTCCGTTTGGCCAATGGGGGGGATGTTCCGGGCTTCGGGAGAAGGGAGCTCCAGTGGGGTTGTAAAGCTGGAAAGTAAGAGGCTCAGCGTCACCCCCTAAATCTCAAAGCTCCAGAGGGTGCCCCCAGAGGGCAGGGCTGGGACCAGGAGAGGCCAATTCCAGCTCAGTCACAGCTGTCCCCAAATGGGCCGGGAAGTTTGGTTTTAGAGGGAGCAAGTACCTGCCTCTGGAGGCGTGCAAGCAGAAACCGGGAGCCCTGCGCTGCTAGGGGGCTGTTGGGGTAACAGGCCAGGCAGGCAGTGGGATGAGCCCCAGGAGTGTGTGTGCATGCCTAGTATCAAAGGTGCCTGGCTGTAGGAGCAAACCTGGTCTTTATTCCTTATGAAATAGGCAACTTTGAGTACTTTTAAGCCACTCAGCTCCCCAGGCCTCAGTTTCCCCATCCCTAAGTGGGGAGAATGACAGCCCTTCCTCAGAGGGCTGCTCTAAGGATCAAATGAGACCACGCAGGTGAGACACTCAGGAGAGCAGGGGAAACGCTGGTGACAGTTCCTGCCCCCTTGTGTGTGTCCTATTCACTCACTGCCAGACACTGCTGCAGGAGCGCACACAGCTGTGAACAGGGCCAGGGAAGGCTGTGCGTGCTGTTATTGAGGCTGGCCTTTCTAGGGTAGGTGATGCTCCTGACACTTGGGATGACAAGACAGGGACTTCCCAAGCCCTTCTCTGTTCTTTTCCCCGACCACTCAAATCCCTTACCTTCTCCATGCCTCAGTTTTCTCCATCTACAAAATGGGACAAACCGCTTCTACCCAAATGCTGGGATGCCTCCAAAAACAACCCTTAAATTTGGGAAGTGAAGGAAGGGAGAAGAGGGCACCTAGGGGGTGGGCAGGAGACCTCACGGAGGCAGCCACTTTAGTCCCTCTGCCTGTGACTCCAGAGCGCAGTCCCCCAAACCCAATCTCCCACTCACCAGCTTGTGTGGCCACAGGCCATTGCCCACTGGCATAGCCAGGCGTGGAAGGGACAGAAATTCCAGAAACAGTTGGTCTCCACAGGGGAGATGCCCACCAAGGGCTGGCAGGACAGTGGACCCAAGGTAGGTCAGAACACACCAACTACACTCCTGCCTGCCATAGCCTAGCGGGTCCAGAGGCTGTGCTGGAGCTCTCTGTCCATGGCAGAAGGACCTGGGACCTGGAGCACAGTCAGGGTGAGGGCATGCTGTCCTGGGAGCCCAGTGGCAGGACAGCAACAGGACAGTGCCCCACCCCAAACACCAGCAGAGCCTTTGCTCCCCAGGCCCAGCCTCGCCTGGGAACCGGCTGCAGAGAAGACTGGCGAGGGTCCCAGGGGAGGGGAGAAGAATGCAGCCACTGGGTGGCCCCCATGATCCTGGAGACAGAGCCTGTCCTTAAAAGGGAGGAAGGCTGGCCATCCTGCCTGGGAAGGTTTCCTGAGATACCAGGGCCTGGCCTGGGGACAGGGTCCCTCCTGGCCCTGGGTTCTCTCAGTCCAAGGCAAAGCGGTAGAGTTCCTAGCAGCCACTAGAAGGTGACCCTGTCCCCATACGCATTCTGAGCCCTGGGCTGGGAGGGGGGCCTGTTCTTTCCTTTGACAATGCAGGGCTAAGCTGGCAAGAGGGTCCATACCTGGCAACCAAGACAGGGAGACGGGATGGCTCATCACTTGCTACGGCTCCCAGAGGCACCCAACATGTGCTGACGGAATCCCTGGGGCTGTGACTGCCTGGACTTCACAGCCACTTACTAATTAAGCACCTACTATGTGGTCCACTGAGTGACAGGTGTCCTGACCAAGGTATGCACATCCATGCCTTCTCTCAACAACCCTGCGCACAAGGCAGCATCACCCCAGGGGGAAGGAGTCGGATGAGCCCTGGCTCAGGGGACAACCCTTTCCAGCACAGACCCCAGCTAACCTCAGGGATTCTATGAAGGCAGCAGCTTCAGGACACGAGAGGAAACCGCATCTTGGAGAGATGAGTGGACTGGCCGGGTCACCCGGTCCGGAAGGGAAAGCTGAGATCCTAATGGACCGATCATCCTCTGTGGGACAGTGGAACCTACTCACACTGGGCCAGGCCTGGCAGCGGGCATCCAATCAGCCCAGGGCCCCAGCCAGCTCCTGTCCTGGCACACCTTCATCTCTGCCTATGACCTTGGCCAAGCCTTTTCCCTTGGACTCGCAGACACGTGGCCCTTCCCTCCTCCCTTTAGGCTGCGGGTTTCCTCACCTGCTGAGCTACTTCAGAAAGTGCCACAACCCCACCCCACCCGCACACATGCTCACTCCCTAGAAACCTCAGGGACCACCACATACTAACTACGGCCACGATTCCCACGGCTACTGCCACTGGGACATCCCCAGAGCCACACCGCATTTGCTGCCTGCTGGCGACATGGGCCACGGGCTTGAGGAGACCAGGGATGCAGGGGTGCTGGTTTGGGGCCCCGACAGGAGAGGGACCCTCAGCACCCAGACCACCCTCTATCCCCCTCCCCTTCCAGTATAATCCTGCCGCTTAACAGAGTTTTCAAAAACCATCCAGGCACACATTTACATCCCCACATCTTATATCTTTTGGGGGGAGTTGGGGTGTGGGGGGCAAAGGGCACACAGAGAGAGAAGAAACAAAAAAAACTTTCCATCTAATCCCCCAAGTCCTCCTGCAACCTGAATAATTTTGGGTTTTTAATCAATAGCTGTCAGACTTGTCAAATTACTTTGGGGACCGCAAAGCAGTTTTTAAACATTCATAAACCTCAGTGGAACAGTGAAGTGCCCTGAATTTTAAAACAAGAGGATCTGAGGAACACCCACTGAATAAGATGAGATCTGGGCGAGTCGGCAGTGAGTGGACAGCCATGCACCCCTCTGGCTTCTGAGCAGGGGCGGCTCTCCGCCCCCTCCCTGGTCCCCAGGATAAAGCACCAAGCAGGGCCCAACCACCCTGAGAGGTCCGGAAGAGTGACAGCCCCAAACCCAAGGCAGCTGCAGCCACCCTGAGTGAAGCGCCCGCCCAGCCCCAGGAGCGCAGCACCCAGGACCTGAACCCTAACCTCACCTGCCACAACCCCGGAGCAGCCCGCCTGCACCCCACTGTGCACGTGCTGGCCTGCCACCCACCCGCCGTCCCCAGCATGTCCCCTTGGACGGCTCGTGAGCACGGCTGCTGAGCTGGTCTGTGCCTGTCGCCTCCCCCTTCCCGGGGCCCACGGGCATTTCTAAGACTCTGCTCACTCCACCCAGCAGGCAGAGCCCTACTGACCCTCCTCACATGTGGGTCCCCCAAAAGCCTCTGCCAACCAGCCCAGAGAACCTTGGCTGCTTCTCCAGCCACCTCCCAGAACAGGCTGCCATCTGAAGCAGACTCCTCCAAGTCCCCATTTAAGGAGAGATGGATGCATCTGGGAACAAAATGCTGGCACCCTAGGTTCCAGCCCTGCTGTCTCTTCAATTCCAGCCCCCATTTGGGACAGAGGGGCTTTGTGGCCACAGGGAGATAAGAGGCAAAGGCAGGAAGGGGAAGGGGCTCTCAGCCAAGGGGGTACAGACCTCTCTGCACCTCAGCTTCCTCATGTGACCAATGGACTACCCTTGGCTCCTGCTGAAAGTTCATTATGCTAATGCCCCCGACCCATGGGCTAGTGAGTCCAGCACCCCAGTATATAGTTACTGAGCACCTCCGGTAAATGCCAGCGCTGAGTCTGGGGGCCTGGGGACCCCCACTCCCCACAAAGCTGGCTATTTGGGAGCCCCAGTGGGGCCTTGGAGCTCTGCTTCCCAGGCTGTCACTAACAGGAGACAGCCAGGAACTTTCAACAGCAGCCAGAGACGGTGGTGCCAGCAAGCCACAGGCTCCCAGGCCACCAGCAATGGCTGCAACTCAGAGAAATGATGTCAAAGAAAATGGGTGTGACTGGTGAGTTCCTCCTGCTCCTGGAGACCGTGCCCAGAACATCTGTCTGTGATTCGCCAGTACCTGCCTCAATCAACACACACCATTGCTACATTTAACAGGCCCCACACATTGGAACCTCAGGGAGCCCAGCTGCCCAACTACAGTGAAGGAATCAGAGACCCCAAGGGCCTTCCCAAAGCCGAGACAGTACAACTGATTCCAAGAGCCCACCCTTCTTCCCACCCCATATGGGCTGACTCCAGCATAAATTAGCCCACGGGATTCCAGCTAATGAAGCCATCCACTTTAGACACAGCTTCCAGGGGGCATCTTAGCCCAGCCACACTGGCCCTGCTCAGCCCCATCTGGCTCGTCACACTGGGCTGCCCACCTGCACTCAGGACACGGCAGAAGCTCAGTTCTCCTTACTCATCAACCCCTGGCTCCAACTACCCCCTCCACAGCACCTGTTCCAGTGGAACCCCAGGGTTTGCCGCTATGCACTGTGGGGGTAGTGGAGGCTCAGCGAGGCCCAGCAGCTTGCCCACGGTCATGGCTGAGAGGCAGCAGGGCAGGGCGGGAGGTGCATGCTCTGCACTGCCTGTCAGGCCTTAGGCTTTCACAGAAATTGTGTGATCAACTTTCAGGTAACTTGCAGGAGCCCTGACTCACCAGAGTCTTGTCTTGTCACCTCCTAGATGGCCGTGGGCAAATCATTTACCCTGTCCAGAAAATGGTGACAAGAATCCCTAGCTGTAAGAATCTGAGCCACCACCAGACAGTGACAGTGAAAGCAGCCCTAGCCACTTTCCCTCTTTGACCAAGGGATACTTTCAAGAAGCCAGGCAGCTCACGTATTCCTCGCGAGCCTTGTACAAGAGAGTTTGTAGCAAGCCAAATGTCTGGCTTCTCAGACACAAGGTTCTTCCCCTGTAAGGACTGACCTGGCTCCTGACAACTGTTTCAAATACTTAAGCTGGAGCAAAACACACACCAGGCTCAGACACAGCCTTCCTGGTCTTCCACCAGCGCATGCCACAGGCCGGTGGACCAGGGAACAGACACAGACTCACTGGGGGGTTGGGGTAGCCCCCAAATCCCAGCCCAGCCCAGCCCAGCCCTGCTCGGCTCGGCTCTGCCCAGCCAGGCCCGGCCCAGGGTTGGGCGACTCAGAGCAAAGGCCAAACTCAGCTCAGAAAACTTCTTAGCAGTTCCCGGTTCTCCGCGGAGTAAGCACAGAGGCCACAGGCTTGTTTGCAGGAAACAGGGGCTGACACTGATTTCCTCTCTGTTTAAAAACTAAAACCAGGGGAAGCCGGGGTGGCTCAGTGGGTTAAGCGCTCAGTTGGGAACCAAGGATCGAATCCCAGCCCCAGCCCAGCCCGTGCGGACCCATATGCTGAACTGAGGAGCTCCCCCAGTTCAGTTCTCTCTCTGTCTCTGTATCTCTCTCTCGCTCTCTGTCAAAAAATTAATAAAATAAATAAACTAAAAAAAACCAAAAAACTAAAACCAGCCACAGCACTTCTGTGTCCTTGCTTTTTGGCAGCGCTCTCCTAATTGCTTCCACATTCTAGGCTGGCAGGGGGTGTCTGCACAGGGGCACACACCATCCCTGGGGAACTCTGTGCCCCTCCCACGATGGCATCTGTGACAGCCCCTCTTTGACCAGCAGCTCCCACCTATTCACTTAGATTGCCTGGGACCCAGGAGACTGGTTGGTGGCCCTGAGGCTGTCAGCCTCCCTCCTTCCAACCTCCGTTCAGACCACTCACCATCCCTCAGCGTGGCTACCAAGCTCACCAGGCCCGGGAAACCACGGGGGCCGGCCAGCCAGCCGGCTGCCAGCTGTTCCCCACTGGGCCCGGCCAGTCCAACCCAGCTCTGGTCCTGGACATTCCACTCCAGCCCGGTCTGCTGGGACTAATGAGGACTAGTTAAACAAAGGCTAAGTTCCAACTCTCTAATGTGCTTTTAAAGGGCCAGTGTCCCACTCAGGCCAGCAGGGGACTTAAAGGCACAGATCCCTTTTTCTGTATAGGAAACCAGACATCAAAAAAACAAAAACATCCCTCAAGAGTCATGATCAGATTGAAGGCCTTGGGCTTCTAAGGAAGATTTTAGACAAAATGCAAAATAGTAAAAATCCAAATTTTACCCAAAGGTCCCAAAGATTCCCCAAAACAACAGGGCTACATCTTAACAAGAATCGTAGCAATGGCAGATATCTGTACGCACTCACTTCCCCCCAGCCCAGAACTTTGGCCCAGAACGGCTTTGAACGTGGTCCAACGCAAATTCTAAGCTTTCTTAAAACACTGAGGGTTTTTTTGCGACCTTATTTTATCTCATCAGCTAGCATTAGGTTGGTGTGTTTTATGTGTGGCTCAAGACAGTTCTTCCGATGTGGCCCAGGGAAGCCAGAAAGTGGGGCACCCCTGACCTAGCACTCAGGGCACCGCCTCATCATTCCTCACAACCACGTCACCAGACAGGCGCTACCTGACCCCCATCTCACAGAGGAGGAAGCTCAGTGAGCAGAGGTTCCCAACTCACCCAGGATTTCACACGTCCAGTCTGCAGCAGAGCAGGGACCCAGGCACGTGAGGTCACCCAAAGCCAGGGTGCCCTCCCCCACCTGCGGCCCTCCCTCTCCGAGGCCCAGCAGCCCCAGCCTGAGGCCCTGGCCCCACCTGTTTCATAGCCACCAGCACCTTTCCTTCAAGGGGAAAATGAAGGGGGTGAGGATGAGGAGCCACTTGTCACAGGTGCCCCAACACTGGGCTTTCTTTCACCTGGAGCTCAAAGTCCTATGAGGTCGCTTCTAGCCTTTCCCCCTTCCTACACATGAGCAAACTGGGAAGTGTGACATCTGGCACAGCATGAATGGCACAGACACTAGGCGCAGGTGAGGCACAGGAGGAGTGGGATGAGCAGGGAATGAGCCTGGCAGGGGTGGGGCACGCCACACCTGGGCCCTCAGTCCCCTCCCCACAGGCTGCATGGCTGGAGTGCAGTGGCAGGTGGCCAGCTGGCCAAGGCCCTTCCACTGTCCAAAAGGCCAAGAGGTAGGAATGGGGGCTCTCCTGGGACCCCAAGCTCCAAAGGTGGGCAGAGCCTGCCTGCCCGCTAGATGAGGGGGCAGAGAGGAGAGACGTGACTGCATGTGCCTTAGCACATGTCCAACGAGCCCTCCAACAAAGACGGGCCATTTCCTGGTACCTGGAGCAGCTGGGCAGGCAGAAGGTGCTATAAGGCCACCCTCTATCAGAAAGGCCAAGGTCAGCCGAGTCCTCAGGCCTAACTCTGCAGGGGCCAGGCCGTTCAGGGACTTACCACCCTTGTTCTGTTTCTATGGAGCCTGGCAGTCCAACAAGCTTGTGGCCGTGTAGCCCGGTGGTTGAAAAAGTGGGCTCTGAAGCTATTCTGTCCAAGTTCAAATCTGGGCTGTGCCTCTTGCAACCGTGTGTTCCTAGACAAGTCAGGTAGCCTCTCTCTGGGCCTCTCCATTTCCCCCTCTGTACAATGGGCACTAATAATAGCATTTAACCTCACTGGGTGGCTGTGTGTTCAAGGAGTTACACAGAGTGAGCACTTAAGAAAAACTAGCCAGACTAGCGCAGCTGAAGGAGGCTGCCCAGGATGTGCCGGGTGGTATAACGCTGGAAACCAGTGTCCTGAGTACTGACCCTGGGCAAGTCACTTCTTTCTCTGGGTCTTGGTTTCTTTTGGTAAAAAGGAGGGGATCCAACTGAACCCATCAGTGACAACCAGGCAAGATCACTCTCTAGCACCTCGGAGACGCCACCCTCCTGCAGAAAGAGCCAGGCCAGGAGGCTGTGGCCCAAATCCTTTGAAACCTAAAAACAACTGCCTCCACCCCACCCCCAGGCCAACTGGGGTCTGCTGAGCACGGGAAAGGAAGCAAGGCACAAAGCCACACTGGCCTGTGAGGGACCTTGGCCTTCCCCGGGTCTCAGTCTCCCCACTCCCTAGTGGAAGCAGACCCTCTCCTCCTCAGATGTCTCCCAGGGGTTGTGGTACAGCTGAGCTCACTTTCCTGTGGGGAGCTGTGCAGCAGACACACAAGCCACCCCACATCTGCTACCCAACAGCCTCCCTCAGCCCCAAGAACCCCCAAGGCTCACCCAGGTTCAAGGTTCGCCTCCTTCTACCTTCTGGAAACCTAAAGCAACTAGCAAATGTGCTGTGCATCTGTGTGGAGGGAGCAGGAGGTTGCACCAGAGGAAACAGGATGAGGAGGCAGGAGGAGTGCCCTGTGGCCCTGACAGAGTACATGGCCACGACTCCTGAGGTGCAGCGGGACCCTGGGTGCCCACCTCCTCAACGGCAGGGCTGATCAGTCAGTAAGGGGTGGCCTGATTTGGCGATCTGCAGGCCTGAGTTGAAATTCTAGTTGTGTTACTTAGCAACTGTGGAGCACTGGGCAAGTCCTCTCACTTTCCTGAGCCTCAGTTTCCTCATGAGCACTATGAGGAAATACACTGTTCCCTGAAGGCAATAGATATAAAAACACTGGTTAACCAGCGCAGAGAAAGCATTTAACAGAACAGCCTGGGTGCCCAAAAGGGTCAAATATCTGAGTGCTACTCCTTCAACAGACACTAAGAACCCACCTAGAGTCCATCAGACCAGAGGCTGTCCCCAATTCTATACTGCTATCCTCACCAGCCAAGCACATTCTAAACACCCACAGCCTTGGGGGAGGTCAAGGTCCTAGCCACCAAAATATCTGGAGGGGAGACCTCCAGCTTCTCGGGAAACCAATCACACAAGGAGCCTTCCGGAGCACAGCCACTAGCGTACACAAACCTAGCTCTGCTCGGGGCAGGGGGGCACTCTCCCCAAGTAAGCCCAGCTCCCGGTTGCTCTTCCTAGGGGTCTTACATGCAGAGATGGGGCAGGGAGGGGGAAGGACAGGGTCAGGTGAGCCCACCAGAAAGAAAGGCTCAGAGAGCTGTTGAGTCATTGGGGGGCGGGGGGCACTCCAGCCCTTCAAATCAGAGTCTTGGGGGATTCTGCTCAGAGGATCCTGATTCATGTCCAAGGTTGAGACCCACTGGGTGAGCTGCTGAACTGAAACCAGAGATCCACAGACAAGAATGTCAGAACCCCTCACGGGCACCCCTCAACTCCCCAGACTGGCCAGTTCTCCCCGGACTTCCCTGCACTGTGCTGCCTGCTCTTCCTACTGCCTTTTCCTATTCAATGCACCCAACCTGGCCCCAGTGGTTCTTTCTCCTTTTCTAAGGTGACCAGGTTTTAACATTGGTAAAGCGGGACACCACTGACCCGGGGGGGGGGGGGGGGGGGGGGGGGGTGTAATCGGTACTTTTTTAAAACACCGCGGGATGCAGAACAAATTGTTAAAAATTGGGACTGTCCTGCCAAAAGCGGGACATCTGGTCACCCTACCTTAAGGTCCCCAAAGGCCTCCAAGTGGCCAAAGCGAAGCACTTTCTGTCCTCTCCTTGCTGGAGGGAGGGCAGCCAGCCCCCTCCCTGAAATCCAGGCCAGCGCACTGGCTGGCATCTGACCTTCCTCCAGGTAGTGTCTGGGGCTCAGAGTTGGGGCACTCTCCTTCAGTAAAACACTGTTTGGTGAGTTCGTCCACCCCTTCGCTGTAAATGCCTTCTGTGTGCCCAAGACTCGTAAGCTTCTATCTCCAGCTGTCCCCTGCTCTGAGCTCCCAACGCACAGACCTAAACGCTGGCCTGACATCTCCTCTGGGACGCCTCATGGAACCTCAACGCTGACATGTCCCAGTGCCCAAAGTGGAGCTCCACCTTGGTGGTGAAAGGCAAGTCTCAAAAGCCAGAAATCCTCCCTTTCCTAGGCCTTAATAATCCAATTCAGCAGCAAATCCTACCAGGTATCTCCTTTAAAACCCTCTCACCTGACCACTCCCCACTCCTCCTCCCAGTCAGGGAGTCCCAGGGACCCTTTAGAAATGCAAATTAGATGATAAAACTCCTAGGCTAGGGACCCTACAATGACTACCTACAGCACTTCAAATACATCCAAACTCCTCCTAGGGTGGAAGAGGTCAGCAGGAGCGGCCTGTACCCTCTGACCTCATCCAGCAACCCCCTGCCCCTACCAGCAGCCTTGGCTTTCTCGCCTCGGGACTTTGTTCTGCGGCTCCCTCAGCGGGAGTTCTTGTCCCAACCCTATCTCCCAAAGGCTGGCTCCAGGTGTCTTTTGGAATTCAGCCCTTCCCAACGGCTGCACTCCAATGGGCCCTGCCCCACCCCCCTCGCTCCCCCACAGCAACAACCTGGCCGGCTCCTTTCACAGCATCTCACTCCTCTGGCCAGCAAATATTTATTAAGTGCAAACCATGTGCCAGGCACCATTTTAGTCACTGTGAATCCAGATGCTGAACAAAGCAGACAAAACCCCCTGACTTACATTTCAGTGGGAGAATGTCCACCCAACCTGGAATGACTTCACCTGTGATTATCTGTCTCTCCCGCCAGAAGATAAGCTCTGTATGGCCAAAGGCTATGTGAGTTGCCTTACAGCATCCTAAGGGGGGATGGTGTCAGAGCTCAATAAGTATTTATCAAATGAATATGCAAAAACAACAGGGCAGCAAAGGAACCAAACTCAGAAAGGCATAAGAAAAAGTCCAGTGTAGGGAGCTGGCTCCCTCCCACCCCCACTCCCATCCCCACCCCTGTCTCAGGTGAGCTGGAGGCTTCTGCAGCGTCCAGCCCCTCTGGGGAACAGCCGGGATACACAGCAGCAGCTTCGGTTAACTGCTGGAGAACAGAGGGATGAGTGCAATCCTATGCAGTCAGGAAGGGCTCCTTGGAGAGGTGAAATCTGAACAAGGCCAACCCTACACGCCCCCCAAATCAAGGGAGAGGGAGGAAAACAAATTTGTGTTTTAGGGCTCCGGTGTCCTTTGCTCTGGTGGTGGTGGTTGGGGGGCGGGGGGGGGGGGGAACCTTGCTCTGAAAAGTCCTTTACTTTTTATTAGTGTCTGGATCAATAAAAGTTTTAGGAGTAAAGCTTCTCCCTTGCAATACTAACTGCTAGAGAGACAGGCCAGGATTATTAAATCTGCCTCAAAGAGCCCCAGGGACTCCCCCTTCTCCTCACCTGTGCTGGGAGACCCAGGCTAAGGAGCAGCAGGCCGAGCACTCTCACTGGCAACACAGCTTAGGGTCCAAGCCCCCTCCTCACAGCCCACCTTGCCAACCCCACCAGTTCCCTGGGCTTAAGATCACCTTCCAGGCGCCCCACAGACTTGCCAGCTTGAGGATTCCCATCCCCACTCCAAGACTTGAAGCTCCCAGAGAGCAGGGCCTGATTCCCAGGAGGAAGAAGGAGCCAGTGCAGCCATGCCAGTCGCCCCCTCACTCTTCCGCCCAAGCCCCTGAGGGGGCTTTTCCACTGAGTCCCATGGGGCCAGCGGTGGGGTTTTAGGTCTGGGCCTCCTAGAAGAATGAGCCCTACACCCTCCAGTCTCCATCCACTCCCATCTGAGGCCCAGCCACCCACAGGGAGGTGGCTTCTTCCTTCACCCCTGCCCCCTGCAGAGCCACCCACAGACCTTGGTGATGGGAGCCCTGGCCTCTGAGATGACCCAGGCCTGGTCACCGGGCGCTCCCGGTTTTGAGAACGGCGGCGTCTCCACGGAGCAGATCGTCTGGTCCGGCCCAGGATCTTGTTGAGGTTGTCACGGAGGAGTCCGAGACCACACAGGCTCATGCCCAAGGATGGTGTGCACCCACACGTCACTCCTGGCCAGATCAGGGGAACTCTCAGCCCTGGCAGGCATCTAAGAGGCGTGCCCAGGAAGGCTTCTCTTTCCCACAAAGCACATGTTGAATCTGTCTTCCAAGTTGAAATTTCACAAATGACTTAAGTAAAACAGTGGTGACAACATCTAGAGATTTCCGGGTCCTCCAGGGAACAAGTGGAAAATTACAGTCTTCCATACAGGTAACCACAGAGCACAACCTCCAGGTCCAAGAAGTTCAGAAAGAAGTCTAAAAACAGTCGCTTCCCACCACAAGTAAGAGTCCCTGGCAGGGCACCGGGGCAGGGTGCAGGTCCAGGGCACCCAGCTCTGGGTGTGAAGGCACCTCAGTCTGGAGAGGTGGCTTCCAGGCTCCGGCCCTAAAGTGCTGGCTCCGCCCAGGGCCATATCCTGCCCTGGAGTCCCGCCTCTGGGTCTTTGCATCGGCTATTCCCTTGGCTGGGCCCTGGCTCCGGGCAGGGCTGGTTTTGCCTCATTCTGGTCTCAGATCAAGTGCTGTCTCCTAGGAGCACTCCAGCTAAAGGAACAACTCCCCTCCCCGCAACCCCCAATTATCACCGGGCTTCGTTTTCTTCATAGCACTGATATGAAATCACCTTGTTTGCCCCCCCTCCCCCACCATGAGACTGTCAGGTCCGCGGGAACAAGGGACTGTTCACCCTGGTAAGTCTGGCACACCTCGGGCCATGCCTGGCTCAAGGGAGGCACTAACAGAAAATGAATAAACGTCTTTTTCTGGCTGGTCTGAGACAGGCCAGCAGAAGCTGTGTAGGTGGAAACGGGGGTAACCAAAAGACTTGGGGAGCCGCCAAAGTCACCTCTCCTAGCACAGCTCATGAAGCATTCCGGGCTTCCCTCAGGCGGCGCCACGCCCCAAACGCTCTCCTTGCGGGGACACAGCCGCCCCGCCCCCGGCAAGCCCCGCCCCCTGGCCCGGTGGCCCGCCCACCTGATGCCGCAGGCCCTTCCCTTCCCAAGCCCAGTGGCTGGGGACATTCCTCGGCCAGCTGCCCGCAGCTGCAACCACTTTGCGCTCAGACCAAGGGAAGCGGGAGGCCCCGCCCACACAGGCCCCGCCTGGGTTTGTCCGGCTCTGAGCAGCAGGCAGTCAGGAGCCAGCCAGCCAACTCCAGGGCAAACACCCTCCCTCCCCCGCACTTCCATTAAAGCATTTCAAAAATGCGAACAAAGACGGAGGTGCAGACAGGGCAAGGGATTCGCCTACCATGGTCACCGATCTGCAGGGCTGAGAGAAGAGGGGCTCCCGACTCCCCGCCTGATTGGAGACGCAAGAGCAGTCCCCTACCTGGGAAGAACTGGGTTCCCAGGCAGCCTTCCTGGGTTCAAGTGTCTCTCTGTGCCACATCTCCCGCACTCAGGAGCCACCTTATACCCTGGGCTGGGAGGGAAGACACACACACACAGCAGGCGAGCTGAGACAGCTGCCCAGGCATGTGAGTGCCACAGGACCACTGGCAGGCAGACCCAGTGAGGTCCCTGGGCCCAAAGGCCGCCAGGGCACTTGCCTGGCGCTGCGTACCCCACTCAGACCTCACAGAAATGCAAACCCCTAAGGCACAGCACACCCAGCCAACTCACTTTTGCCTGGGACAGCCCCTTTCTGTCCCACTGGAGAAGCCACACCATCTCCCCTCATGGCCCCCACTTGGAGGGGGGCTCATCAGACAGACTGAGGTGTGCCCCCAGAAGCCTCCAGCAGGGTGGCTGCTGCTGACTCCTGATGCAGTGGGACCATGGAATCCAGTCCCTCCAAGGGGGACTGGAGAAAGGGGCCGTGGGAGAGGAGAGCCCCTTCTGGGGGTCCTGACTCCTCCTGGCTTCTATGTCCCCAGCCACCACAAGCCTCAGTTCAGTCCCCAGTGGTTTCCTCAGCAAACACCAGAGAACCTCAGTGCCACACTGTCAGGCGCCTCCCGTGTAGTCAGGCAGGACTCTGACTGGGGCACCCGCAGAGCTAGGGACAAGGTGTGACTGGCCCACAGCACCCCCAACCTGGGAAGTCTGTAACTCACATCCCCTGCTGTGTCCTCGCTTGGGCTCAGCTCTGTCCTGGGCACAGGTGATGCTGACCACAGGTGATCCAACAACGCCCACAGCCCTTCGTCCCCAATCCCAGGGGGGCTCCTAGCCAGAGGTGCACTTAAGATGGTGGTTCACTTCTGTCTGAGGTGGTTTCCCCTCGCAGCTTTTCCAAACAGGGGAACCGAGAGGCTGGAGTCACCGGGAGAGGACCTCCGGCACAGGTTCCTTTGGCTCCCAGGGCAGCCAAAGCAAAGGGGAAGGAGGGAGCACCTCTCTGAGCACCTCCTCCAGGGTGCCCGCCCCAAGGACGCCTCCCACCTGAGCTCAGTCATGGCAACAAAGAAGGAAGGCGGATCCTGGGACCACTTTACAGATGAAGAAATCAGTTTCAGAGAAGCTGTCACTTGCACAAGCTGACCCAGCTTCATCTGAAAATAGATGTGCCTCACCCAACCATTTGCACCTATTACTAGTCCCCTTTCATCTAGCTCCCTCCCTGACTCTAGTGCCCCTTCCTCCTGGAAGACTTCCCAGATTTCCCCCAGCAGGAAGGCATCCCACTGGTTGATCCTCACAGTTCTAATATCTGGTTAAAATAAAAATAGGCTTCTATGACAAGGTCTCTCACTTGGCATGACAGCTGTCACAGGGGGGAGGCGGGGGTCACAACCTAAGAAGAAATAAGCCTTGATATGGGGGTCAAGAGATATATATCCCAAATTGGGCTTCCATAATTCCTTAGCTATGTGACCATATATAAGCTGCTTCCTCTATACCCTTCTGCCTCAGCTTAGAGGCCTGTATAACCTCTTGCAAGCTCCTTCCAGAGTCATCTTGAATATGTAAGTGACTGACACTGGCCACGTATAGCTGGGGGAATTTCAGACGCTGCTCTGATCCAGTCACTCCTGGTTCCAGCACCTCCAGTGACCTAGGCCTCCCTAATCGTTGGGCCCCACACACTCCTCACCTTTCTACCCACCCCATCCAGCCACCAGGACCTCCTTTCTATTTTCCCCACCAGGCCCTGCTCTTTCTTGGGCCACACTTTTGCTCACACTGATCCCATCCCACCCCTGCCCTCATTTACCTTTCAAGACCCACCTCAACTACACCTCAGGGTCCCCAGACACCACACAATGCAAGCTCTCCCGGCTTCCTGAATTCCTGGCCTGCCTCCCCCTCTCCCAGGTGCTACCCGGGGTCTATTCTTTTCTGGTTCTCGGGTCCCAGGACTCAGTAAACATGTGAGGAACATATACACTGTAGGGGTTAGTCTTCTCCCCTAAGTTTAGAACCCAGGCGCCTTCTCATCTTTCTCACCAACTGGGCTGGGCTCTCTGGAATCCTCCCTGCTCAAGAAGCTCCCCATTTCCTGGGGTGTGAGCCCCAAGACTGTCAAGGCACACTTCCAGGCAGCGCTTGCATGGCCCCTGGGGGAGAGATGCTCATGTCTTGGCAGGGAGGACCTTCCCTGTGATCATGGCTCTCCTCTTTCTAGGGGCCCTCTCCAGCTGGCCCAGATCTGCCCCAGCTGGAGCAGGGCACTGCTGCCACCATGGCCTCAGGAGGTGGTTGCAGGACTGACAGGGACACCCTGCAGGAGTTAGCCCCGGGGCCCCGCTGTTCTGCTCATGGACAAGGGCTTCTGAAGACACCACGGCTTGGCTGTACTTAGTTGACGGTGAGAAACAAACTGTGGTACCAGACTGAGGACCAACACTCGGTAGCAGTTTCAAGGTGCCCCAGCTGTTAATTTATGTGAGCACATCGATGCTTGTGTAATTTTATCATCATCAACAAATAACAATGTGTCCTGACTGACACCTGTGACATGCCACGCCCAGTGCTAGGTATTTTACATACTTCCAAAGAACCATAAGCTGGGGATAGCCACAGTTCACTAAAATGAAGCTGAAAGCACAGAGAGGTTGGAAAACCTGCCCAAGGTCACGCAGCTAGTTACTGGTAGGAGCTGGCATTCAGGCCCCTGGATATCTGCAGCCCGCCTTTCTGGCCCAAGCTACCACTGCTCACATTCCAGAGCCTCTGCTCTCTGTCCCTGCCTGCCCCTCATAACCCCCACTCACTTTGTTTCACAATGTGTGTGTGGGGGGGGATGGGAGTGTTAATGTATATTGTCAGCCCCCAGTCTTCCAACTCCCACCCTTCTCTTTACCTGCTCAAACACCCCCCAGCTGACATCCCCTATCCCCCCTCCAGTTAAGCGAACCAGCTTCCAGCACTCCAACACCAGCCAGCTGTGTATCAGCCCCATGGTCTGTGTCACCCCCAGGTGCCAGGCCCCTGACCAGTGCCGCGTGGTAATGAAAACAGCTGGCACAGAATCCTGGAACCTTTCCCCCAGAGTGATGTTGACACATACTCAAAAAATGCAATGTTTCCATCAAAGCATCCAGGGGGAGTCAATTCCCACCCATGTGACGCCTCCTCGAAGACACATAGAGCTAGCAGTGAGACCGAGTCAGCATTTCTCCTTCTTGGCTATCACAGTGCCAAGTGTTCCTGGGACTGAGTGCTATCAAGGGGCAAGGGAGAGGGGATGGTTCCAGCTGATGGGCCCTGTTGTACAGCACGCAGGGTCAGCTGGGGGTCAGACCCCCTCCTCCCTAAGCCCTGCCCCACAGACTCCAGTTCCACCAGAGCCTAGCTTCTGTGCCTCTGACTAGGTTACCTGCTGCCCAGTCCCCACATCCCGTCCCCACCCCACCACAGTGGGGCTCTGCTCTCACAGCCACCAGAGACTGTGTCAACACCAGGCCCGATGCCCAATTACACACGCAGCCCCTAATTTCACATCCCTGCAAGGTCAAGGAATTCCAACCTCCCCGAACTGTGTCCCCTTACCTACCCCCTCAAGCCCCTGGGAACAGCAACAATACTGCAGGGGTGGGGGTGGGGAATCCTGCTCCACCTCCAGCTTCCCACACTGCCACAAGAGGAGGTCCAATGCCAGGTGTTGCGGCCTGGGTGCCTTGCCTAGAGGTTAGTGGCAGGGTGGCAGGTCCTCACTCGCCCCAGCTCCACACTGACAACTGGAGGGAACTGAGGCTGGAGCAGCTGGCTTTGGGAAGGCCCAGGGCTCTGCAGCAGAGATGGCCACACCCCTGCCCACACCTCTGCATGTAAGCAGACTGCAATTCTGCACCGAGAAGGCACTAACAGCCCCACGGGACCCACCCCCAGAGCCCTGCTCTCAGTCCCGCTTCAAGACAGCGGCACGGAAATGTGTGATTTGATTTCCTCCAAGTGGTTTCCAAGAGTCTGCTGCTGGTGTCCTGCACGGGGCTGCCATGCCTCACACGAGCAGCCTCCTTCCTTCCCATGCCACGTGACAGAGCGAGGCAGGCCTGTCCCATTTCACTGAGAAGAAAAGTGGCTCACCAAGGTTAAACACCCAGTCCCCGGCCATGACACCAGGATACAAGCAAGCAAGAAACAGGGTCTCTACCCTTGAGATGCTGGCGGTCCAGCTGGGGAGAGATACATGCATATGCACGTCCACACAAAGACACACTTAACAGGCTGCGGGCCCAGAAGAGGCTGTGAAGAGTATCCAGTGAGGAGCCTGGCCCAACAGGGGACCTAAAAGGACTGTAGGAACTCACGCTTTTCCTAATGAGACGTGGGTCCCCTGGTGAGCTCTGTGCCTGGCACACTGTGCAAGGGAATGAGTGTGCACAGATGTTCACCTGGGCATGCCCCAGGCATACTACTTATACAGCGAATATAGGCCTAAGCCTATGTTTTAACTGTAAAATTAGAGGGTCGTCTTATACGCCGGAAAATACGGTAAGTCACATTTCCATCACAACATAGGTGTGTCACGTTCTCGTGGCTAATTTACAGATGGGGAGACAGACGTGCAGAGTGGTCAAGTACGCTGTTCCAAGTCACACAGCTAGAAAGGTTCCAGTCACATCTACCACCAGGGGCTGCCTCTCCTGCAAGCACCTCATTTCTCTGGGCCTTAGTCTCCACGTTTGTAAAAAGTCCACCTTCAGAAGCACCTCCACTCAGAACAGTGCTGGATAGTAAATGCTCCCAGACCTGCAGCCTGGGCCCAGGACCTGGCTCCTGCAAGTGCTCAGACCCTCTGTGCCCGAGCCAAGCTTGTCAAGTAATGGACGCCGATATGGAGTTATAATTGGTGAGCCCGGCGGCACAGAGCCCAGTGATATACCCGGTGGGTGACGGCGTTGCAGGGGAAACAGCTGAGCACAGCAAATACAGCGTTGACCCAATTCAGTTCTGTTCTGTCTTCGAGAAAATAATTGAGTTTAAATGAATAGGTTTCCCATGTCCCCTCCGGCCTGGAGGAGGGTGGAAAGGGAGAGGGGGAGACAGGAACAGTTCCCCGGGCTCACTGTTGGTTATTTGGGAGTCATTAGGCTTGTGAAAGGTTTCCTTCTTTCCTTGGCGATCACTGGGGTCACACATGGCTGGGAGGCAACAAGGTGAAAACCACATCAGGTAGAGGGCGAGGATGGAGGTGTAAGTCCTAGCCTCACCAACAGCTTTGTGGAGTGGCCCAGCCAGTCCCCTCAGGTCCCAGGCTTGTCATCTATAGAGGGAACGCTATGTGCCCCCCCCCCCCACACACACACACATACACATGCTCCTGGGATGGCTGGGAAGAGGTACTGCAGGCTGAGCACATGCAAAGGCCTTCGGGGGAGTAAGAGTCTGGGTGAACTGCAGAGGTCAACTCTTTGCCCTACAGGAATATAGGCCCAATGTTGCCATATCTGAAAAGCCAGAAATCCAGATTTTTCAGGTGAATGTTTCAAGGGTGTTTACGTATCAGAAAACAATTTAAAAAACCCCACTAAGTAACACCTTTCCACCTTCTCAGACCAAACAAAACCTGCTGTGGGCTGCACGTGCCCACAAGCCACCCATGTGCAAGCTCCAATTAAATGGCAACACATGTAGAGCAGTTTATCACATGCTGCTGTCCTCCCCGCTTACTGCCTCATGCTCTCCACTGGCCAGGAGACCCAGCCCTGCCCTGCTGGAGTGGGGGAGGCAGAGACACCCCCCTTCAAGGCGGGGCTCCTTGAGAGGATGAGGAGGGGCTGCCCGGCCACTGTGGGAAGGGGGGTGAGGTGTTGAGACTGGTTTTGTACTAGGAATTAGGGGCCCCTGTCTCACCTCTTGAACTGCCCTCCACTTCCTGTTAGGGTCTCAGCTTCCTCTTTGGCAGAAGGGGGTTCCTGAGGGGACCAGATAAGAAAGCTTCACAAGAGAAACCAGGCTCGCCCGGGAGGCAGCGCCACCGAGCAGAAGGGCGTGGGTCACAAGGCCTCAGGCATTCCCCACTGCCAGCTCCTGGTGTGAGCCCAGGGAAGCTCCTTAACCGCTCCACACCTCAGTCATCCTCTGTGCACACAGGAGATAAGAACCTCTGAGACACAGAGCTATCGTGGAGATTAAATGAGACGACTGTCAAGTGCCTGGTAGGATGCCTGGCACATAGCAAGGGATCAAAAAAATGACAGGCACTATTATTATTGTTATTGTCAGTGAAAAGTATGCCAGGGAGGGAATCCTGACTGGGTGACTGCAGTAATGTAGCACAACCAGGCAAACGTGTCGTTAACAGAGGAGGCTGCCTATAATTACACATGCAAATGGTGTGGTTTAGATGTCGGAGAAGGGTGTCCCTTGAAGTGTGATTAAATAACCCCTCTCCCCTGGCTGCCCAGCCCTCCCCAAATCTTGTTTACACTATTAATTTCATTAGCAAACACTTTCTTCACAAAGCAAGACACAATTCCAAAATGAATACATATTCAAATCAAAGACGTTTTAAACCATGTGAGCCCCTGCCCCCTAATACACACACACACACACAAGGAACTATTTGTGGGGGCCCATCCTAGGGCTCTTGGGGCTGCCGTTACTGCCTCCCCCGCCCCTTTCCAGGCGGTCAGGTGGGGGGCCTCCCCTAACTGGCTGCCCTGTGCTACATGACAGGACGGGCTTGGGGGGTGTGGCTGGCGTGGAGCAGACGCTGTATTTGGGAAGAGGCTCTCAGTAGCATTAATGAGACTGGTGCGTTCCCTAGGAGCCAGGGCATATCCAGCCAGGCATAGCCACTACCCATACGTCAGAGAAAGCCCAGGCTCAAAGAGATTTAAGGAAGTGATGTGTCCACAGGCACGTGCATAGTAAGTTGGAGAACTGAATTCAAACTTGGGCCCATCTACTCCCTCCAGACTCTGCTCTTTTGGCTTTGCCCTTGAAACTGCACTTAGCACTGGCCTCACTACCGGGAGAGGACAGAGTACGTGGTAATCCAAAATTGATCCCAGAGCCTCTGAACAGGAAGGGATCATCGGAGATTGACCTGGGTTTTCAGTTGAAGATGCTGAAGCTCAAAGAGGTCAGATAACTTGCCCAGGGTCCTCTAGGCAGAAAGGAGAAGAGCCTACACACCAAGGTTTCTCGCCCCAGGCTAGCTGCTTTGGCATTCAGATCTTTAAACTCCAGACAATTCAACAATCTTCCTTCCCTTAATAGCTGTGTCAGTATCTTAACCATCCCTGCACCTCCTGGGCCCCACACAGCCCCAAGCAGACAAAAGATGCTCAGGAAATGTTTGCTGAACTGTTTTCTTACCAAAAAAGACACCGCTGAACAGCTGGAACAGCGATGGCACACAAAGGAAGGCGGGTGGTGGCTGGCGACAGGGGAGATCCTCGGTGGGAGGATTTGGCCATCCTCAGCTTGGGAAGGGCCCCTTTCAAAGCATTTCCCAGCGGGATGCTTGCTCAAGAGGCAAGCAGTTAGCTAGCTTGATTCTCAGCTTTAAAGGAAATGAAAATAGAAGTCTTAACAGATATGTTAGCCCCCCACCCGCCCTCTGCGGGCTCAGATCCCCATCTGAGCTAAATGGAAAACCTGCGTTTTCTCACTCATTCCTGGGCCCCAGAAATTGAGGCGGGGAGAGGTGAGTGACTTGCCTGGGGTCTGGGCGCCTAAGACCAGGACTTTGCACCTTCAACCAGCTCTCGCATCATGCGGCCCCACTCCCCACCTCTGGCTCATGGAAACGGAAGGGAGCCTTGATAATAATGATAGTGAAGACAAGGGCTCTACCCCCACCCCATGGCCACCTCTGACACAGCTCAGGCATCTCCTCAGCGTGAACACTTTGCTAAGCCCCTCCCCCCTTGAAAACAAACCTCACAAGTGTCCTGGGAAGGAGGTACAATTACTGTCCCTGTTAATAGACACAGAAACTGAAGACCAGTCAGGTTCAGTGACCTGCTGGGATGTGGTGTAGCTGGGATTCAACTCAGGAGCCTGAGCTATTAATGGCTCTGCTCGGGGTGGGGCCCAGGGAACCCCCAGATGGGGAGTCACAGTAAGTCTCCTGGCCACAAGCGTGGCACAATGTCCTGCCAGGGGTCATTCGATCCATCCATCCTGCCTCCAGGCAAGATGGCCAATAACCCTGGAATGGAGATGTGCTTGCTGGGAGTGAAGCTCTGAGGCCTTCCAGACTGCCCATGTCCAGCCAAAACATTTTTCAGAGATCCCCCTAAATCTCTACTCGCCACCACCTTCCATCCCCGGTCTCCCAGCATTCCAGGGCTGGGGACTGGAGCTCCTGGCAGTGTCCGGGCAGGGCAGGGCAGGGAGAAGAGACCCTTCCCCTGGAAGATGAAGGGGAAGACAGGGTCTGACCTCAACTGCCAGCTCCCCACTCCTCCTCCCACACAGCCTCCTGCGCCCACCCTCACACACAGCCAGGGAGCTGCTTTGCTTCTAACAGATCTGATCCGTTCCCATCCCCAACTCAGGTCCTGCCAGCTCCCGGTCACGTTAAGGATCAGGTCCAAATGCTATCCACCTTCCTTCCCACTATCTTCCCCATCCCTGCTGCTCCACGGGCCCAACACGCAACCAGATGTGGGCGGTGACACGCAACTGCCAGGTCTGCCAGCAAGCCCTTCCCTTCCTCTCCTCAGGGAAACCTCCTGCCAGCCTTTACCGCCACACTGTGCCCAGACTACCAGCTGCCCAGACCTCGAGGACTCCCTTCTCTGCCCCACAGCCGACCAGAGGGTCTGGAGCCCCCTCTGCCTCCCCGTCGGCCAGCAAGAGTCTGAGGGCACGGCCTGGGTGCGCCTGTCCCCTGCCCACGATGCACGCTGTGCTGGCTGGCTGGAACTTGCTGCGCTGGGCTCCCAGGGGCAATGAGGCCAGGTGTAAGGGTGACCACTGGAAGGGGAGGCTCAGGGAGGCAGACCTGACCACCAACCTGACACAGGTCAGGTTAGGGCCCACCAACCCAGCCCAACCCTTCCTTCCACGGACACCCGACAATGGCTGTGTCAAGACTCAGAGGCGATGAAGTCATCGCTCCCAGAAACAGGCTGATTAAGATGTGACGAAACGCAAACAGCAAGGCTGGACACACACACACACTCTCTCTCTCTCTCTCATCATGTTTCTCTGCCCTGAGAAGCCAGGGGAGGCTGCAGCTCCTCGGGGGCACAGATGGTGCCAGGAAGCAGAGCAGGAAGCCTGGGCACAGCTGGTCTCTGGGAGGGCACAGTGGTGGCCCCAGGAGGACACTCTTCTCAGGGACTATCTTGCAAAGGAGACAATAATTGCAATGGGGACAATAATTGTCCTGACCCTCACTGATGTCCTCTCTCTGCCCCTGGCCCTATCAGGACACCCCCCCACCCCCCACCCCGTTTCTTTTCTCACGTCCTCCTTGGCCCCACCCCCATCTCTCCTGGACCATCCCACCCATGTTCTGGACCCTCACATTCATGTCCTGGAGGGCAGGCCTGCCTAGATGCCAGGCAGGTGCGAGTGTCTCTTGGCTTAGACAGGGCTCTGTGCTACAGGCACTGGGCCCAGCGCCTGGCTCTGTCATGTTCCAACTGTGTGACCATGAGCTAGTCAATCCATCTCTCTGGGTGCACCTTCCTCATTTGTAAAATGCAGTTAGTAATGTGCTTGCCTCATGGGGTAAGATTAAACGAAACATGTTGATTGATCTGTTCATTCACCCACCCTGAGACACATCAGGGAATGCGACATCCATTTGCTGTTCCCTGGGGCTTAGTCTAGTGTGGGAGAAGTGCTGAAGCAGGTGTATGATGGTATCAGGTGAACGTGAATGCTGGGAAGAACACAGGGTAGGGCCAGGCTAGAGGGGCAGAAGGAGGCTGTGTCTGACAGCATGGCTGGATGAAGTGAGGCAGCAGGTCACAGACATCGGGGCAAAGATCCTGAGGGGTGGGGGACAGGGACGAGTGGGGGCAGTAAGACCAGCAAGGCAGAGTTGGAGGAGATCAGCCTGGGGTCATCTGCAGGGTCCAGGTGGGAGAGGACCTGGCTTGAATTCTGTGCTGGCGATGGCAGTCCCCAAGCATGCAGCATGGTGTCTGACACCAAGTGAATCCTCACTATTTGATCTTCTTATCCCTGTCCTCCTCACCATCCTCATCCTCATCACCCCAGTCCCACAGCTGGGACTGGCAGGTTTACAAAGACTGGCAGGTTTACAGATGACCAAATCCCTCGCTCAGGGTCTCTTGAGCAGTGACAGGTGGGGCCCGCACTCTGCCCAGACTGGGGTCTCTGGCTGGCCTAAACAGACAGCTCTCCTCCATGGGCCCTTCCTTCCTTCCCCAGCGCAAGGACCCATCATCAACCAGCCTTGTGTTTCAGTCCACATCAGGCTCCAAACAGAACAACAGAACCAGTGTTGGCCTCTCACAGGTTCCTGAGTCCTCTCCTACCCAGTTTTCCGTGTGCGGCCAGGGAGGTACTTCAAGCCCCATCAGAGAACGAACTGGGGCTGAGAGAAGCTCCTTCAACTCTTAGTTACTCCCAACTCCTCCGAGAGTTTCCCTGAACCCAGGCTCACAGTCCTGCCTGGGCCTGGCTGGCTGCCCCGCCCCCTTAGGACCAGGTTCCAGGCTGCGGGGCAGCCCCCCAGCCCCAAAGGGAGTTGGCCCCGTGAGAAACCCAGGTAGAGGCAGCCTCAGGAAGGCTGCACGCACTTCTTCCACCCCAGGCTGGGCGCTCTCCAGGGCAGCAGGGACCACAGCTGATGCCTGTCCCTGTCCCCAGGGCTGAGCACAGGTGAGCAAAAACAGAAATAAGTCAATCCCAAGGGTCCCTTGGAGAGTCTAGTCTCCCCTTGAAATGTAGAGGAAGCTGTTAGGCAAAGACCATTCATCCTCTCTTCCCTCCCCGGACCCACACCCCACAGCTACGGGGCTGAGTGAGCAAGTGCTGGGAGGACCCAGTCCACTGGGACATGTCCCCTCCACACCCTAGGGTTCTGGGCCAGAACAGCAGTCTTCCCCTGCCTGCTATAGGCCAAGGGAGTAAGATTAAGCTGGACGACATGTTCTCAAGCACACAGACACCGACACGCTTTAATAAGCCACAGAAAGTCTACAGGAAAAAAGCCCCAACCAACAGTCAATGGTGATGTGGAAGGAGCAATTTTACTTTTTGCTTTACACTCCCCTTGGTAGCTAGAATTTGGACTCCATGCTTATATTGTTAGTTACCTCCATGTTTTGTTTTGTTTTTAAAGGAAGACGGAAAGTAAAGTGAAGTGAATGAGAGGGCATTTGGCAAGTGTTGGCACCTGTCCCTCCATGACCCCATGAGCCCTGAACGTCAAGTGCTGCCTTACATTTAGTTCCTTCCGCCTGGTCCTCATCCAGGTTGGCCAGCCACCCGGCCCACTCAGAGAGGACAGAGCAAGAGAGGAGACAGGGCTGAGAACCCAGCCAGGAGCCCAGGCATGAGGGGATCACTGAGTCCCCTCACCTCCTCCCTGACCACCCCACCCCCCTGCTGCCTCCCTCTACTTTGCACAGACTTCTCAGCGTCTATGTGTCTGTCCACTCCATTTAGCCCCGGGCCACCGTGGGCTTCAATCACCTGCATGTCTCTGGGCCAAAGGTCCTACATAAGCATGCTCAATGAATTTGCTAGATGTATCACCAGGACAATCAGAAGGAAGGACTGTTTATGACAGGTGATCACTTAAAAAGAATTCACATCTGGATGTCAGGAAGGAATGGCAGACAGGGTGGAGAAACAAAGAAAAGTTATGTCTGCAGGCCACAACAGGAAGACACCCAGACAGGCTTTGACCAGAGCAGTTCAAACCCTCAGAAGAATGTAGGGCTCTGCAGGGCGGGGGGAGGGGCAGGGGGAGGTGAGCCCCTTCTGAGGACTAGAACTTCCAGGGCCCAAGAAGCTGCCCAGCCAGCAGGAGAGCAAATGCAAAGGCAGGGGAAGTCATCTGCATGCCCCCCAGAGCTGTGTAGTTATAACTCTGCTAAATAAAGATCAGAATCCCCTGCGTCCCAGACGTTCCTCTTAAACACTTGTGACCGCTCCTCCCTGAGCTATTCTGTGACCACAGCCTCTCCTTCCCTGTGACAGGACTGGGCAGGGCACACAGCTGCAGCAGGCTTGGGGTAGATCTGCTGGTCCTGGCAGCATTTCACACCAACGAGGATCAGTGGTCCCTGAGCAAGGCACCGAGGCTGCCACACATGGGCATAGCCCCACCTGTCCTGAAAACATTCTCCCACATTTCCACGGCCACACCTTTGCACAGGTGGCTCCCTCAACCAGAAGGCTTCTGCTACTTCCCCCTGCCCGCCTGGCTTTATCCAACCTATGATAAAGGGCTGTATTTGGTCAACATGCATGCTTTGTTTAACCCACACAGCGTTTGACATTTTTGAGTTTTGAATCAATTGCCAACGTTGAAAGATGTGAAATTTCAAAATGTCACCCAAAAACCTCTAGATTTCTGCCTTCTCTTAGAAATCCAAAGGGCCTTGGCTCAGTGGCTGCTGCCCTTCAGCAGGACACAAACCCTCCAGGTTGCCACACTGCCCGCCACATCTGTGATGGCTTTAGCCAGAGGTTCCTGTGCGGCAGCTGGCAGGACACAGGGCAGGGCCCACAACACATCTCCCAAGGACACACTGAGCACCCAGCACAAGGTAGCGACAACAATGACGCAATGCCTCACTGTGCCCAGATCTCCTGACTGCTATCCACTTCCCTGCAACACCCCAAGCAGGGACAGGACCATGCTCTTCAGTCCTGGGTGCCCCTCCCACGACGAGGCACACCTGCAGAGGGCACTGGGGTGAGCCTTCAGGGCTGTGTCTAGATGCTCAAGTCAGTATCTGATCTCTGCTTCAGTGGTTGTGTCTTCAGGAGGCCAGGCAAAAGCAAGAGCGGATCCTGCCACCTCCCCGCCTTCCGGAAAAGTGGCGGGATTCCAGGCCAGCCAACAGACACTGCACCCAGGGCTTCTGTTCAACTGGAAAGGAGACACAGCAAGAACTGACAAAGGCCAGGCTTCCTCGATGCCCGCCTGCAGGAGGCCTGCCCCCTTTGAAGCCAGTAGCCAACTCTTCCCATTTCCTGGGTTTTCAAGGTCAGAGTCCCATTGGCCAGGACTGGTTCTCTTTGTTCTCCTGCCTGTGACTTACCCCAAACACAACCACTGTCCCCAACCACCAGGTTGTCAGAAGTGGCGAAGGAGCGACTGCCCCTGCTGGGGTGGAGTGCTGAGAGCAGCCCGAGGGCCCTGCTTCCTGGATACAGCGTCTATGGGCCTGGCCTCCCCAGGCTTGGGAGTGCCAACTGTGGTCCTCGATAAAAGCTGGTCAGACACGAACAGCCGACAGCCCCGAGAGCAGGCACCTGCTTGGCATGGGCTGGGAGGATGCGTTCAGCACGGCTCTGCCCCTCGCTGGCCGGGGATGTGACCTGAAGCCACTTGCCTCCTCTCTCAGCCTCGGTTTCCTCATTTGGAGAACTGGGAAATAAATACCTGCTCTGAGACAATCGACCTCCTAATGAAACCTGGAGGAGCTCTGTCAGTCATAAGGTGCCATGCCAAAGGTAATTATTCCAGTGCCTGGCGCAGTGCCCACACGCAGTACGGGCTCAATGCACTGTTCATGGTGCAGACATTTATTGGGTCCCTGCGCTGTGCCAGGCTACATGTAAGGTGCCGGAGGCCCAGAAGGGAGGCCTGGGCCCTTTGCACAGGAGGTCTTCCAATGGGGCACACAGACAACTGTCATACTGCGAGTATTGCCAGGAAGTAAGGATCAGAACTCTGGGAGACCAACAAGGGGGTCCTGGGCTCCCCAAGGTGAGCATAAGGGACCCAGGTCTTACAAGAGCCCCACCTCTTGGCTGCTGGGCAACAGAGGCCAAAGTTGGGGCTCCCCAGCTGTAGGCTGCCTGCCACCCATCTCCCAACAGCTTAAAGAGAGAGCTGTCAGGCTTAGTGAGCAACCCAGTTCTGCAAAGGTGCCCGTGTGCATGTCTGTGCCGTGTGCACCTAGACGTAAGTGCAGGGGAACTAACAGGGACATAGTACCTGTGTGGCCAGGCCTGGGCCACGCCTTTTATATACATTGTTAGTGGCCCCATACCTGTGTGAGGAGTAGTAAAAATAGTAACACACCTGGAAACAATGTAACTGCTATCAATTAATGTCACCCCAATAAATTTAACAAAAAAAATAGTAACAGACTCCTGGGTCCCATCCCCAGCAGACAGTGGTCACCAGAGCCTAGAGAATCACACCACCCAGGTCCCCATTCTGGCTGAGCCTCCTACTAGCTCATGAGACCTGGGTCAAGTCTCGGTACCTAGTTTCCCCATCACTCGGGTACACTATGAGCCTTCGGGGACAATGCGCCTGGCACAGCGGGAGGGCTCGTGTTCGCATGCATCCTCTGTCTAGTCCAACCCAACACACGCTCAGCCCTGTCTCCAGCTCTCCTGACCAGCTGCTTTCGCTCCTCTGAACTGCTTTGCTTCGCTCTCCCCAAAGCTCCGGGCCCTTGCCAGCCTCCCGTCCCGAAGGGCAGAATGATTCTAAGCCTCTGGGCACTGGGCTCACTCAGGGGGTTCCTTCTACCTAACTGCCCTTCTCCCCCATGCCATCAGATGACTTCCTCCTCTTTCAAGCCTTAACTCCTGTCCTCCCTGACTCCTTCAGAGCAGACCCCACCCCCAGGCAGAGAAGTGCAGAAAAAAGTGGGTGTCCCTGGGTACATTCCTTCCTCACTCTTGGCCTCAGTTTTTCTCCTGCAAAGGGATCTCCATGACTTCTCATTCTAAGGCCCTAGGAATAAGCTCGGACACTGTGCTCTAGTTTTTTTCCTTTTATGGGGGAAGGGGGACACATCCACAGGTTCACCAGAGGTTCTGGAGGACTGGGAAGGGGTCAGATACCGTCTTATTCTACCCAAGAGGGCACAACAAGTTCAGCCCTCACAAGCTACTGAGAAGCAGACTCAATAAGGAAGCACCTGGGTCCCATCCCCAGCAGACAGTGGTCACCAGAGCCTAGAGAATCACACCACCCAGGTCCCCATTCTGGCTGAGACTCCTACTAGCTCATGAGACCTGGGTCAAGTCTCGGTACCTAGTTTCCCCATCACTCTGCTGGGGATGGGACCCAGGAATCAGGTACAGAAAATGCAGAGCAAAGGGAAATCCACATGGGACTGAGGAGATCAGGACAGAAGGAACTAGGACTTAAAAGACAGGTGGAGTCAAAGGAAGAGCAGTGGGGAGGGGAGAGCAGGAGGCATTCCACAGAGAGGGAACATCAGACAGGGAAATCACATATCTTAAGTGCCACCACCCATATCTCAGTGGGCTCTGCTAAGCACTTAGCTACAAATCTCATGCATTCCCCTCGACAACTCTGAGATAGGAACTGCTATTATCCCCATTTTACAGAGTTAAGCAAGTTTCCCAAAGTCACAGAGCTGCCGAGTGGTGGAGCTGGGATTTGAACCCAGGAGTGTTGGCTGCTTCTGTGTGAGTAAACAGGTGAGGAGGGCACAGGGGCTCAGGGGAGTAGGGAGGAAGTGAGGAGAGTCTGGGGACTCCCGAGAGGCTTGTTAAAACCTCCAGTCAGGCTGCGTTTTCCTTGCAGCCTAATCTTGAATGGTACCCAACCCAGGTCAGTGCTGATGAAATGCCCGGGAGGGGAACTCCACCCACACATAGGAGCCTGCAGACTAGAGTGTAGGACCCCAGCCCTGCACTTCCTTGGAATGATCTGCCTGAAGGATGCAGGGAGCTGCTGGTAATGTGTGGGCGTGAGAGCAAGGGAGGGAGCTGGGCGAGTGCAGCCAGTCAGGAGCCACTGCTGCTGGAGAGCTGTCAGCGGCCACACCGACAGGCTGGAGCCGCGCTGTTGCCAGGGCAGCCCAGAGAGTCTGCCCTCACAGGCAGTGATTTAGAACTGGATGCTCTGCCTGGGCCACCTGCTCGGTGGGCCAGGGCCTGGCCCTTCGGAAATCTTAATACAAAATGTTAGGAGCTTGGAAGGGGGGCCAATGACATGAAAGGCCATCAAGACAGGATGCCTGGGCACGCCTCCCATGTTGGAAACAACACTGCTGAAAGTAGGGGCTTGAGGCCTCTGGACCAGGAGTGCCAACAACCCAGGCTCATCTTGAAGGGTGCCGCACCTGCCATTCAAGTCAGACCTGCCCCTCCGCTGAGGGGCCTGGGCCTGCAGCAGCAGGTAGCCTAGGGGACTGGAGCAGGAGAGAAGAGAAGAGGGAGCGATGGAGCTGAACGGAGAATGGTACGAGGCAGGCAGGACCCTGACAGGACTCTTCCTCAGGCTTCGTCTCAGCACCCAGCACACGGCTGCCATGGGGCAGGGTCAGACACAGTGGCTGGAGTACCGTAACTGGGTGGGGAGGAGCGGCCATGCGGAGGCAAGGTGACAAGGCGACATTCAGTTCAGAAAGCCCAGGGTATTGCTAAGTTGTATGCTGGCCACACTGAAACATATTAAGGTAAAGGGCTGACAGTGTAATAAACATGTAAAACCTAACTGACTCGACCCAAGGTCAGATTCACAGGCACCCCAATCAGAACTCCACCACGCCAGGGGTAGCTACAGCAAGCCCATTAAGCAGTCTTCTACACAGATGCACCAGATAGGATGCAGTGGTTCCTCTCGTGTAGAAATGTGTTCTCACTGTAGCAATGAGTGACTTCAAATGCGACCAGACAAAGAGACCACAGGGCGTCGCCATCCTGTCTGAACCGGCCGTAAGGCTAACTCAGCAAGCCAACACTTCGCAGTGGCCTCTTAAGGTCCAGAATTCTGTTTGTCCTGAGCCCCACCACTCAATGGAAGACCTTGTCCCCTAAGCCAATAGAGAGGCTGGCAGTTCCTGCCATGAGAAACTGGCATCACCTGAGTGGACCTATCTATGGTGCAAGGTGCTTCTCCAGGGTGAAAAGACAGAGTGGGGGGCCCCAGCTTAGGAGAGGTTGTGGGGCTGTCTTTCCGAGAGCTTCCTAAAACGTCTGTGCACAGAGAGAGCCAGTGTGAGGCTTGCCCTCCCTGAAACTCTTCCTGCTAGTTGCTGGGGGCAAAGGAGACAGTCCCACCCACTGCTAACCGTTAGGGGCTACAGAGATTTCCTGAAGAAACACACTAGCTAAGCAGCCACCTTGACCTAGGAGACAGAGAAAACAGGGACAACAAATCAGGAACACACAGTGATGAACCATCAGGCTTTCAGCTGAGCAGCCAGGTTCCCAGGTTGGCCGAACACCACGGTAGGAGCCATGAAGCCAAGCTCAGGAGACAGTCCACTGTCTACCCACAAACAAAGCACCTGTGAAAACAAGCAGGTGCCCGGGTGCCTAAGCTGGGGAGGAAAGTGAGGGATATGAGACTCTGGAGCCCCTCCATGCCCAGCTTGGGGACAGGTGTGGGAGGAGCCTTAACCCTGCTCCTTTTGCTGCACATCTGCCTGGGCTCACGGGACCTGCGTCTGCCAGCAGAGGGACAGGGACTGCCTATGAGGAGACCCAAGATTTGGCACCCAGAGTCAGAGCGGTTGTGGTGACCCTGAAACACCATCATGAGTGGGTCAGAGCTGCCTGGCTTTCTCTCTGAAGGCGGGACAGGAGCAAGACCAAAAAGCTGCCCGCGGGTACCAACTCCAGGATGCCCCTGAAGAGCTGGCCCCCCTGGGTCCTGCTATATACACCCCTCTGCACCTCAGGGCCAGCCCAGACCTGCCTGGAACCCCGCAGGAGAGGCCTGCCTATTCTCTGAAGAACTAAGATTTCCTAGGGAAATGGAATCTGAGCGGGACAAAGGGCCCTCAGCTACCACCGCTCTTCAACCAGACCAAATAAACACTTCGCTCCTCCACAGGGGGCTGGATCTTTTATTTGGAGAAGGGCAGGGAGGAGCCAATCCGATCTGAGTTTGGGCTAAAACTGGCTTTCAGCCAGCAGCAGGAGCCAAGCACCCCAGAACGAGTTCCTGCCCTGTCTGGAGTTCAGCGGCCTACCTGGCTCTGCCCTGCCACGGTCCTTGGGGCACAGGAAGACCTGGTTCTCCAAGCTGGAGGAAGCAAGGGTGCGTCCAGCCCCATCTTACTCTGCACCCACCCCATACCGCTGCCATCATCCCTCAGAGGCATGAGAGCCTTCCCGAGCAGGGAGAATTCAGAACTGCTAGCTAAACTCTCAACACTTGAGTGGGTCTCAGAATCTCCTGGGGGCAGGGGGTGCTTATCATGAATTACACTCTCTGGGGCCCACCACAGACCTGCAAATGACTCCTCCAGGTGGGGCATCCACAGGTCTCTAAGCACCTTCCACTGACCATACCTCTCCACCCCAACTCTGTGGGCAGCAGGTAGGCCCCACTGGTGGGCACACTGATGAGAGGCCAGCTGGGATGAATAGCAGGAAATAAGTCAACCCACTTCACTGGGGGGGAAGTGTGCTGTCTCCAGAGTTTTTTCAAAGAGGAGTCACGAGTTGACTTGTGTTTTGATCATCATAAAATTACCTTTAAGAGTAATAAGCAAAACCTCCCTAAGGCCCAGGCCCCCGGAGTCCTGTGCCTGCCCAGCTCAGGAGAGCCTCAGGCAGCGCCCCCGCTGAGCCCTATCCCACAGGGGTGAGGTCCCCAATGCTGGCTGCTGCGACAGTGGCAGGACAGCAGGTGCCAAGGCCAGCTCACTAGAGCAGACAGGCATGCACCACAGCTTGGAGTTCCATAGGCCTGGGTTCAAATCTCAACTCTGCCATTTAAAGATAACATGACCTTGGGCAAATCCCTTAACCATCTTCAGTCCAGGTCTCCTCACCTGCAAAATGAGGAAGTACCCACTTCCTAGGATTACTGGGTGGGTTAACCACAGGAGCCCCATGCTCCCAGACCCACCGGGGCGGCAGAAGCTCCTCTCTGCCCGGAAGGCACTTCCCTGAGAGCTCAGCCCACTCCTCTTCTCCTTGGGGGAAGTGGTCCCCTCCACCCCAACACATCAAACCCTCTAGTTCTGGGCTCTCACTGCCTTCAGGATGTGCCTCAACTGCAACTACACATTACCTGTGGGACAATTCACTCCAGCCTATGTCTTCCACGAGGGGAGGGGCCCGGCTGGTTCTCTCAACACTGCAGCAATCCCTAAGCCAGCACCACACAGCTGACAGCCCTCACTGAACAGGGCCAGGCCATCCGAGCTCCGTGGCCCACTGCTGACTCCAACCTTGACCACTCAGGAACTCCCACTTCCAGCCCCTCTCAGGCCATCAGGCACCCCCGGAGGCTCTCAACGCCAACAACTGCTTCCTGGGACTCGGCCTTGCACGGCTCTCCGGATTTCTCTCCGGATTTCTCGTAGTAGTAACACCTTCTCGGAGTTTCGGAAGCAAACCAAAGTCATTTGCCAACTATTTTCTCCCATTAATCTCACAATGCATTTGCTACTTTCCCTCCATAATGACTCACTTAGTAGCAACAGAGCAATTAGGCAGACCACAGAATATTGATTTTCTAAGTGGGAGAAATGTCCGCACAAACAGCTTTTCATGCCTGTCCTGGCCTATCTCCTGGTACATGACAGGGTGGACCCTGCGAGGGCTGAGCTGGATGTGCTGGCAGGGTACTGGGGTCTCAAACAAGCTCAAAAGCACCATGTGTGCAAATGTGAGAGTGTGTGGGCGCACATGAGATGATGTGATGAAAGGATCATGTGACACACATGATCCCGCGCGGACCACAGAGCCCCAGGAAGCAGGTACCACTTCCACACCCATTTTAAAGATGAGGAGACAGAGGTTTAGAGATTAGGTGACTTGTCTCAGATCACACAGGAAGGTAAGGAGCCAGATGCAGACCCAGGTCCACATGTCAGCAGAAGAGTTCTGCTCATCAGGATGTCCCTGTGTGGCGTAATCTCTATGGCAATAAGGTGGATGTGTCACTTAGGGGCAATGCACGCCCTTTCATGGTGTGACCCAAGGCAACTCCTGAGACACAGAACAGTTTGGTCCAAGTCCTAAAGTCACCCCTCAGCCGAAGTGCAGCCTCCAAGTCTGGCTGCTGTAAACAGGTTCAGCGCAGGCTGCCCTTGCTATACAACAGGTCTGGGCAGTGGTTCTCAGAAAGGCCCCCTGCCCTTGCCCGCCTCCTCCTCCACCCAGCCATCACCATCAGCCTAAGACAAGCATCTACTCTACTCTGGGGCACTTCAAACACAGCCCTCCCTACACACAGAGAGGGCAGAAGAAAAGGGTGACTTAGGAATGGTCTGATGAGTGGGACAGCTGGTAGTTTTGTGCCCATTTTCTGTATTTGGCTCCAACAGCTGGGATACTATTAAATCGGGTTTTAGCTTACCTCCTAATTCCCACCCCTAGAAACTTAAAACTCCAAGCACGCTGGGAGGCGGGCTGTAGATGCAACAGATCCCAAGGTGCCAAGGACCAATGCCATCCAGCATACTGACCTTTACCCAAGGAGTAAATGGTTTCTTGGTGGTCAACGGAAAGAGGTGACGATCCAGCTAGCAGACACTAGTTTAAATGCCAACTCTACCACCATCTATATGCCTTTGGGTGAGAGATACATACCTCTCCAAGCCTCAGTTTTCTTATCTGTAAAATGGAATAATCCCTGCCCTGCTACCTCCCTCACTGGTATGACGTCCAAGTGGTAAATGGTAAAGTGCCACGTAAGTGCTGGCTAGGGAAGCTCAATAAAGGAAAAAGTTCCCAAGGGCTGGCCCTGTCTGTCACTGGAGATGTGCAAGCAGACCCTGGAGAGTCTGTATGGATGGGAAGCAGAGCATCCTACATACGCTCTTATACACCCAGATGCACATGTGCCTATTAAAGGCCCCCAGGAGTCAGGCATTGCAGAAACCTGCTTGCTCTAGTTCATTGGATGCTTCCCTGACCTGTTTGGACTATGGAAAACCCTTATCCCAAGTGCCCATTAGCATCTGCAAGGCTGTGGTGCTCCATGGAATCGAGTTTGAGAAACATGACTATGGGCACTTTGGGCAATGAGTAAGGGAGGCAGGGAAGAGAGACAGACCTCTGAAGTATAGCCTGGCTTGAAGAGACTATAGGACCTTCCCCAATGTCAACTGCATATCAGGAGCAGACCCTGCCCTCAACCTCCCTCTCTAGCAGGACAGGGAGACAAGCCTGTATCCCCAGAAAGAAAAGTTCCTTCAAAGAAACAACACAAAAAGGGACTTAGAAACCTTGAGAAAGGAATCACTCCCCGGCTACCCCAGACCAGAACCTTGGAGGGATTGAAGAGAAAGGCCTCAAGCAGAAATGCCTCCCCTTCCTGCCCATGCCTGAAAATGCCCATCGCTGCCCTCACCCATGGTCAGCAGGGCCTCCCCCAGGCTAGTTGCAAAGCAAGGGTTCATCACACTTCACAGAAGAGCCTGTGGGACCTCACAAAGCAGAATACAAAATCCCAATCACTGTGCTTCTGAGCCCCATTTGTGGATCCTGGAAGAACCAAGCGTGCACTACCAACCCCGCCCAGTATGACGCTTCGTGGACACACCCCCTCCCACCCTGTGTCCTCTCCTCTCTCTGAAGGGCTCATGCCAGGAAAGGCCCGGAGTCCGGGAACTGTTGGCTCTCTGGAAGGGCTCTGGCTAACCCATCCATAATGGTGCAGACTTTGCTCCCAGCAAGGACAGAGCTTTATTAATTATTCAGAGGACAGTGCAATTATGCAAATCAGTGGGCAGCCTCTGCCGACTGCTGCCTTCTACAGGAGTCCGGCGGCGGGGAATGGGGACAGCCAGAGCCCAAGATGCTGGGTGCCAGAAGGGCGCCACCAGGTACATTCCACAAAGGGGGACTAAACCTCCCCACACAGAGCCCCCTCCCACACACAGGAGAGCTGGTAGCTGCTTTGAGGCACGGCTCTGAGAACCTGCAGATGCCTCATTAGAAAACAACATACCCCCGTCCACACCTGTTGCTGGGCCAGCAATGCCATCATTCAAACTCACTCCTAAAGGTCCTAAAGGCATGGAATACTTGAAAAGTTCTCTCTTAAAAGTGACTGTCTACAGAGAGGTAATGCTTCAAATTAGTGTGTTCTGAGGAATGTTCTGCAGAACATTACTGCTCCACAGATGCCCACGGCTGCTCCTGGGGTGGAGGGGGCGGGGGCTCTCAGGGTCTCTGATGTCCTGAATCCCAGAGTAAATCCCTAGAGTAAGGATGCCCCCACAACTGTGGAGGAAAACCTCTAGTCTCACCTCCAGGAACCTTAGGGACAGAGCCTGAGAAGTGCACGTACGGACCCACTGCCGGCTAAATTCCCTGCTCACTCCATCATCCCCTAACTCTGAACTCCCTTGGAGGACATTTTCACTACGCTCATAAACAACCGTCATTGAAAATGTGGCCTTTACATGAATAGCGCAACCAGACAAGACCACCTGGGGCAGGCTGCACGGGGCTTTTGGCAGAAAGCCTGGCTACGGCCCTGCCACTGCCCCACACCTGCTTGCAGCTCGCTCCCCGAGGCCCGGCAATTACGCACATGTCTGGCGCCATCTCAGGTCCCCCTAGGGCCTGGCCGCACGACCAGGGAGCCCCCTTAGCCAGCCTCACTGGAGGTCTCAGCATCCAGTTCACCATCTCCCCACAGGTCCAGACAATGGCCGGTCTGGGGAGGGCCTGCCCACTGTCATCAGTTTTCCCTTCCCTCTGCTGGGCAATGATGAAAGTGACCTCTACATGCTGACCAGGGGAACAAGGGCAGGTGCCATGCAAGGCCACCTAGCCTATCCATGACCTTTCCACCCAGCATCCTCAGTCGATCTAAATGCAGCCATCGCTCATCAACTTTACCAAGAAAAGTGATGTGGGTGCCCAGAACTCTGGGGAAGGCCACAGGGAAAGACACTTATAATCCACTGTAAATGTGAAGATCAGTCACCAAGACAGCCCTGCCCTCCTATCCTGGGGACTCTGCCCACTGAGGTCCACCTACTGCCACCTCTGCCACTTCAGGACTTCAGCACCCACAAAAGCCTCCTGCAGAGCCCTGAGGGGCCCTGGGATACTCGTCCACTCCCACTCTCTCAGAAGGGAGACAGAAAAACATTCTGGAAAGATCTAGGTGCAAACCCCATCTCCGCCACTCACCTGCTGTCTGACTCAGAATGGGTGGCTTTTACCTGTTGGAATCTGTTTCCTCCTCTGTGAAACAAGGAGAAAGCTGTGCAGTAGTTAAGAGCACAGACTTGGGAGCCAGGTGGCCTGGGTTCGAAACTTCGATCTGCCAGTCCAGCTACGTGACTCACGTTTCCTGGTTGTCAACCAGCGATCCTAACAATGTGCAGCACACAGGCTTTTGTGAGGATGAAGTGAGTTCCTCCCGGTGATGTGCTGCTGAGAGCAGCCCTGGCTCACAGGATGTGCTCATCCCGTCACCCATGGGTCCGTGGAGACCTCAGTTCTAATGCACCCTGAGGGTAGCGCACAGTGCACACTGCCAGGCATGCAGCAGGCACGGCCTTCACGGTAGTTAGTTCACTGCCCTCTAGGCTACCACTCAGTGGACCTTGGCTTGAATCCCATTCCTGCCACTGCCCCAATCTTGGTAAGTGACTACACCTCTCTGAACCTCAGTTTCCCCACCTTTAGCTGGGGAGATGGCAAGAAGAGCGGGCCTTGGTGGCACCGGCAGGTGAGCACTGGACCTGGAGTTAGCAGACAAGTTCCAGTTCCAGATCTGCCCCTTCACCTCTCCAAGACACATTCATCTTACCTACAAAACGCAAGTGACAGTCATAAATGCCTGCAACTAACTGCTGCAAGCACCGTGGGGTGGGAAAGGTCGATTTCAAAAGGTACAAGCATTATAAGGAAGGGCCCACATGCTAATGGGGGGATGTGGGGCACCAGCCAACAAATGGATTGCCCGGGTATGGGGTTCCCCGGTGTGTGACTTTGGGACAGTCATGTTCCCCTCTTGGAGCTTCAGTTTCTGTATCTGTAAAACAGGAAATGAGAGCCCCTTCCACTAGGAGGGATCGGTAAGAACACAGTATGGGCAGTGCCCAGGCAAGTTGCTGGCACACAGCATGGAACAATTCCTGCCCCTCCACAAAAGAAGTAAACTTCAGGCAGTGCTTCTCAAACTTTGGAGAAACATGATTACTCCGCAGACTCGAATTCGAAAGCTCTGCAGTAAGGGCCAGGAATCTGCATTGTGTCAGGTGCCCCAGGCCGCCCCTCTTCATATGGGTCACGCCTGGGCTGGAAGGGTCAGTCCTACTGAGGGCTCAGTCAGCCTTTGGCTTCCAAGTAGGGTTATATCAGAGTCGATTCTGGGACCAAGTGTCCTGATGAGATCTGGGGAAGTTAGAAATGGGGAAAGAAGGCAGGACAGGGACTGAGGAGCAGAGGAGGTGGGGCTGAGAACAATCTATTAATCAACCCCCACGACCCCCCCCCTTGAAACAGCAATTGTTAAGGCTCACACATTCTTCAAGTGCTATCGGTCTGCAGCTGCAGTACAGCACCACTTTGATTACGAATGTCAAAAAGACAGAGCATGAAATTAACTTCCCCTTAGTCAGTGGGCACAGGGAGCCGCCACACTAATTCACTGCCCTCGTATGAAAACCCCCCACGACACCATCACATTACATCAGGGCCTGCGCTGCTGGGGTGGCGGCTATATCTCTGCCCACTGCACTCTTTCACAATCATGCCCAGGCTGCAAATGAGGACCCTGAGGGTGTGAGAAAGGTCGGGGCAAAAGGCAGGTTACAGTAACTGGGCGGTGGCCAGAGCCAGCAGGGTCAGGAGCCAGAGAAGGGACTGAGAAGGGGCTTCTCCCAGGCGGGCTGCCCACTGCAAGAGGGAGGTAGGGGTCACTGTGGCAGGAATAACTCGCCCCACAGAGCATCTGATGTGGGGCAATGTGCAAACCTACCCTTGAGAGGGGCCAATTCCTGCCCCACTGTCGCCACCTGAAAGGTAGGAACACTGAGATTGATCCCACTGAGTAAAACCTGGCCCAAGAGCCACGTTCCTTAGCTCCTGTGATAGGCAAGGAACAAGTGGCAGCAGGGGAGAGGCGGTGGGAGAATGGGAACAGCGAGGCTGCACAGGCTGCCTTTGGGAGAACCTCTAAGGAGTTCTTAAGGCTGCCCTCTGGCCTTTCGCCTCCCAGACACGGAAGCAAACTGGGCAGACCCCAAGCTCCTCCTCCAGGCACAAACTTACAGCCTCCATCAGCATGCCTGGCCACGGCCGTCGGCTGAGATCAAGGCGACCACCTCAGGAGTCAGGTGTTTGCAGGCTTTCCTAGCAGGTGCAAATGAGGGCATCAGGGAGGCCCTGTTCTTGGCATACTGTGAGGATCAGGCTTGACCTGCAGCCTTGGGATCGCTCCTTACCCTCCTCTCCTCCCAGGAATGCCCAGGGTATTCCCAGGGAGGCTGCCAGGGACCTGTGCAGGTGGGATCCTGTCTCCCTCTCCCTCCCCTGGGTCCTTACCCCACCACCCACCTGGCTCAGAGGGGACCTCTGTTGTATAATGGTCATTTCCAGAAGAACCTGCCTTCCCAATGCAGGAAGGTTCTAACAAGTGTGGCATGTGGTGTGCAAGACTTGGTGGACAGCCAAGACTGTACCCACAACATGTGGGAGATGCTGTGTGCCCATCCACAAGCCCATATATATGTCCAGAGAGGACCGAGATGCCCCCTACCACAGGCCACACTGCCGAGCACCCCCGCCAGGACGGGAAACTTCCATGTCATCTCCATCACAATAATCTCCTTGGGCTTTACATCTGTCCTTTGAGGTAGGTGGGCAGGCGTCATCACAGGTCACTCCACACAGAGCGCTGAGGGAGGCGCGGACACAGGGAAGCTTTGGGGAAGGAGGACAGAAAGGACCTGTGGGCAGCAGCCCGAAGGCCCCTGGAGGGGTGAGAAAGAGGGTTAGTTTCACTGCAGAGTGGCCAGTGATTGTCCTTCTCATAGCCCAGGCCTTGGGCAGGTCACCTGGCTGCTAGGAGGCCTCAGAGGGCTGGGGGTCAGGGTGCAATGGTTCAGCCTCACCTCAGTCCAGGTTTGCTATCCACAGCTGCTCACATACCCCACACCCCAGGCTGGGAAGGCAGCCCAGGCCACGCCTCATAGGTGGATGGACCAACTGCCAGAAGACTCCAACACTGAACACTGAGGTTTCTCATGCAGAGTTCCTCACCCCCAGCTAATCAGCACACACGAGTGGGCGGGCAGCCACCGGGGAAGGAGTAACCAAGCCAGCCCGGGGAACTGGGTGTGTTCCTTCTCCCCTTTTCCATCTCCTTGTGATCTCTTCTGTGGCCTTCTAAAATAGCCATTAATTAGAGCCTGGTAATTAACTTTCTGATTCAAGTAATATTTTGCAAAGCAATTCCACTAAAGAGTTGATTTGCATATCCTCAGACATGAGACCTAGAAATAGGCAGGGTTACTTGGATAGGATGTGCTAGGCCTCCCAGCACCCCTCAGTCCTGGGCTCTCCTGGCACCTAAAGGCAAGAACTGTTGAAAAGGGCTGCTGTCATCATGACCCAGGGATATGTGGAGCCCTGAAAGGTTCTCCCCAAGAAGGTGGGTGGTTTCTTCCACAAAACTGGCCAGCTCAGTGGCCTCACAGCCAGAGAGAAACTGCACACAGATATGCACATGTGAGAGCTCAGCTCAAACACGGAATACACCATACATATATGTTCACATAAAAAGAAAACAGATACAATAATAATAATAATAATGGTAGCCAGCACTTAACCGAGCACTTATTACATTGAACCATATGTCTATATTCAACCTACAAAAACAGCCACTTCATATGGTCCAATCCAATATGAAGCACCAAGCACTGTTCCAAATGCTTTATGTGTGATTACTCATTCCAAATGCAGGGGCATGTACAGGACATTTACCGGTACCTATAACATACACACATACTCATGAGGGCAGGTGCCCACTTGTAAGACATAAAAAAACGTGCATACACACAGACCTATACACGCAACAGCTTGCACAAAGACAGGTTTCTCTGGCCTTTGAAACCCCAGCCTGAGGCTGATCACATTCTCACTAGCTAATTTCCACCGTTCCTAAAAATACTGCCCAGCTCGGGTCTCTGGAAGATCCACGAGGGAGCTGCAGATCTGAAAGGAGGGTGATAAAAATGAGAAAGCAAAGAACAAATTGCTTCTTCTCTACGTCCGGGTCGTGTTCTGCGGCTTTCCCCGCCCTCTCTGGAGATGAGCCTCAGAATCATGTGCTCATGTGCAGGGCTCCGATCAGCCCTGTCATTAAAGGTGCCCATGGGGCTCCGGGTACAATTCTGCAGGTGGGTCGGGGCCTGGTCGCAAGCCTTGGCTTCTGTGATGGCCCCACCTCCAGGCCTGTGACTGTATGCCTCAGTTTCCCTGAATCTAACAGTGCCTTTACTGCCTACCTACCCTCTCCAAGTACTGTGTGAATACCAGGCCTCCTTATGATAATTATCAGGTTAAGAATTAAATCTGATTCCCTTATGGAGAGGAGGGGAGGGGAGAGAGGAGGGAGCTGGGGAGCCCTCCTAGCAGGTAATTAAGGAATTCCCTGCCATACCTCTTGGTAGGCAGAGGCCCATTTAACCAAGATCTACCTACAAGGGGCTTTTCAGAGCAGAGGAAGGCCATCCAGAGCAACCAACAATTCTGCTTGTCAGAACATTCAGAAAGCAAAGGGCAGGAACAGACAAGACTCAAAAGGAAAAGCACTACTGGCCATTAAACTCAGAAAACAATATTCACTCACTAATCAGCAAAGAAGTGCAAATAACAAATATCATTTTTTTTCCTGATATTCAAATAACAAAGATTGTTTTAATGATGACACCCAATGTTTGAAAGGGTATGACGAAACAGGTGAGCATTCCCAAAAATCATTGCGGGAGTGTAAATTATTACAGGCTTTCAGTGTGGGGCATTTTTATCAAAAAACCACAAACAGCTTCTACCCTTTGACTTAATAATTTCATTTCTAAGACTTCATCCTAAGGAAACAATCAAAGACATAGACAATGATAAGTATTCAAGGATTTAAATACCAGCATCATTTTTAATGAAGAAAAACTAAATAACCTAAATGCCTAAATGACTAAAAACAAGTATGAGCTGATATAACCTTTAAAATCGATTTTTAAAATTCAGGAAGAGATGCCAGGATAGCTCAATAGGTTGGGCGTGTGCCTTGCGACCGTGAGGCCCTGGCCCACGCAAACCCACGTGCTGAACTGTGGTGTGCAACTGGTGACTGCTGGGATGGGGGCGAAGGTTCTCGCCTCCCACATGGGAGGGCCCCCAGTTCAGTTTCACCTTGTGCAGCCCAACATCTACCTGTGTGGAATGAAACTATGTTAAAAAAACTAATGATGTACAACTATGAAGACTGCTCTGGGCTCTCCTCCCTTCTCTCTGTCTCTCTCAAAACAATAAATCTTAAAAAAAAAACCCACAAAAAACATACAGGAGAAGTTTGCTTTCCCAGGTCTAGACAGAGCAATGGTTGTCACTCTCCCCAGCTATTGCTTGTTTTGAGGTAATCATGATCCTTTGTACAGCCCTTTTCACCTTACAAGGGATAACAACATCTAATAATACCTCTCTTGGACCTCACCACATGATTGCTTGGTTTTAGTCCCCGGCTGTTGATGAGAAAACTGAGGCTTACCAAGGTGAAGTGACTTTTCCCTCCCAATATTAACTACCACTTACTGAAAACCTACAACATGCTAGTGTAGCCTTTCACCTTATAGAATAAAATTTTAGAAACATTTAGGAAATGTGCAAACCTGGTATTAGTTGCTAAGGAAACAGCTCTGAATAGGATAAATATTTTCTATTAAATACATGCTGAATATATTAACATTAATGCTTCCACCAACATTATCATCAGGCCCATTTTGCAGATGTGCAAACTGAGGCTCAGAAAGGTTAAGTGACTTGCTCCAAATATGCCTGGCTTCAAATCCAAAGATCACATACTTTCTATTAAGCCCAGGGACTGTCTAAATTGCAGTCACGCAAGGGACGACAGAGAAGGATGTAACAGAGGTAGAGGGGACAGGAAAAGCCAGGCCTAGCAGCCCGGCCCCTCCTGCAGCTACTTCGACAGCTAAAGCAGGAAAACAGATCCCATCTTCCATTTTCCCTGCTCCTCATCAAGCTTCCTCTCTCCACTCCAGGGACTGCCTCACCCAAATGGGCAAAACTGATTCCTGCCTACTCAGAGCCAATTGAGAGTCCTTGGAAGCCCCTTACCCCACCCCACCACCTTCCAAGCATCTCCCTCCCCAGTCTTACACTGTCTGGAATCCCACCATTAGCAACTTTCAGGTGTGGGAACTCTGGGCAACATACACAATCCCTGGAAGGGCTAATCCTAACTCCACACATAGCAGCCTTGCATCCCTGCACCTGGGCTGCCTGCATTTATGCTATGAACTCTGCATCGGAAGAATGGGAAGAATGGAAAGAGGGGATACAGTCACTTCAGAGTAATTACCAGGGTAGGGGGACAGGGAGAGAGCCAGAGAGGGGAGACATTCTCAGCCCATGTGGAGCCACCCAAAAACAGTATCAGAAGAAAAGGGACGAAGAAAGTATAACATTGCCAGCTGACCCTCCTGGCTACTCAGGAACATTAATAAATAAATGAGTGACTTGAAAATTGTCTTCTGGGAAGGTAGAACCACCACATCCTGGATCGCTTTCACCCACATTAAACAACCTTGTAAATGAAGTGGCAACACTTCCAGCCTGCAAAATAGAAATGCTTTTGCTAGCACACCTTTCACCTGGAAAACCTCTGAGCGCATTCATTTCTGTTATCCAGGAGAAATGATTACCGTCCTTGGTGCTTATTTCCAATCCCTCCAAAGAAGAAGTGAGTGTCCAGGGGTGCAGGGATTTTGCAGGCCAGCTGGGAACCTCCCCCAGGCCACATCTGGGGGATAAGTACAAAGGTTCAACCCTGTCCTGTGGCCTTGGGGATGGACCCCTAGAGCCCAACTGCGCCCACCAAGCTCTGGCTGGCCTGACCCCAAGCCTTGTGACCAGGCATCAGCTCTCTCTCCAACCAGCCAGCCTCAGCGTTGCCACAGCTGGGGCAGACTTCTTTTCCAGTGAGCCTGGAACCAACTGGTTTCCAATCTCCAGATGAGAGAATCCCAGCACAAAAAATAACCTGCCCTCTACACGGCAAATTGCAGAGCACAGCAGATAGCACATAGGAGCCACTTCGGCAGCCATGAAGCAGACAGTTTCCTTCCAAGTGAGAACCCAATGGCACCCCCAAGTGCCCTGCACTATCTACAGGAGGCCACGGGGACCACAACTCCACGTCTGACCCCAGACGCCCCCACCCCTGCCCATGTCCATCACCTCACTGAGGCTGGCGCCTCTGCACTTACCCCTTTCCCCAGCCAGAGGCATGGCAGCCCAGTGGGGGTCCCACAGAGCCAGGGTTCAACTCCTCCCTGGCTGCCAAGCCAAGCCAACGGCAGCCCTCCTGTCCTCCCAGCCTTCAACAGTACAACCACACCACGTCAGATAGGAGAAGGTGCCTCGCCACTCACCCAGGTTTGACCATGAGCTTTGAGGGGGTTGGTTTAATGCTCAACTCCAGATAGGACGACTCCAGGGTCTACCCCCAGAAAAATATCTGCCCGTTCATCTAAGCAGCAGCCAATGCATCTATTTCTAAGCAAAGCAGCTAAACAGGAGACGACCCTAGTCCTAGCAAAGCCTATTTCAGCTCCAAGGCTAGGAAGAGAGTCTCTCTGCCTGTCCATGGGAAATCTGGGCTCCCTTCCTGTGCCAGAGAAGCCACCAAGCCAGATTTTGTTTATAGAAAATTAATAAGACAATTCCACACCACTGCCAGTGCCATCCTGCTCCAATTGCTACCATTTACCAACGTTTCTAGACATGGGATTGGAGGGTCACTCCCAACCCCCAACCCTGCGCCCCTTCAGCATATGGCAAGGCTGACCTGAGGCCAAGCTGGGCAGGATCTGCACGAGTTCATCTCGGCCAGGCCCCAACCTCTGGCCGGGGTTGCCAGACAAGCGTCCGCTGGCTTCTCCAGCTTCTCGGTGTAGGCTCTCCACTGGAGGGAGGTAAACATGGCATGCATGCTGTCTGCTCCCGGGAGGGCAGACACCTGCTATCTCTCCTGCTCCCCGACAACCAACACATGCACACAAAACGGGGTACGTACACAAGCCCCCGCATGCGGGTGCAGAGGGTCCTGACCCCTGCCAAGGAAAGCGCAGAGAAGGGCATGTTCCTGGGGGAGGACACCGGAGGCAGGGCTGGGCAGAGGGAGGAAGGCAGCAAACCGGGTGGCCTGCTGCCCAGACAATAACAAAGATGGGAAGGGAGATTTTCAAAGACGCAGCGGCTGCACCCAGCACTGAGCTCTGGCCTCGCTGCATCTATCCTGCCAGGGCACGCCTGGTCCCTTGGGGCACCAGTGTCATCAGAGAAAGGCTGAGGGTCTTGCCGAAGACTGGGCTTGGCAGATGAGGGCAGGAAACCAGCTGGGGGCAGCAGTGGGGATGCACCGGAGAGAGTAGTTCTGGGCTGGTAGAAATTAAAGGTCTAGTAAATTCTATCAGGGAGACTCTCCCAAAAGATGCTAGGGGTCAGTTCAACAGTCACTCAACCTTGGGCAGGAGCTGGGCTATAACTTGTACTCCTTTGCCTCCTATAACCAAGGGAAACAGAGAGACACTGTCATTCTTCCTATGACCGCCAACCAGCCGCCGATCATACACACACGACCGCAGCCCTCTGAAGGCAGATGCCAGGGTCCCATTCTTTCACCTCCACTAGCTGAACAGAAACACGTTCTAACTAGCAACAGAATAGATCGGTGTACCTGCGCCCAAGTGAAAAGGTGTGTGGCTGGCATGGCTCAAGGAGGGGGGCCTGGGCCCCAAGAGACTGTCGGCCCAGCGTCCCCACACGCGGACAGGATGGCTTGCCCTTGTCAGCTGAAGCCTGCTCCCATGCCCGCGGCTCCGGACAGGCTGAACCACCTCCTCCTTCCCACAGGCCGCCTCCCCCTGGAATTTCCACACCCCGCTCCCGCCTTGCCCAGGAAAAGGAAGCAGGGAACAGGAGACACCCCTGGGAGTGGAGAGGTAAAGGAGGGAAGCAGCTGCCCAGGCTGGAGCACATGAGGCCCTTCTTCCCCAACCTCGGGCAATGCCCCTGAGCTCAGGGCCGGTGCCCGCTCTGCCAGCCCCAGCCCCGGGCAGAACACGCGCCCTACTTAAGAGCAGATGTGCCCCCTAAGCGCCCAAGCCCCTGCTCCTGCCCTCCAGATGTTCACCCTTCTCCTCACCGCTGGGTCTCAGCAAAACCCAGCAAAAATGCCTTTTGTATCTGACACCCAGGGGCTCCAGAGGCAGGGGGATGGGTCCTGGGGGCGAAGGGGCCACTTCTGTTCCCAGCTCCGGGCACTGCAATGCCCAGGAAACAATGCCCACCTCCGCAAGGCGAGGCAGGACTTCTCTGCGAGGGCACTGCCCGCCCGGCCTCACCCCGGGGGTAGGGAGCAAGGTCCTGCCGCGGCGCCCCTCCCCGCCCGGCGCCCCACAAGTTGGCGGAGGGCGGCGTGGGGCGCCGTCCCGCTTTGTCCCCGCGCCCTCCGGGGCGCATCCCGCGGCGGCGGCGCGCGGAGGCCGGGCCGGGCGGCCGCGGCGGGCTCACCTCTCATTGTCCGCGGCGGAGGAGGCGGCGGCGGCCGCGGCGGCGCTGCGGAACCCGGGCAGGATGTGGCGGAAGCTGTGGTTGCGGTCCAGCTTGGGCTGGCTTTTGGTGCGCTTGATGGAGCCCTTGAGGCGGCGGCTGAGGAAGCCCTGCGCGCGGGGCGACAAGAGGGGGAAGGAGAGGCGGGGTTAGCGCGGCGGCGGGCCCGGGACCCGCGCGGGACCCCGCGCGCCCTGGCTCGGGCGGCCGCGGGCTCGGGCTCGGCCCCCAGCAGCTCGCGGCCCGCGCAGCGCGGCCCGGCCCGGCCCACCCCACGCCGCCCTCCCGGCGCGGCCCGGCCCGCCACGTCGCCCCCGCCCCCTAAGCCGCTGTTGCCATGGCGACGCCGGCCGAGCCGCGCCGGCCGCCCGAGCCCCCGGAGCGGGGGGGACGAGGGGGCGGGGCCGCGAGGGGCGGGGCTGCGGGGGCGGGGCTGCGGGGGGCGGGGCCCCCGGGGTCCTGCGCGCCCGGGGCGCCCTCACCTCTTCCCCCCCCACCTTGAGGCATCCACGCCCCCCCACGCCGTTCCACATTGACAAAGCACCTTCCTCCACCTGCGGGTCCGTGTTCTCCGCCGCGGGTCGTACAGATCGGGGAAACTAAGGCCCTGAAGCAGGTGTGTGGTCCTCTGGGGCCAGCCGGCTACCCTGGCTACCGGGACCCCTAAGCTGGGTGCCTTCTTCTTACACAGGCGACCGTCACAGGCCCATAGGATAGAGCCCTTTGCCTAGAGCCGGTGCATCCCAGCAGCGGGTAAGGGATAGGGTCCCTTGTCCTTAGCTCAGGAGCAGCCGAGAGAGGCTGAGGGTTTGCTTCAAGATTTGGAGCCAGGTCCCAGAGAGGTCTGGGCCTTAGAGAGGGACAGCTACCTGACTCCATTCATGACCCATGACGGGGAGGGGCTGCTTCTAGAAGTACGACCGACCTCAGCTGGCAGGGGTCCCTATGCAGGCCATTGGTCCCTCTACCAAGCCGCACTGGACTCTGAGGATAGAGCTTCATCCTACCCGCAGCCCCGAGAGCGGGAGACAGGCGTTCAATACATGCGGCAGAACCAGTCAATGCGCCCTTTACGGGGATGGGGTAATTTGGGGACTTGGGGCCACAGTCTTGGAACGCGCAGGCTGCTGGAGGGAGAGGAAAGCTGGGGGGAGTTCTGAGGGAGGGACCAATCCAGCCTCAATGCTAGGTGAATTTTAACTTATTTTGAAATGAACGTTGTACACAATCTGAACATCACATTTCATCCACTGCACAATAGAAGGTAGGCTTGGGGGTCCTCTCTGGTCCAGGGAGAAAGGTGGACGTTTGCTATGTCATGCCCTGTGCAGGATCTGTCTCCCAGCAACCTAGACATGGCAAAGTCAAACGTTGGCTGTACATAGCCTCTCATCACACGCACAAACAGAAAATGACAAAAACATTATCCCTTTCTGCAAATGAAGAAATCTTACACCGCGAGGTAAAATGAGTTCCAAGAACAGTTTCCAGGCCTACCTAAACCAGAGCTTCCCGCCCTCCCCGCCCTCCGCCACAGGACCCCCCCCTTCTGCCCACCCTTTTCAAACTTTCCCTTTTCCTATCTTTCTCCTGTTTTCCCTCTCACTCAGTCTCTCACATCCATGGAAGACCTATCCGTGTGGCCACCTGTCAGAATTCTGCACGTCCTGCAAGGCCCCGCTGAAATGTCACCTCAATCAGAAGGCCGAGGAGTCCGATACCTCTCACCTCTGCTCCCAGGAAGGTGGTGCTCCAACCAGCTGCAATTCAGCGAATCTCTCAGGTATTCGCTTCCAGAGGGACCATCCTCCAGACGGGTGACCCATAAGGCAACGCCTAATGCAGAGGGACTGCAAATGGTGGCAGAGCAGGGGACAACCGCAAGAAGGCAGGAATGCACACTTTTCATAAGCTCTGGGCTCTCCCAACCTTAGCCTCTTGCCAGGTGTGGGGGGAAGGGAGATGCACCTGGCTAACTTGGATGGATTGTTCTCTCATAGGTGTTGTTGTCAAACAAGTTCCCCCAATGGGCTTGTACTTTTTCTTGGTTTTATTTTCTGCACTGATGGAAATTTCAATTTTTACACTCATGTAGCACAAAGAACCATGAAGCACGTTTCACAGTTTAAGTAGCTCATTATTAAGCAATATTGACAGCCTTATCCTATTTCTGAACTAAAAAAAAAAAAATTTTTTTTTCTCCTTTCTAGGAGGTTGAATGAGACGTGTGTCACTTCCACCCCACACCCCTCCCCTCCTAAGGCTACAGTTAATGCTCCTCTACCAAGCAGCAGCTCCTTCCTGAAGCCTACTCTGCATGTACCCCCCCAACACACACCCAAACTGACCATAACCTTGGGGACTCAAACATTCTATAATAGTCACCCATTCACCATTTATCAAGAGCCCACTATGTGCTAGACAAAGTGACCAAGACAACCATGAACACTATGACGTATGAGCAGTTTACAGATTAACAAGAGGCCAGAGAACACAGATCATGGGGAGAGTGATTCTTCAGGAGAACCACACCCCTCACCACACCACACATGTCTACCTTGGAGGACCTTGTGTCCCCAGAACACCCAGCTCAGGGCCCTGCATGTGGCAGGCTTAACAGATGTTCATCACAGAAAGCCACAACTGGAAAAGGACTCACATTCAAAAGACTGCATTACTGAAGCTCCGAGGGGAAGGGACTTCCCCAAGGTCACACAGCAAGGTTAGTCAAAGACCTGGGACTCCCGTGCCCTGCTCTGTCCAGCCTCACAGCTTGCTTACTGACCTCTTCATCGGATGGAGGGCCACGGGCAGCTCCTTACCCAGCCCAGGACAGGGAAATGAGCTTTTTTTCCTATTCCCTCATGAGCAGGTACCCAAGACATGATTTCTGGAGGCAGCTGAGGCCAGAACTCAGGAAGAGGGACTGACTCGTCTTCTCGGGTAAGAAAATCTTTTTCTAGACTCCAGTCAACCTGTAGTGAGGGGCAGTGGGCAAATCATGTCCCTTCTTTAAGGAAGACAGTCTTTGATGCCCACTTTCTAGGACTATGGTGGAGTCCCCTGGGAGCTGGGAGCCGGGGGCCAGCAAATGTAGGTAGGTTCAACTCTGGCTCCACAGATCCTTGGCTGGGGGATGGCCAACAAGGCCCCTCATCTCTCTGTGAAATGGCTGGGGGGCTGCAGTGAGGACTCAGTAGGACAGATAAAGCTCTAGACCCCCATTTCAATGCCTGACATCCCACCTTCTCCAGGAGGCCAGTCTGACTACATAAGCCAGCACTGCGGATCACACCCCCTGGGCCAGCGCAAGTCCTCTCGCCCAACTTGTGTTCAAATCTTATTTCCCACAAACTGTGGGCAAATTACTAGACCTCCCTGAGCCTCACTGTCCCTATCTATAAAGTGGGCTAATGATGACACCTACTTTATAGGGTTGTGGGAAGGACTAAATGACTAAGAGATCACCAATAAAACGGTAACTACTATGCAACTGCACACAATGGTTGCCAGCTTTATTGCTATTATTACTGATGCTGCCTCTAGTACAACCACTGATTTTTGCCGTAAGAAGGCGTTTTTGCCCTGAGAAGCGTCCACCGCAGGTGGGAGTCTGTCTGGGCTCTCTGAGGAGCTTAAAAGCATCCTGGCAGCAGGGACAGGCCTGGTGTCATGCCCAGTGAATGAAGGAACATGCTTGCAGAATGATACTGGAGCCACCGAGTATCATCCAGTGTGATAGTTTTGAACTCTTTTTTTAAACAAGTACTTTTTTCTAAAGCAACCCCACAGAGACTCCCAAGGTACAAAGTGCTGGGGCAGGACTGCTCAGGTAGAGGCTTCAGCTTTCATTCACTGGCACGGGGACTGATGTCTACAACTCAGCGAGCAGTCTGCAGTCCATGGGGACCAAGCCCACTTCCTCCCCAGATGGGGCGTTCTGCCTCCACTCACATAGCCATGTTCTGTGTGCTTCTCGGACAGCCCTGTCACTGTGTTTAGGTCACATAAGGCCCCTGGGGCTTTTGCACAAGGCCATTGCCAGCACCCCAGCCCATCCCCAATGATTGGATGGGGACAGCCATGTAGCCTCTGCCCACCTGCAACGGCCCACTGCCCATTCAGAAGTCCTCCCACCCAGCTGACCCACAGGCCCCCCTGGGCTTCCATCCATGTCACTGACCAAAGTGCAGGGCAGTCCCGAGTGCAGGATAGAGGCCGATGGGGTCTCTGGCTGGAAGGACCCCAGTTCTCAGTAGCTCCTCCACCCCTTCCAGCAATGATGCCACCATCTTGGCATCGGGCCCACAACCTTGCTTCTTCTCCGGGATGTTCTGAGAGACTTTCTTATGGGCCTTTCAGAATTCCAGACACATGATTTCTTCATGCACCCATTTCAATCAATTCCAAGCGATGATGACAATCAGATACCAGTTACCATGTTCCTGCTCTGCCCCTGACACTCACTGCCCAAGGAGGGCCAAGTGCCCCTTCCTGGGGGAAGATGTAGTCCTCAGAATTAAGAACGTGGCGGGTTTTCAAGTGGGTAAACCGAGGCCCAGAGAAGTTAAGCCACTTGCTGAAAGTGGTGGAATTGACAGGTGACAGAGTGTAACCAGGAGAGTTCTGGCCTATGGGGTAAGCAGGGTGGGGACCCCCTACACACACACACATGCAGTCACACATATCTGCATGCACATACACAAGCCAAAGGCCAAAAGGGGAACTCACAGCTCAGCCCATCCTCCCTACACTTAGCCCCGGCACTGTGCTAGGCCCCTGGGTGGGAAGAAAGCGGGGAAGGTGTGCTCTCTCCCTGCGTGCATCGGGGGTCACAGGTCAGAACCTGCAGGCTCAGGGAGGGCAAGCCCTGCCCAGTCCCATCGTCACATGTGCCTCACTCCCTCCCTGCCCAGGAGGAAGTACATAGTGGACCAGGGGGTTCCATTCCAACCACTTTGGCACCTGGAAGCTGTGTATTGCCACTGGTCTCTGAGCCTCCTTCTCGCCTGAATGCAAAGCACTAAGCACCATGCCTGGCACACAGTAGGTGCTCTATGAAAGGCAAGTTCCTTCCCCTGATCCACCATCCACCTGGTCTTGCATCCTCAATCCTGCCTTCGTCTCCTGCTCCCCTTTTAACAAAGGGACCCTGGGTCACTGCAGATGGGCCTGACCTGCCTTTGACGCCCACTGAGCCCTCGGCTGCCCACCCTGGGCCCCTGAGGCAGTGCTCAGGATGGTGGCAGCCCCTCACCTTGTGGGCCCATCCTCTGCCCAGGCCCAGCTCCTCCTCCCTTGGCCATTTCTAAGGCTGGCACCCAAACAGAGATCCTTCAAGGAAGGAGCCTATTTTAATAGGTGTGTCTCTCCGTATCTTTCTGGGACTTTGGGCAACTGCCAACAGCGCACCTAGGTAAACAGGAAAGGGAGGGGAAGATCCCAGCCAGATATCCCAGGAGAGGAGATCTGCTGGGCACACAGGCTGCCAGGCAGACCGGACACCCTGTCAGGGACACCTCACTCCACCCTGGCACAGGCTCCAGGAAGAGGCTGGGGGCTAGTGAGGGAGGGAGAGGACCTGCTTCCAGGGTCACAGGGTGAGAGCCAGGAGGCCCACAGGGGGCTGCCAGGCCAATACCCACCCAGTACAGACAAGGCACCCAGGGTCCGGAGGAAGGGGGCCTCCCCAGAGTCACCATGGCTGGGTCCCGTCTCCTCACCCAGCACCCCACGCTTCAAGAAGCTCGCAGGCCGCCCGCATTTCCTCTTTGCAGGCCTCAGTCTTCGTGTCTGTATTCTGAAGGGGGGTTGGGTGGTCACCGAGCTCCTTTCCGGCGCTGATATCTTTCTGATGATCCCATAAGGGCTACAACAGCTGCCTTTCGCAGCTGGGCTCTCCCACCACGGTACTAACAGGGCCGGTGGCTTCTGGGGCTTTGCCAGAGCCCTTCAGATGCACTCTTCCCTCCTTCCCTGTTCCCCGGGCTCTGCCCTCTGCAAGCTGGTAGGCCTCCCAGGCCTCCTCCCCTGGGAAATATGCACATCAAAGAGGGTCCCAGATGGGGCATGACTCACTAATGGTGGAATGGTAGACACTGTGGCAGGTGAAAGAGGGGTGGCATGTTAAGCCAGGATTAAGTTGGTGCCTTCCTGGTGGCCACCTACTCACAGTGTGCCCAAGGAACCCTCCCTAACCCCCTGCCAGCACCCCTTTGAACATCCGACCTCCACACTCCTCCTTACCCAGAGAAGGTGGACAGATACTTAGGTCACACAGAGAATCAACTCATGGGCCATGCAAGCCAGGAGGGGGTGCGGCTCTAACACTCAAGGATCATTCCTGCATTAAAATATTGCCCAGATAACCACACCCACCCATGTTCACACAGAGAAACACACATAGCCAGAAACAAACAAGTTCAAGGACACCCATGCATACAAAGGCACATGGCAGGGGGGCAGACCCACCAAGAAATGCACAGGTAAACATACAAGTCTCCCACCACCACTACAGAAACACACATGCACATTGACCAACACACACACACACACACACACACACAATCACGAAACACAAAAATCCGCATCCAGATACACTGAAACAAGCTCACAAATACACGCCCATACATGCTCAGCTGTGATCAGGCGCTCGCAGAAGGACGCTGCCAGGCGGCCAAGCACACAGGCCCACGTGCGCTCACATTCGCAACCACAGCAGGAAGGGAGAGTAGCTTGGTGAGCTCAGATTGCTGGAAGCCCAGATCTGGGGTCCCAGGGGGCAAGACAGCTCTCCCAGCGGCAGCCCCCCTCGCCCCCCACTTTGCCTGCGGGGCCTCACTTCATGTTTCTCTCCGAGAAGGACTTTCTTGCTTCCCTCGCACCCTGCAAGCTTGTCTTCACAGCTCCCTGAACACGTCTCAGTCCTGTGCCTGGCAGGCTTTGTTCTACAGGGCCCCAACCCCATCCACAGCCAGAGACCCCTGCCCCAAACATTCCTCCTCCCGCCCATCATGCCACCTGATAGGCCGCCTGACACTCCTCTTTAGGGTCCTAGGTTCACCTTAACGTCTTGGAATTCCCAGGTGAAATGCAAAGGTCTGTCATCCCTCTCCGTCCAGACGGTTTCACCACCTACGGGCCACGACCTCAGGCCAGTGACCTAAGCATGGGAGCCGTTTCCTTTTCTGTAGAATGGGGACAGCCGTAGCCAGCCACCACAGGTTGTTGTAATGAGTCACTAAGCTCATACATGTGAAGGATTTAGCCCATTTGCTGGCACATAGTAAATGTTAGCTACCATCCTGATCATTGTCATCGTTTTTTATTGCTCAGGCTCTGACTACCAGGGGCCAGCCCAGCCATTAGCCAGAAAAAAAACAGAGGACAGCAGTTTACAGAGACAATCTTTCTAGCCAGATCTCCTTTGAAAGGAAAGGGTGCTGGCCCACGGCTCACTCCGGGCGTGTTCCCTGAGCCTCGCCATGTGCTGAGCCCTGGAAAGGCCAGTTTTCTGCCCCCAGGCAGCAGGACAGGCGGCCAGAGCCCTTCCTAGACGCCCGCAGGAGCCTCCTCACCGCCTGTCCTGCCCGCCTCCTGTCCAGCCACCCTCCCTGTTCATTCTCTGATGGGAAGCCTCTAAAAAGCAGATTAGATCCGACCACCACAGACCAGCTCCCCAGGGTTCCTGCGATGAAGGTCGAGCTCCTTAGTGAGGCCCCTCATGACCCAGCCTCTGTGCTCCGCCGGCTCCCCTTGCTTCAGCGAGACTTTTGAAATCACCAGCTCCTCCTGTCACAGGGCCTTGCCTTGGCACAGGCTGTCCCCACGGCCTGGAACGAAGACCCCCTTTGCCCAGGGAACCCTGTACACCAGGCATTGCCAACCTATGGCCCAGGACAGCTTGGAACATGGCCTGACACCAATTCCTAAAACATAATGAGATTTATTTTGCGACCATTTTCTTAGCTCATCAGCTATCGTATAGTATTTTGTGTGTGGCCAAGACAATTCTCTCTTCTTCCAAGGTGGCCCAGGGCAGCCGAAAGGTCGGACACCCCTGCTGCACACTCTTCAGTCTCTCCTTGGGGGCCTCCCCGATGCGCTCGGGTCAGGCCAGGTCTCCTTACAGACTTATCACAGTTGCAATTATATATGGATTTGTTTAATGCCTCCCTCCCCCACAGGACTGTGGGGACCATGGCGGCCTGTGTCCCCAGTGCTAGACACCTGGCAAATATTCCTTTAATACTTCCTGAATGAATCAACAAACATTTATGATATAAAAGAGAAAGGAGAAAGGCAGAGAATGTCATCGGGGAGGCTTCCTAAGGGATTGCACTTGGGGTCAAGGGGGCTCCCAAGGAACCCTGAGTGTCTAGAGCAGGGCAGAGGGGGGCACCCTGTTCAAGAAGAGGGTGGGGGAAGCTGGGATGGCTCAGTGAGTTAAGCGCTCACTTTGCAACCCCCGGGACCAAGGTTCGAATCCCGGCCCCGACCCGTGTGGACCCACATGCTGAACTGGGAGCTCACCTAGTTCAGTTTTCACCGGGGTGAGACCCCAGCCCAGTTCCTGCCCTGTGCAGCCCCCTCCCACCTGTGGAATGAAACTATGTGGAAAAACCAATGATGTGCAACTATGGAGACTGTTCTGGGCCCTCCCCCTTCTCTCTGTCTCTGTCTCTGTATCTCTCTCTCTCTGTCAAAAACAATAAAAATAAATCTTTAAAAAAGAAGAAGAGGGTGGGGTGTGAAGGTGGAAGAGGGACATAAGGACAGGGAAGGACCCTCCTGGTAGTTGCCAGTGCTCAGGACAGGCGGTGTCAGTGAACAGAAACCAGACGTGCATTCCTGAGTTCTCAGGCAGAGATGTGATGACCCAGAGCAGCCAGGGAGACTGATTCACTGCCCTGTAAACCCTCCGCCAGCGACACTTGCCTTAGCTTAAGCCCATCCCAGAGGTCTGGACAGCCGCAGACATTTCATCAGCTCTTTAAAGCCTCACCAGCCCTGACCTCGCGGTGGGGAGTCCAGGAACACGTGGCTGCAGGGAAACCGACTGCATTAGGGAGCGGCACCCCTGCAGCAGGAGCTCCACTTTCTCCCTCTGCCTCCCCCCAGGCTCTGTCACTGAGGTACCCGCACCTGGCCAGTCTTCCCAGGGTGACTGACTGACTTCAGTGATGGCCTAGTCCCCGTCAAAACCTCCCCGTCCTGCTCTCAGCAGAGGTCGCCCCACAGGCTGACAAGAAAACCATGCTCAGAGTCAGGAAATCTGGGTTCAAAACCCAGCTCTGCTAATTAATAATAATGAAGAATACTCCAACATGCTAAGAGTAAGCCAGGGGTACTTATGAAGCCCTATCTAAGCTCCAGGCACTGTATTAGAGCTTTCTGTGACTTACCATGTTTAATTCTCACAACCCAATGTGCTGATTGGAGAAGAGAGGCTCAGAGAGGCCAAGCAACTTTCACATAGCCACACAGCCAGGAAGTGGCAGAGCTGGGTCCAACCTAGGGGGTTTGCCCCAGAGCCCAAGTTCTTCCACAATTCTAGTATGGCATTGCAGGGCTCTGAGCAAGCACCGTAGCCTCTCTGACTCAGGTTCTCTATCTGTACTGAGGGGACTGGTCTTGCTGATCTCTAAATCTTTTCCAGCTTGGGTATGGCATCTTTCGCAACCCAGGTAACAACAAATGACAAGGACCTTCTGGGGACAACAGCTTGCTTAAGAAAAGTTTCTAATGGTGGGACTTCGGCTCTGTGCTGGGCCACAGGGAGTTTTGTTGAATCAGATGGCTCCACTGCCCTCCCAGGCACCCAGCTGGCCCCGGGGTAGCCCCAAAGCAGCAAAGGCAGGGAAGAGGTATAACCCTGTTTCTCCCAGCACCAAGAGCCGCCAGGGAGCGCCAGGACCCCAGGATGCTCTCGCCTGGGGCATCTGTAAACACTAGTGGGAGGCAGAGGCGAGAAATGGGTGGCAACCCCATAAATCCACCTGAGTGAGCAGTACTTTTTAAAGCCCTTTTCACTGCAAGATACAAAACGCAGTTTTGGGAGAGGATTTTATTGGCTATTTCTCCTCCTGGGTGATTTACCATCTGCAGGCCAGGTTCACCTGGGAATCCTGCTCCTGAGGGATCATGGGAGCCCACAGGTCAGTTTCAAGGCAAGGGCTGCTGTCTTTGCGGGGCCCTGCCATCCAGTGGCAGCCTTGGTGACTTGTCCTGACCTCTCCTCCCAAAACACAAGGAGTGGGGCTCTCGGAAGCCAGGAGATCGATGTTCACCTTCCCTCTCCTCGCCCTGGAAGGAGCTCTGGAAACAGAGAGATGGGGAAAGAACTGTGGGCCTCAGGGCCTCTGAGCAAAGCCACAGAGGCTAGGACAGGCCCGGGAAGCCTCGGATGTCACTGGGGAACCGGATCCCATCCCTGGAAGCCATCTAAGGCTCAGGAGCAGGGCAGTAACAATCATGGCTCACTTTAGACATTCTTTAAGCAATTTCACAGGAAAAGTTCCTCACCCCCATGCGGGAGCCCTGTGTCAGGAACAGATGTCATCGCTGCCACCTCCAAAAAGGGCCTCCTGGCTTGGAAAGCAATTCCTACCCAAAGACTCAGATATCATTACATCTGCAATCCAACCCAGATGTCACTTGACATGACAGTCATTTTTGTTCATACCATGGGGGGCAGGAGCAAAGACATCTTTGCTCCTGGGCCCCCTGAGAATGGGGAGGGCCTGCAGGGGCCACAGGGTGGGGTGGAAAAAGGGGAGCAGTTCCCTCCTACCCCAGGGTGTCTGCCCTGCTCAGAAGCAGGATGAGATGAAGGAGGGAGATGGGGACATTCAGGTGCAAATGCTACCTCTTTCCCTGCCTGGCTGAGTGGCCTCGGACAATGTGCTTCTTCCCCTGCTGGACCTCAGCATTCTCATCTATAAAACAGAGAGAGTAGCAACACTGGCTGCATGCTGTGGGCCAGGCTCTGCCAGACCTTCGGTGCCTAGGCTCGCGAACTCAGTGATCAGTAGCAAGTTCTTCCCTCTCTGCCTGCCTTGGTTTTGTCACCTTAAAAAAGTGGGGTTATGGGGAAGCCAGGATGGCTCAGTGGGTTAAGCGCTCTCTTTGCAGCGCCGGGGACCCAGGATCGAATCTCGGCCCCGGCCCGTGCGGACCCATATGCTGAACTGGGGAGAGCCCCCAGTTCAGTTCTCACTGGGGTGAGACCCTGGCCCAGTTCCTGCCCTATGCAGCCCTGCCCACCTGTGGAACAAAACCATGTGGAAAAACCAATGACGTGCAACTATGGAGACTGTTCTGGGCCCTCCCCAGTCTCTCTATCTCTGTCTCTGTATCTCTTTCTCTCTGTCAAAAACAATAAAAATAAATCTTTAAAAAAAATTAAAAAAAAAGTGGGGTTATGGGGAAGCCAGGATGGCTCAGTGGGTTAAGCGCTCACTTTGCAGCGCTGGGGACCCAGGATCGAACCTCATCCCCAGCCCGAGCGGACCCATGTGCTGAGCTGGGGAGCTCCCCCAGTTCAGTTCTCTCTCTGTCTCTCTATCTCTCTATCTCTCTATCTCTCTGTCAAAAAACAATAAAAAAATTTTAAAAAGAGTGGGGTTTGTGTTATCTGCCCGTTGGGTTGTGAGCACTGAATGAGACGATGCCTGGAGTGTGCTCAGCACAGAGCCTGACCAAGCAGACTTAGCAAAACAGGGCTGTTTTGTACAGACAGCAAGTTGCTGGTAACCCTGGGACTGGAACCCAGGTCAGCTAGAAAGCAAGTCCAAGTGTGGACCACCATCCCAACTCCTCCACGATGCCTGCCTGCCTTCCTCTCAAAGCAGTGGTGAGGCTGGAACGAGAAGCCTGCACATCTTCCAAAGACAGCCGTGATGGAGTATCTGTTGTCCCCGTTTGGTGGCCACGATGTAGTGACACACCTGAGAGCCCGCCCATTGGCCTGTCTCAGCCTGTGCCCAGCTTCTTGCTGGAAGGCTGCCTGAGCCTCCACCCCTGTCCCCGTCCAGCATCCCTCATTAGGGTCCCCTTTCAGAGATCCCTCAGCTCTCTGGTCAACCCACCAGTGCCAGGACCAGCTGGCCACAGGGGCTGCCTGATTTGAGCTGTTCCCTCCATCCAGCAGTGGGCTCTGGGCTTGTATGGCAGCCCAGGTGGGGGGACACACAAACCCCTGAACTTCAACTCTCCTCTGGGAGTAGCCTCATAGGTAGCCACTCGCTGCGCTCTGCTGCCCCCAACTGGTGGGAAACCACACTGCGCTGACACCTCCAGCTCCAACCATTCCTACTCACCACCCCAGGAACTTGGTCTCCCACCCCTGGGGAACCCCTGCACCCAGGGATGAGCCCTAGTTCTATCAGCAGTGATGTTGCTTTGGGGTAGCAAATGAGGGGTGCAGAAGGGAGGTGTGGGGTAGGAATGAGCTCCTCCTACCACCAAGCGGGACAGGGTGTGAACACTGGCTGAACACCTCCCTTGTGCCAGGCACTGAGCCCTCACAGCTGCCCCGTAAGTGAGGAAGGGGATCCTGGGCCCATTTACAAATGGGGAAAGAGAGGCTCAGAGCTGGGCAACTGGCCTCAGGGATCCCGCGGAGGGAAGCCGCAGGGCCAAGATGCACACCCTGCCGCACCTGGGCGTAGTGCTAAGAGGAGCTTACAGGGATGGCCTAGAGGTGCCTCTTGGAGAACCCCAGGACATAAAGGTGGGGGCATTGCAAGGGTGTCTTTGTTTCCTTCCTTCCCCCTCCTCCCCACCCAAGCTGCCTGAGCCACACTGGCACCTCCCAGGATGAGGCAGAAAATGCCAGGGCTCCTTGAAGTAGGTTTTTCCCTCCACCCCTACCTGAGCTCACGAGCTGGGAGGCAGGGATGGACTCCTGTTTGCTTGCTCCCCCAATCCCTGTCGCCCACCCCAGTCCTGGTCTGCCCAACGGAGGAGCTCTCGAATCTCCCAGCCAGGCCAAGTATGCTGCTCTGAAGAACACACTGTACACCAGGTCTGGCCTGCCCAGCTCCAGCTCCCCTCACCTCCCTCTCTGGGTACTCCATACTCCTGTTAATACAGCCGCAGATCCCATTCGCTCTGTGCGCTGCTCCTGGTCTCCCGTTCCTCACACTCCAGCCACTTCCTCATACTCCAGCCTCCCGCAAACTGCTCCCCGTTCCCGCCATCACTCGCTCAGGCTGTGCCCACTTCCTGGCCTTTGCAGGGACTGTCCTCACTGCCCAGAACTTTCTTCCCCTCATCAGCCTAGAAATGACTTCATCAAGCCCCAGCTGACCCCTCCATATTTTTGCCGAGAACTATGTTTTGATGCTATTTGTGTCCATGAGCCACACAGGCCCTGATACATAGCTGATGCTGATTAAAAATGCATTAAAAGGAAAGAAAAAGGAAGGCAGAGAAGGGAGGGAGGTAAGTGAGTGAGTTCACAGCCACAGCAGGACTAGCACCTCTGCCACTCACCTGGGCCAGTGTCTCCTCCCTGAGCCTTGCTTTCCTAATCTGTCAAGTGGGGGCAAATGAAACCACCCTCCTGCTTCCTAGTGTGGCGGGCAGCCTCCCAACCCCACCAAACACCACAGCCTGCCCTCACTTTCAGGCCTCAGACTCTGGCCTGGGTGCAGATTCAGGAGGCTCCTGGTGGCCTCTGGCCCCCCTAACTCCTGCCTTAAAGACCGCCCGGGCCCACTCTGGCCACGTGGACAGCGCCTGTACCTGGGTTGTCTGTGACAACATCACACCACAAGAAAGGGGGTCTCTCTCTCTCTATGGAAGGTGGACACAGACCACAGTGACCGTCGCTTTCCCTTAGGGGTTGAACAGTTTAATAACGAGGTTCCATGAAAGGCAGAGATGGAGGGGACTGAGGGTATGGGGATGCTACCTCCACCAGCCACCTCATCTGCGGGGCACTAGCCCGACACTGGATCAGGAGACGCCAGCTCCCACAGCTCAACTGAACAAGGGACGTCGGCCCCACAGGCAAATTCCTGGTACTGTGAGGAGGAAACCGGGCGCCCATCCGTGGGACCCCAATCTGGGTCCCAGCACAACTGCCCTGTCACATCAGCCACAGCTGCTGGGTGACATCCCTCCACCGGTTTGTGGGCCACAGATGTAGATGTGTCACATGTACATTTGAGATAGGCCAGAAGCAGCCTGGCATGGGGGAGGGAGCCACCCCCGCCCCGCCCCCCGCTTTCTGGGCCTCAGTTTCCCCATATGTGCAGTGAAAGAGCTGGATCCTCTAATCTGCGAGCTGGGTCAGCTTTTCTGTTCTCCACCCCAGTGCCCAGCTGGAGTCGCCTTAGCTGAGAAGGGGCACTAATGGGGCTCAGAGGTAGACCCTGCAGGGAGCAGAGGACACTCAAGTCACCCCCACGTCCAGGCAGCCTCCAGCCCAAACGACAGGCCCAGCTATGGCGGTGCTGGGACCCAGTGGCCAGGAGGTGGCAGTGCAGTGAGGAGAGGGAGGGAGCCCGTGGGGTCCTCGAGAACCGATGGACCCACAAATGTCCATTCCCTTCAGCCCTGTCCCAGCAGAACACATGATGGAGGCAGGGAGAAGGGCTCAGCTGCAGGGAAGAGAGGGCAGGAAGGAGCACGGACTGAGGGCACTGGACAGGGGAACAGAGAGCCTCGGGCTTGATTCCAGGCCCTGGCCCAGGTGTGCTGTGTGACCTCGGAGAAAGGAACCTCCCTCTCTGAGCCTCAGCTCCTCCTCCTTACAGGGACGGGTTGGACCAGATAATTTCCAGCTTTTACACGGTGGTGTTGAAGGGGGTCACCCACAGGTCTGCAGTGTGTGAGTGAGAAAGACGGCCCGCTGAAACATGGGAAGGGTGCTGGGAAGCCGCAGGGGTGGGAGGAGGGGTGAGCAGCTGGGGAAACCCCAAGTCCACCACCCAGAAATCTCCTGCTGGCCTCACTCTTGCCCATCAACCCCTGTGACTCTTGTGTCCTACAGGAAAAGTCCAAAGGCTTCAGTCTAAAGGCTTCATCTGCTCACTTTTCTCTTCATTCTCCCGACTCATCCAACACCCTAATCACACAGGGCCATTGGCTTCTTCCTATTCAGTTAGCACCCCCTCTAATGCTCCTTGCTCCTGACAAACTCCTACACGTCCCTCAAAGCCCAATCCCAAAGACCCCTCCCCTAGGAATTCTTCCTTACTTTAACTGCCTCTTGGTCTGGGTCCTCAGAGCACCCTATGTACAGCTCCATCACATCTTCAGAACTATGTAGGGTGTGTACAGTTGAGCATCCAGTAAAAGTGGGTGGTTGAAAAAGAACCAAGAATCACTTCTAGGAGCATCTACAATCAACCTGGTACTGAGTTTATCCGCAGCTTCTGCCAGCCCCCTGAGCCTACCCCTCCCTGACTCTTCTCCATCTCATAAAAAATAGCTGTGAGACCTAACTTCAGCTAAACCTTCAAACACGACTCTCCACTTTCAACTTCCCGAGGAGGAATCAATTGGCTGTCAAGTTTCCCAGAGCCTCTGCCACCTCCCCCATCCTGGCCCTGCCAGCTCTCCCCAAGGTCGATGGGACAGGTAGGGGCAAAGGCAGGAGGGCGGAAGGACCCACCCCACATCACACCCGGGGCGTGTGGGTCTGTGGAAGGCAGTAGGCTGAGAGAACTCATGGGGAGACCTGTATCCGTCACCATCTCCTTGCCCCACAAATCAAACCATGAATTCCTCTAACATGGAATGGCAGGTGAGGGGCAGCACGCTGCTGTGACTTAGGGTCCCCAGGCCTTGGGGAGGCAGAGCACCTGGATCCAACCTGACAGCCGTGCACAGCCAGGGCCCCCAGCTCACTAGCTGCCTCCTTCCCGCCTCTGTCCCTCTCTCCCTTCCAGGATTCATGCCTGCCTGGTGCAGAGACAGGCCTGGGTTTGGATCTCAACCTCACCATCACTTTGGAAACTGAGATGGGCAGATGGTACCATTGGTCAGTTGCTCCCAGCTCCCTTCCCCTTCTATGTGGCCCTACGCCTCACCTCCACCTGTTGGTAGAAGTTGCACCACGTGGGCACAAGGTTCCATATGGTGCCCAAGTCACAAAGCTGGTATGAGGCTCAGCCCCTGATCTGTCTACTTTTCAGCTCATTCTCTTAGTTACTGCATCAAAACATTTATGTGCCTGTTGAATGCCCAGACCACATGCTGCCTTACAAAGTCCACACCCTCCATTTTACAGAAGGGTAAACTGAGGCTCTCCCAGGGTCCCATGTCTCCAAAAGGTACAGATGGAACCAGCACCGAGCCTCTGATGTCCTGTGGGGTGGCTACGGTCCTAGGCTGACCCACAAAGGGGGTAAGGGTCTCCTGTGGGGGTACAAACAGCCCGGACTCAGAAGTGCTCCCAGCTGGATGGTGACCTTGGACAATCCAGCCCCTCCCAGGCCTCAGTTCTCAAGGAGGAAGGGGACAGAATTAGTCTTACAGACCCCCGCATGGTGATGCTCCATTCAACTACATCATCGCAAAGGGGCACCTCTCTGAGAGGTGGTGACAGCTGTCACCTCCGGGTTTAAAATGGCAGTGAAGACAGCAGTTACTCAGGTATATCCTGTGGTGTCTCCCCTGCCTCCCCCAGGCAGAACCATGTTCCCCACATTCCCTCAAGGGGCCACACAGGGCAGCCGTCAGCCAAACGTATGCAGATGGGGACTGTGGGAGCGAGTGGGAGCTCCAGCTGCCGGGGAGAGGGTGGGCTTCTGGTCCCACACGGGGCCTATGTGCAAGTCTGTCCCCAAGGCCCAGGCCAGGTGCACCTCTGGTTTTCCACCCAACACTCTGCCCTCCACCCCAACCCTCTCCAGATCTTCACTGTTCTGGAGCCATAAAGGGAAACCCAATCAGATGGCAAATGCTGGGTTTCATCTACGAAGCACCTACCGTGGGTGAGAGCTGGGCTGGCGCAAAAGGTCCAGCACAGTCCTTCAAGGAAGGCATTCCACACTGAACTGACAAGGGCAGAAGGCTGAGTGACTTGTGAGATCATGCAGGTCACTGCCGAGCCAGGATTTGAACCCAGGACAGAAACCCAACTCACACCGCTTCCTTAACTGCTGCAGGTACCTGTACAAGAAAGGCCTACGGTGCCCAGAGAACACAAAATGTAAATGCCCGGCAGTCCCAGCATCCAGGCCTGGTTCTGCCGCTGAGGAGCTGCATGACACCAGGTCAACACGGTCACCTCTCTGAGCCTCAGTCCCCTCATTTGTGAAGCAGGGACCCCCTCAGGGTGGCTGTGAAAGATGGAATGGGCACATGACGACCGAACACACTTCCCATCCTAATTGGGCAGTTGGGACTGGGGGTCCCGGGTGACTGGTAGTTCAGAAGGCTGGCGCTGGCTCTATTCCACAGGCGGTTCCCATACCAGGAAATGGAGCAAAGACGCCACCACAGGAAAAACGCCAGGCCTACCTGGCAATTAAAGAGCTGCAAACGACCGCAACTTCAAAGGGTGATGACATACCTCTCAGAGCTGCCAAAGAAAGGGAAACGGATAGAAAACAATGCCCATGGGAGGGTTTGGGGACAAGAGATGCTCCTCCTCACAGCCAGAGGAAGCGCAGGCTCCCGCTCTGGAGTCAGAGAGACCTGGGTCCAAATTGTAGCTCCCCCGTTTGTTAGCAGTTAGAGCTTGGGTGGCTTTCCCTCTCTGAGCCTCAGTGTTCCCTTATGTAAAATGGGGTGATCACAGAATCCGCATCGGGTTTGTCTCCAGGATTAAGATAGTTCACATATGTAAGGTCATGTGAACACAGTGCAAGTGGCTATGTTATTATTTGTCATGGTTTCCTCAGGCCCCCTGAAGGCTCAGCCCCCGCTGCCATGGCTCTGGGAGTCCAGGGAAGGCAGGACCCGACCTCTACTCCAGCTGATGGAGTCCATCTCCTGGGGGCCCAGTCACGCCCGGGAAGGGGTCCTGAGTCCCCTCTTCGCAAGTTCCTTTTCCTCCTTCATGCCCAGAGGCTGGGGCTCTGAACCCCTTCTGGGGGAGCTTGCTAAAGTGCAGATACTCAGGCCCTGCTCCTGGCCCACTGCACTGAAATCTTGAGGGGACCCCTCAAGACTCAGCCCAAGTCAGCTCCCAGGGGTCACCTTGCCTCCCTCACGAGGAACAGTTAGTCACTCTTCACTCACCTGGAATCCCCATATCACAGCACACTGTGACAGCCAGGCCCCTACCCTCTGTGCCTTCCCCCCCCCAAAACGCTCTTTCCCCTGCTCCCCATACGGCTGGCTCCTCCTCTCTTAGGCCTCAGCTAAAATATCCCCTCCAGACCACACCACCTCAGGGAAGCCCTCCTGGTTTTCCCTGCTTTGCTCCCGCATAGCATGTAGCTCTGACACAACATGAGCTCATTCGGTCAGGGGCTGTAGCTACCTGGCGCTGTCTCGGCCGGCTCCTCCCCATCAGCCCCACTCCCGAGTGGCTCCTGGCATACTGTAGGTGTGCCATAAACATTGTTGAATGAATGGATGAACGAATGATCGAACATCTATCTCCTCTACAGACTGTGAGCTCCCAGGGGAAGAGACTGTGCCTACCTCTCCATGTCTCCAGTGGCTGGCAGAGCAGTGGGCAGAGGGGCACATGGTAATGGCTGCACAGGGGAATAAAGGGGAGCACAATCGTCTGCATGTGTGTGGCAAAGATGGCAGGGACACAGAGGGGCAGGGTCAGACGTTAAGGGTCACTGGGTTCTGTTTCCATAAAGTTGCTTAGGTTTGTGCTGGTGGGACCACTAAAATCCATAGCTAAGATATATAGATACTGGGTTTTAGTGATTCTAAAACATCATCAATTGTAAGATATAGCACCATTGTAGGCATCACCAAGAAAGAAAAACACACAGCAATTAAATTATGGCACACCATGGACTATCACACGAGAGATGTTAAAATGTGGAAACAAAAATTGTGCATCTCAGGGGTCGAGGAAGCATAATGTGTGTAGGTGTGTGTGCAGGTAAGGACGCGTTTAGCTGACCTAACGCTAGGCCTGGGTCCCTGGGCCTGCAAGGCTATCTACCTGCCCCTCCCTCACAGGACAGGACCCCCATGTGGCCCCCAGGGGTGGGGCTGAGCCACAGACAGGGGAGCAGCTGAGCGATCGGATACCTAGAACAAGGGAGGCTGGGTGCTCTCCCGGTCCATGAGGCTCCAGGAAGGGGGGCCGCGGGGTCACAGAGCAGCACCCCAAGCCAGGTGGCGATGGTGACGCAGAGATAGTTACCGTGACCCGGAACGGCGTGGCGGCTGAGGGCTCCATGCTGGGGCTCTTCTCTGAGAGGCTGCCGGGCAGGCTGCGCCGGGAGCCCGGCCTTTCTTGGGGCGACTCTGTCAACAGAGGGAGAGAGAAGGTAAACGTAGATCATCGCGGCCACCCGGTCAGGCCCTCCTATCATTCCCCTCCTGGCCAGGAAAACGGGTCCCCATAAAATACTACAGCCACTTTGGACAATAGTTCGGCAGTTCCGCCCAAAAGACAACATTACCACATGACCCAGCAATGCCACTCATAAGTATATACCCCAAAGAATTAAAAACAGGAACACAGAAAAATACGTGGAGCATTATTCATAGCAGCGTTATTCACAATCGCCAAAAGGCAGGAACAACCCAAGTGGCCATCAACAGATGAACGGATAAACACAGTGGTGTGTGCACACAATGGAATGTCACTCCACCATAAAAAGGAATGAAGTTCTGAGACATGCTGCAATGTGGATGAACCTTGAAAACATGCTGGGTGACATAATCCAGACACCAATGGACAAATATTCTGTGGCTCCACTTATATGAAATACCTAGAATAGACAAATTCGTAGAGACAAAAAGTAGATGGGAGGTTTACTAGGTTCTGGGGGCAGACGGGGGGTGGGGCTTTATGGTGCAGGATTTCTGTTTGGCGTGATGGAAAAGATTTAGAAATGCAAAGGGTGATGGATGTACATGGTTAATATACCTAATGCCCCTCGTTTGTACACTTAACACGATTTAAATGGCAAATTTTGTTTTATATGCATACTTAACACAATTTTTTTAAAAAAATAAAGATCTCCCAAAACCCACACGTTAAGCCAGATATCTTATTACATAATGAGCTTCCTGATACTGGATACATACAGGAAGTCCCTTCAAACCTAATCTGTGATCTCTGGTTTTCCATTCAGACCTTCTTTTCCAGAGACTTCCAACTTGAGAGAAGTTCAAGGGCCTGGCAGGTTATGGAACCAAGGTTAGATAGAGGCCAGTTGCTCTGCTCCGGCTGCTTATTTCCGCCTAGCAATGAGGGGTCCAAGACAGTCAGAGCATCCCCCAGTTCGAGAGAAGCTAGAAATCTGGGGGTTTTAAATATGAACTATTTTGATTTTGAAATGGGGACAGCTCATTCGAAACTTACAGCCATGGCCTGAGCATGCCTGTTCAAAAACTGCCACGTCGGTCCCACCTGGCTGCTTTCCCTGCCCGCTTCCCCACACCACTGCCTCTTCTCTGCCACTCCAGCTGCGGCCCCCACGGACAACTCCCATTCTGCTCCTTCCAACCTGACCCATCCCACAGGCCTTGGAGGAGACCCTTGGTGACCCCTCTCTGCCCCCAGCGCTCAAGACCCCCACTCTGGCTCCTATAGCAACGGCCAGGAGCAAGTCTCTCCAGGAATGCTCTCCCTTTGCAGGGAGAGACCTCCACTTGACTGCGGAACTTGTAACACCCACGCCCAAGCTGGCTGTATCTGCATGTCCCCAGAGCTCTGCGTGGAGCCGGGTGCCTGGTGGGTGCCTGGGAAAGACCTGTTGATTTGAAAAGAAGGAAAAGAACAGGGCGGAGGTTTTCCAGGCTATGCGAACGCCCAGGGGTGCAGTCAGGGACACATGGCCAAGCAAACACTCACATGTTCACATCCGTGCAGATAGTTCAATGCATATCTGCTCAGACCCACCCCCAGGTACACGTCCATGTGTGCACTGTACATGCACACAGCACAGACAATGAGGACCAGGCTACCCCAGAAGACAAAATGGGCTGCTGGGGGCGATGTCTACACGTTCCGGTCCATTCCCTCCATGCAGCTGATTGCACTGGGGGCCTCAGAAGTGCGGAAGGACAGAGCAAGCCCCTCACCCAGGACAGGCTCCAGGGCTGAGCTGAGGCCAAGCAGACGACATCCCCTAGGGCCTGAGAGAGGTGGGCAGCCTGTGGACACAGGTTTAGGCCCCACTCACCCCTGAGCAGGCCTGGGGCAGGGGTTGATAACAGGTCTGAATGTGGACTAGCCAGCCCTGAGCCACCTCTTCCAGAAACTTCCTCCCCTCTTCAGGCCAGTGCCAGCCATTTGTAGGGCCTCGCTGCTGTTCTTGGGGGGCTCCCTACTTACACCCTGGATACTACCTCCTTCAAGGTCCCCGCTAGTCTCACTCTTGGGGACACCGTTTTCTGGGGGTTTCCCTAGGAAATCTTTTCCTGCACTCCCCAATCTGCCTTCACGTCTCCCGACCCCCAGCTGGGGGGCCCCCATAACCACTGGGTCCCACCCATATGTAAGGCACTGTGGTCAGCTTCCAGAAGCCTCTCAGGAACTACCTTCCCTCCCAACACACACACACACACAGCCCTGGCCACAGCTTCCCCACCCCTCCCTGGGTGTGCATCATGGCTCTAGGCAAGAGACATGGAATAACCTGGGAGGACACGAGGAGCCCTGCAAGACTGCCCTTCTTCCAAGATCAAGACCCACGTCCCCCACGACCTGTGCAGAGTGCCGCCTCTTGCCTTCTGGGTCTGGGCAGGAGGCTCTCAGAGGTGGCTTCTTCCAACCACCCATCTTACAGATGACAAAGCTGAGGCCAGAGGAAGGAACTTGTCTATAAGCCCTTAACCCAATAGGTCTATGCAGCAAAGACCGTGTCAGGTGTCCCCCCTCAAACAGCCTTCAACTTCAACTCAGAAGCCCAGGCTACACCCCATCTATGTCAAAAGAGTAGGAACATGGTGAGGACACTGCAGGGCAGGACAGATGGCCATTCCTCCTGAGCACAGAGCGGCCGGCTCGTCTCGACTTCTCGGACCTCCTGGTGGAGGGCCCTGCGCTCCGGAGGACACGAGAGAGGGAATCTTGGTACCTTTCCAGGCGGCTTGCACTTGGCCTCAGCTCCATTCTCTACCCCTCTCTGCCCTGCCTTCTGCTCCATGGGGCTGACCTGTGCAGACCACATCAGCCGAGCTTCTGGGGCCTCCAGCTTCTAGGTTTGGCCCCCGGGGACCCTGGCGGGAGGGAGGAGGTGCCTGGCTGGCTGCCTCCGTCCAGGGGCTCAGTCCCAGCTACCACCGATGACCCCGTCTCCTGGACGCGCCCCTCCCAGTAACCGCACTCCCCTCCCCTCCTTAGGGCCTCGGCGGATCAGCTCTGACCATCACTGACTCTGGGGTCCTGCACTCCTCTTCATGGCTCCCCACCCATGCCCACACCTCAACCATCCTCGTGTGAGGGCCACCTGCTTCCCACAGGAGCCCCACCGATCCTCCAGGCCGCATCTCAGCGCTGAGAACCAGTCCTCACAAGTGCAGCTGACGTATGAACGGGAAACCAAGTCACACCGAGCGTCACGGGTGGGGTCCAGGCTCTCTTCCCAAGCTCTCCCCACAAAGTTCGCAGTCGTAACCTCCTGCACCCCTAGGTCTGGACCGGCACTTCTCTACCTTTTATTCATTATCTTCCCCACTAAGGAGTCTTTGTAGATACATTTTTCCTAGTCCCTCCACCTCCAAAAATTGTTAATACCACATATACAGTAAATATCTTTTATGTACTGCACATATATTGGGCTTTACACAGAAAAAGAGTGAGCTCCCCCCTCACCTTCCAAGAACCAATCTTCTGCCCTCTTAGGAGCAATACCGCTCTGCGGCCCTCGAGAACGCAAGTGCTGGACCTATTCGAATATAGTCCCCACGTGACAACTTGGACAGTTATGGTGAGCCCCATTTTCCAGATGAGGAAATTGAGGTTTTGAGAGGCAAATGACTTCCTCTAAAGTCCCCACAGCCAGAAAGTAAAAGTATATTTTGAAATCCTCTTAAACTGTCACCCCCTAAACTCACACCCAGAGCCTCAAAGAAGGCTGAGGGGGCCTCAAGTAGGGACAGGAGCTGAAGGCAGGATGGAGTAGGAGACAGGATTCAACCCTGGCTCTGCTGTGTGACCCCAGGCCAGCCCCTTTCCCTCTCTGAGCTCATGATTTATCAGCAATCCAGTGAGTCAGGGAGTCACAGCTGTGACTATGTCTACTCCCCACCACCAAAACTAAAACAAATCCTTCTTTATATTACACAGGCAAAGAAGATAAAAGGTTGACCCCTAGTCCTAACTGTCTCCAGGGGGTTAGCCCAAGTCCTTGACAAAAACACGGCTGCCTTTGACCTTTGGTTTAGAAGCATGTTTTTTTTTTCCTAATCTGGGGAAGCAGACAGACACTGAGAGGCTTGGGCCTCAAGCCCCGAGAGGCCAAAGCAACACAGCTGGGGCAGTATGGAGGTGGCATCCCCAGGGACAGATCCCAGGAAGGGACAACCTGTCGGCCGACCTCCTAGAGACTCCCAGGCCTTAGAGCACTGGTCCAGGGGCCTTCCCTCAGCTCAGACTTCCTGTGCGCCCTCCACATGACCTCCCAGGCTTCAGTATACACAATCAGGCCACAGGACCAGCTGATCCTGGATCATCTTTCCACAAAGAAGTCAAAAGAGCCTCCCTTGTCCCAGGAAAGCGAAGCTGTCTCCCCAATCCTGGAAGCCAGAGCCAGAGAAACACATTTTAACCTTCATGGGTTTGCGAAAAAAATAAATAAATAAAATAAAAGCAGTTTCATTCAAATGCTGCTGGCTTGGTTGCTATGGATACCGCCTCATCATGAAGGATGACTGTTACTTGTTCCCATGGAAACACGGAGGCCTGAGGAACATCTTGTAATTTCAGACAAGACACCAAGTTTCAGTTGTCGGGTTGCAATGCCCAGATCTTTGTGCTTAAACATACACAGAGGCAGCAACCTCTAATACTGGTGTCAGGGGGTAAGAAGTAAGCACACGTGTAGAAAGAAGAGGTGTCCTGCGTGCCAGACCTCAACCGTGATCAGAAAATGCAAGTTAAAACTACCCGGTACCATTTCATACCTTTCAGACAAGTAAAAATTAAAGAGAACAAGGATCCCAAATGTTGACAGGGATGTAGAGAACTCTTTTATCACTGCTGGAGTGAAAAGGGTTTGGAGAACAAGTAGAGAGTAGCTGGTTGAAACTGACACACACTGACGCTGGGACCAGAAATTCCCCTCCTACATGTCCAGTTTAGAAAAATGTCTCATGCTTGCACATGAAGATCTGCACAAAAATGTCTCCTGCAGCACTGTTCATAGCAAAATGTTAGAAGTAACCTGAATGCCCACCAAGAGGGGAATGGATGACTGCACTGTGGGGCAATCACTCAGTGGAATACTACACGGCAAGGAAGAGGGAGCAACCCCAGGGCACAGTGTTCGGAACTACACTGGAACACAATGGCGCTACAAAGGAAGGACCCAGTTCTATAAGGTCAACATGAATAAAACTCAGAAATACAAGGTTGAGTGAAAAAAATAAGTTGCAAAAGGAAACAGAGTGCAATCCACGTACCGTATATACGTTTTTCTTTACAAGAACACTCATAGAAGCTTTATTGGTAATAGCCCCAAACTGGAAACACTTAAACCTCTATCAACAGGTCAACGGTTGAACAAACTATGGTACATCCATCATGTGCGAGGCAGAATAATGCTCACACACACACACACACACACACACACACACACACACCAAGAAGTCCACACCCTAATGCCCAGAACCGAAGCTGAAAGCCACCAAGAAAACAGGGAATCCATCCCACAACCACATGGAACCAAATTCTGCCAACAAGGAACAGACAATGACATGGATTTTCATGTCATTGAGAGCAGGGGTGTTCAACCTTTTGGCTTCCCTGGGCCACAGTGGAAGAAGAATTGTCTTGAGCCACACACATAAAATACACTAACAATAGCTAATGAGCTAAAAAAAAAAAAAAATTGCAAAAATATCTCAGAATGTTTTAAGAAAGTTTTTGAATCTGTGTTGGGCTACATTCAAAGCCATCCTAGGCCCCACACAGCCCATCTTCAGAAAGGAATACAGTCTGCTAACACCTTAACTTTAGTCCTTCAAGAACCACGTCAAACCTCTGACCTACAGGACGGTAAGATGACAAGTCTGTGTTGTCTAGTTGCTAAGTTTGAAGTTGTTATAGCCGCAATAGGAAACTAATACACATGCCATGGAATAGTACTCAACAATGAAAAAGGAAATGCACTATTGCTATACACAACAACTTGGCTGGATCCCAAGGGCATTATGCTGGGAGGAAATGCCATATCAAAAGGTCACATAGTGTATGATTCCATTTACATGGCATTCTCAAAGGATAACGTTCTAGAGCTGGCAAATAGATTAGTGGTTACCAGGGGTTAGGGATGGTGGGTGGCAGGCAGATCGAGGGGTTTAACTATAAAGGGGCACCACAAGAGACCTTTGGGGTGATGAAACAGTCTTGCATCTTGACTGCAGTGATGGTGACACACGTCTACACATGTAATAAAATAACACAGAATTATAGGCAGGCCTCTCACCAGTATGCAGAACAGGTGAGGAAGGAGGGACAAAAGTAGCCCCTAAATGAGTGACCGCTACTGCTTTACCAATGACAGTGTCATCCTCACGCTTGCCCCCTCCTCCCTAGAGATAAGATTTGAGGTGCCTCACCACAGAATTGCCCTGCTTACTGACAGCAACCAATCTAGCACGAACCCCACTTCCTTAAGACTTCCCCCAAATCACCCAACCAAAGCCCAAATCCTGGAGGACATTCTTTCTACTACACTCTGACCGGGAGGCCCGGTGGCTCCCCAGGTGTAAGTTCTCCCTCGCTGCCGTGAGTAGTTAGTCCAAGTTGTTCAACCGGAGGTGGTTCCTGGTGGGTCTTTGTCTAGAGGACATTCATGCTGGGGACCCTGTGCTGCATAGAGGACATTCATGCTGGGGACCCTGTGCTGCAGTTAGAGGGAAACTGGGTGCAAGGTACGTGGAAACCTCATTTCAAAATAAAAGGTTAATACACAGCCTCTTGAAATAACATGGAATCCTATCTGTGTGCAGACAATTGAGATTTCCAACCCGAGAAACTAACTGCAGACACGTACTGGGATCCAGTGCTACACGAGCGGAGAGACAGGCCAGCCAGCCATCTAGAGGCGGGTGATGCAGGAATATAAAAATCGCTGCAAAGGCTCACCCTGGACTCTCCAGGCTGAAATATATTCGCTGTCTATGTGAGTCAATTAGCATGACGTTTTACTTTCTCTTTGTAGGAGTGTGCACTTACGCGCATAGAAAAATATCACAAATAGTACTCAAAACCCTGTTACCAGAGGTTCGCTTTGGAGAAAGCGATGAGCTACGGGTGGGAACAGATGTGACTGTATCATTTACTGAATGATGAACAATTCAGACTTCCCAAAACTACTAGTAAAATTAAAGTATGAATAGGTGGTATAATGAGTCAGTACCAATTGTGCCCTCTGAATACGTCTGAAGAGGAAAAAGGAAAAGAGAAAATAACAAAGCAAATGACATCAAAATCAACAGCAGCCCAAATGACCACATATAGTTACAGGCAGTGGATCAGGAAAGTCCAAAGAGCAGACTTAGAAACAAACCTGTGGGTATAGGAACATCGCTCCCACGCCTGGAGTTGCCAATAGACTCATGCTCCTGCCCTGCAACCTTGGGAATGACCAAGGGTAAAATCACCGTGGTGACAGGCCATGGCGTCTGCAGACTGTTAGGCCTTACCAGAAACAGCAACCCAGCTGATGCTTCTGTGTCTGTGTGTGTTACTAAAGCACATCCAGACTGTTATCATCCGCTCTTTTCTTTTTTTTAAGAGTTACTTTTATTGCTTTTGACAGAGAGAGAGATAGAGACAGAGACAGAGAGAAGAGGGAAGGCCCAGAATAGTCTCCATAGTTAAACATCATTGGTTTTTCCACAGTTTCATTCCACAGGTGGGTGCGGGGCTGCACAGGGCAGGAACTGGGATGGGGTCTCACCCCGGTGGGAACCGAACTGGGGGCACTCCCCAGTTCAGCATATGGGTCCGCACGGGCCGGGACCGGGTTTTGATTTTCAGTCCCCAGGGCTGAAAAGTGAGCCCTTAACCCACTGAGCCATCCCGGCTTCCCCTATCATCAGCTCTTTACAGTTAAGACAAAGGAAGAGTTTATCAAAATATTGCACTGATAGGTGGTAGGTCTCCTGCCTCCCACTGCACACTTTTTCCAGTTCAGCGTTTGGTTATCTATCTGTGGGTGAGTGAGGAGATGTGTTCCTGGCGGTTATTAAACCTTACTCACTTGAGGTAGGCAGAAGAATGGCCGGCCCCTAAAAAGCCCACGTCCTGACCCCCTAGGCGTGGGCTACTCTTCTATAGCAAAAGGGACTTCACAGACGCAAACCAACTAAGGATCTTGAGATGGGAGAGTATCTTGGATGGTTTGGATGGACCCCCCTGTAATCACAAATGTCCTTATAAGAGGGAGACAGGAGGCTCAGAGAAGGCAGAGAAGGAGATGCGGGGTGGGGAGGAGTGATGGAGGGCCATGAGTTAAGGAGCGTGGGCAGCCACTAGAAGCTGGAAAAGGCAAAGAAACTGATTTGCCCCAGAATGTCCAGGAGGAATGTGGTCCTGCCGACACCTTGATTCTAGTCCAGGGAAACTCATCACAGACTTTAGACCTCCACAACAAGACAATAACAAGTCTGTTGTTTTAAGACACTAAATTTGAGAGCAGCGATAGGAAACCGACACACCCACTGATGAAAGCACACCTTATTGTAATGACATTAAAGATGGAGGGACGGCTACACCGGCTCATTGGCCCATTTAGGACTGTGCACTCACTCCCAAGGCCCCTCACCTCTCTCTTTCCAAATCTGTATCTTCCTTAGAAAAGGAGACCCGCTTCCTCTTAGAAATGTACCATTCATCACCATACAGAGCATAAATGTCTTTCTCCACAGTGCACTCATTGTCAAATGACGAATGTAATACCACAAAGGCTTGAAAGCCACAAAAGGACACGGTACCTTTGTTGGTTATGTCATAATACAGCCTAGGGATGTTTTCACACCTGTACATACTTGGAGAGAACACTTCATCTTTTAATATTCACTCAGCCCTCCAGAGGGAACCATGAGTATCAAAACCTAAATATCCATATGTATTATTAAATTCATCCTACTTTTCATTAATTCCAAAAATAGAAACCATCTTTTGGCCCCCAAATTCCACCTTGGTACTTAATGTCCTGTACTTTTGTTTAAAAGCAGTATTATTAAATTAGAACAACATAACTACATGATATAGGAGGCTTGTTTTTCCCAACACAGTAAAATGGGCATCAGTTTTAAGTGAGTATATACTGATTTTTACATATAACTTTATGCTCTCTTTACCATTTTGTATTTGACAACTTGGAATTCGAATTTTAAATGATCTCCAAGTTTCTAATGTAACGATGTAATACTCAAGCCAACTGAGTTTCAGTTCTTTGTATAACGTTGAGCCTGAGGAACAGCTGCCCCATTGATTGTGTTATATCAGATCCTAGAAGGGACACGAAGTTATAATGCAGAAAAACAACAGAGCGGATCATTTTATGTTCTAGAACAGACCATCTGTGCCAGCCATAGGAACTTGGGGCGAAAGGGAATTGATGCAGATGTGAAGCTTGTGCCACCTGCTGTGCCATGAGCCAAGAGTCCTTTGGTTTCTCACCCCAGAGTCCTGTGTTTTCAGTCAGTACCCATAGAACTCCACCAGGCTAGGATATGAGCTTGCAAGTAGGGTGAAATTGCCACCCTTCACCAGAATAAGCAAAGGACATCAAAAAAATTTATTCCTAAACTTGAAAATAAATTTAACAAAGCAAGTAGATAACTAATAACTTAAAAAATGTTGCTGGGGGAAGCCGGGCTGGCTCAGTGGGTTAGGTGCTCACTTTGCAGCCCCGGGGACCGAGGATCGAATCCTGGCCCTGGCCGTGCTGACCCATATGCTGAACTGGGGAGTGCCCCCAGTTCAGTTCTCACCAGGGCGAGACCCCGGCCCAGTTCCTGCCCTGTGCAGCCCCAAGTCCACCTGTGGAATAAAACTATGTGGAGGAATAAAACTATGTGGATAAACGAATGATGTGCAACTATGGAGACTATTCTGGGCCCTCCCCCTTCTCTCTGTCTCTGTCTCTGTATCTCTCTCTGTCAAAAACAATAAATAAATTTAAAAAAAATGTTGCTGAAAGACATGAAAGAAAATCTAAATAGGGGATGCCGGGATATCTCAGCAGGTTGAGCACTTGCCTTGCAACTGGAAGGTCCAGGGATCGAATCCCAGACCCAGCCTGTGCAAACCCATATACTGGACTGTGGTACAACTGGTAACAGCCGGGATGGCTAGGTGGTGAGGGTTCTCGTCTCCCATGCGGGAGGCCCCCCGTCTGGTTCCCACCCCGTGCAGCCCCACATCCACCTGTGTGGAATGAAATTATGTCACAACTAATGATGTGCAACTATATAAACTGCTCTAGGCCCTCCCCCTTCTCTCTCTCTCTCTCTCTCTCTCTCTCAAACAATAAATCTTCTTTCAAAGAAAAGAAAAAAAATCTAAATTAATGAAGAGATACACCACATCTGAGGATTGGGAAGCCTCTCCGTATTGTTAAGATGGCATTTCTACCCAAATTGATCTATAGATTCAATGCGATTCCAGTCAAAATCCTAGCAGGCTTTAAGACACTAAAGAGTTCAATTTTAAATTTAGATGGCAAAGCAAAGGACCTAGAATAGCCAAACAATCTGGGGAAAGAAGAAGCAGGTTTACAGACTTGTGTTACTTGGTTTTAAGACATACTTTGTAGTCTTGAAATACAGCTGAAGTAATCAAGACAGCATAGTATTAGCATAAGGATAGACATACAGATCAATGGAACAGAAGAGACTGCAGAAAAAGTCCCACACAGGCATGGTCAATTGATTTTTGGAAAAAAGTACAAAGTCAATTGATGGTGGAAAAGGTAGTTTTTAAAAGAACTAGTGCTAAAACAACTGGGTTTCTATAGGTAATAAAAATGGATCAGCAGGAAATGTGGAGAAACAGATCTAACAAGGACAGTGGCTATGCGACACTTAGACACGCCATGTTTTTATCCTAACACTGACCCACTTTAACAGGAAGAAGCTGAGACTCAGAAACATCAACTGGAAGGACCATAACCCCACAGGATTCAAGCCCGGGGCCCGCTGGAGGGTTGCCCCATGATGAGAAAGAAGACTCAGTGCACAAGGAGAGGACAATGAGTCCCAAGTGACCCAGGAAGCTGAGTTGCCTCCCTGCCCTGGGCTTCTCTCTACATTTCCCATGCCAGCCCCGGCTCTAAGGCAGAAAAGGAGCTTTGCTTGATTTCACATTTTATTGCCATGACGTCGGGTGTGGGGAAGGGAAGAAGTCATGACACTATGGAACTGTGGTAGCCTTTTGTCTCTCAAATGGAATTGGATCAGAGTTCAAATTATCCTTAAGTTCAGGATGTGGCTCAGAATCTGTGCAGGTTGCCCACTATTGCTGGGGGTGTGGTCTGCAGGGAGAGGGGCATGGAGGTGATCATAGAGGGCTGGGGTCCAGGACACCCCTCCCCAGCCTGAGAATCCTCAACATAGAGCACTAGGAGGGCACAGCTGGTACTAGGAGGGGCAGAGAGGCGGGAAGAGTCAAGAAGATACATTCCTCCCAGTTATATCCCAGGATCTTGTGTAGGCCTCTCCTAAGGACCGTGCAGGGTTTGCCCCTGGCCCCCACTAGCCTCATCATAGTCCAGTGTAATTCCTGCAAACGTTTGAGTCTGTAGACGCCATCCCCAGCTCTAATTTACGCCCCTCCACTAGAGCCCCTTAACGACTGCAGTGTGCTTCCCATCCCTCACCCTGCCGTGCACCTCGCTTTCAAAGAATTCCCAGCCTTCCAGAAAATGGGATTTCCTGCTCACTCCAAGGATCAATCGTGTGGCCTGAAAGTATCCCTGGTTCTCTTTTTCCTCCTTTGCACTCTGAGGACCTCTAGGAAATTTAGCCTGCAGCTTTTTTATTCTTATTCCCTCTCCATTTTATTCCTGCATTTCCTCCCCTGACTTTTTGCCCGATAGCCTCAGGGCCCATTCCAGGGCTAGCAGAGAGCTGGTACTTCCTCCGTGCTGCTGAAATTCAGGGAAGTAAGGAGGGCCCAGGGTGTAGACAGGGCTTGCCCCTCTCTTCTGGGTACAGTTTCTCTGCATTCATTTTTTGAAACACACAATGCAACACTACACATCTGGAGGCATTTGCATATGTAGTAAAAGCATTAAAAAGCACATGTGCAAGTCACACAATACCTTTAGGAGGATGAATATCCCTGGGAAGAGTGAAGGAGGCTTTAGCTCTCTCAGGGATCAACAATTTTTTTTTTTCCCCCAGCAAGGGCCAGAGCGCCAATATTTTATACCAACTTCTGCTGATATGTCATGAGGGCAGCCACGGACAATAGGTAAACAAATGCGCGTGGCTGCATTCCAATAAAACTTTACTTATGAGACACTGACATTCGAATTTCATATAATTTTCCCATGTTATAAAATAGGATTCCTCTTTTGATTTTTGTTTCAACCCTTGAGAAATGTAAAAGCTATTCTTAGTTTGCAGGTCATACAGAGCAGGGGGTGAGCTGGGTTTGGCCTGCGGGCCACACTCTGCTGACCGCTGCTGTAGCTGGATCATCTTATTTCTAAGAAAGAAAAGAGAAGCAAGTGTGGGGATGTTAACATTTATTAAATCTGAAGGCTGAGTGCATGGGTCTGTGCAATATTATTCCCTATACTTTTCTATCTATACCTTCAAATATTTTAGAATTTTCCAAAAATTCAAGAAAGAAAGGGAAAAACCTGGACATAACTTCTAAATGCCCCCAGATCAAAGATGCTATTTCTTTTTTCTCTTCTATAATAGGTAAGTATTGTTTGTTTGTTTGTTTGTTTGTTTAATCCTGGGAGTTGGAAGAGGAGAGAAACAATTTAAACATTATTATTATTTTTTTTTAAAGAAGGGATGGAAGGGTTTGACCCACAACTGGTCGTTTTCCCCTGGAGACCGTGGGTCACCCAGGAGCAGGCTGACCAGACGTACCATTTTAAATGGGACAGAAAACAACGGTACTATCCCAGTCACTGGTCCTCAGATGGGGGTGGCGGCCTCTCTCCTGTCACCTCCTCCAAACTCATCAGCTCTTCTCAACTTGCCATCTGCCTTCCCAGACCCCACAACTGCTGGATTCCCCAGGAAGCACCTGGCTGGGCCTCCAAGCCCTGCACCATCTGAGGAGTCCTCTGGGATACCTCCCCACAGGCCTATCACTGTCCACACTCCCCCAAACTATTCCAGTCCCCCTCCCCCTCTCCCAGCTCAGACCCATCACCTCTTACACTTGGACGGCCAACGCAGTCACCTATAGCCACTGCCACCCATTATTCCTCCCCCATTCTGCCTGCCCCATGCCAGTCCAGCTCGCTGGTTGCCAAAGTCCCTCACCTAAATCACAGCTCTGGGACATATAGTGAGGATCAAATATCCTGGACTCTGCTGCTCAGTAGCTGGGTGATGCTGGGCAAGTCACTGAACGAGTCCAGGCCTCGGTTTTCTCATCTGCAAAATGGAGCTGCTATCTGCAAGAATAAGGCTATCATGAAATGATGACTGTACAGGGCTTAGAAGGGCGCCTGGCGCTGTGTTAATAGGCCCAGAAAAGTTGTTATTGCAATTACTGTTATTTTCAAGTCCTCCCTACGGACTCCCGGGAGCCTGAAGGAGTGTTCCAACCTCGTGGCTGGTCATTCAGGGCCCTGCCTACCCGTCCAGTCACACCATCTGCTAACCTGATTACAGGCTGCCTCCCCCTGGGCTCAGCGCCCTGAGGGTGGGGGCTGACCACAGCCTCCACAGCAGCCCCTGGCACAGGACTTGCAAACAGTAGGTGGCTCACTAAAGCTCTGCTGCTCTGAACACGTCCAAGTGACACTTGTAGCAGCCTCTGGGGGAAAGCAATGCCAAGGAACCATCTGGATGGTTCTGATCCCCACAGGCATCACATTTTATTTCTAGATCAGCGTTCATAGAGCTGCAATTAACCCCTCAGGCTTTGGATGAACAGATAATGACAATCCACCCAGCCAGTAATGATAACTGTGCTGTGTCACACGTATCCGCTAGAAGTGCTTCTGAGCCCAGAGATGTTTAATGATTTGTCTGCGGTCACACAGCATTTACAGTACAGTTAGGACTCACCTGGGCACATACCTGGGACGAACTCAATCCCCAGAATACAGGTATACATGAATGAAAAGCCACTTTTTCCTAAGACTATCCCAGATTGCCAATTTATTGGCTTCCAAGTCATCAGGAAGCCCCATCTGCGACTGCCCGGCTCCCTCTGGCCCCCTTGCTCTTCCTCTCCCCTCTGCCCCCTCCTCCTCCCAGGACTCGGGGGAGGACAGAGCCTCACAGCCCCCGCATCTCCCTCCCTGCCCTCTGCCTTTTTCATCTCACAGCCGTGTCAACACATCACCTCCCAGGGCCAAGAAGAAAGAAATAACACAGCCCAGATGCCAACGGTGCTCTCCTGTCTGTCAGGGGAAAGAGAGGAGGGAAATAAAAGCTAACAAGACTTCCAAATGCAAAATCCCCAAACCTCTTCTCAGGTCCCCGCAGCTGTCAAAGTCAACACAGGAACCTGGCAAAGGGAGGAAAGCCCATCCCGAATAAAAGCCAGGCAGCTGTGGAGTCGGGGACTCATAGACCGAGCAAGGCTGCGTCTCCAAGGACGACGGGTGTCCTCTCAGGCGCGTCTATTCTGCTAACGTACAGGTGATCTGTCTGGACTGCAGAACCAAGCCTGTCTTTTCTGAGGACCGTGTCTACATTTTTTTTCTTTTTCGTGGTTATTATTTGGAGGGATATTGAGATTCCCCTCGCTTCCTTATTTATGCAATCAGAGGAAATTGCAGCTCAGAGAGCCGCTCCCAAACTCAAGGCCACGTGGGCCAATTTCAGATAGATAATTAAATATTGAACAAACGCTGAAATGCTTCTACTGGCTTGGGACGGCTAAAAATAACTACCCTGCCACTCCACGCACGGGCACTCGGCTGCTCATTCTCAAATCCCTCCTCCCAGCAACTATCAAAGCCAAAGCCAGCCTTCCTGGGGAGCAGCAAGTGGAGGGGGAGGGCCAGGATCTGACTCCCCAAATCCCTCCTTCACAGAAAACAAAACTTCAGCTCCCAGCAAGCTCTGAATGTTCCTGACCAGGAAATACTCTCCCTTTCCTGACATTTAATCAAGTGGCCTCGAGAGGAAGGTGCAGGGGAAATAACGCAGCAGTTCATTGCGTTTCTTTTTAAAATAGTCGAAAGGCTTCATGTCATTTCTAAGCGAAACACGTATGCAATCCAGGATGTGAGCATATTTGTGTCAAGTTACGCAGGAGTCCCTCACCCCAAGAAGACCCAACAAGGAGTCCAGCTGCCTCAGTTTCCCTATCTGGGTTAATCTTAGGAAAAGCAACAAACAAAACCAACACCAAAAATAGGATTCAAAGGCATCTGAACTCCAGACCCGGACCTCTCATTGACATGTTCACGTGACCTTGGGCAAGTGGCTTTGACTGTATGGGTCTCAGTTTTCCCAGTTGTCAAGGGAACTAGTAGCTCCCAGTGCTGAGCTGAGCTAGCTAGAAGGGACCCCAGGGATCAGTCCCTCCAACATCCCATCAGCAGCTGGGCAAAGCAAGCTCCAGGCCCTCCCTGTATCCACCAGGTTTCATAAGTACAGACGCAATGGAGCAGAGATAGAGCCCAGGAATCCGGACTCCAAACATGACCCACTGAGATCCCGGGCACACTCTAAGCCCCTCCAGTCCTCTCTAAATCACACCAACCAAAGAAAAGAAGCACCAGGCCCCTAAGCATAGTCTAAGTGTCAGCTTTGGAGTCGACTGGCCTCAGTTCAAGCCTTGCCTCTATAGCCAGGGACGTCACCACGCTGAGTGCTGTTTCCTCACCTGGCAAAGAGAAGTGACAATAAAGACCTCTTCCTCCTAGGGGGATAGGAGAGGTAAAATGAGATGTGAAATACTCAGGTGGTGCTCTTGGCACAGGGCATGGCACATGTTCAGGTAGGTGACTGAAGCTATGATCTTTATTATGAAAAATGATGAAGACGAGGCAGAAACACAAAGGCCAAGAGGCCGACAATCCAGCAGATGAAGGAAGGCCTGCAACCTGCCTCCGGAGCCCAGAAAGCTCTGGGAAGAAGGCCGCAGGCTGGCTGCTCATCTCCAGGGACTCCATACCAGGGGATGAACCCTTAGCACGAAGGGACTTGCTGGAGAAACAGGGCTAAGGCCGTGAGACCTGAGACCTGCCCAGGGAACGGACACGGCTGGGAGACATGGCTGAGAGCAGGATTCAGGGGTGGGGAGCAGGAGGAAACCCAGCCGGAGGCATCACCTGAGTCAGCCCAGGCAGGAGAAGCCACCCACGAGGTGTCAACACGGTCATTCCCCTGCCTCCCTCCTGAGTTACGGGCAGGATTCTGGGAGATAATGGTTGGGAACACTTGGTGGAGTCGCTGACTGCAAATCAGATAAAATGAGGTGGCCTTATCTAAGCCAAGGCCTAATAACCAAAGAAAGATGTGCCGGCCACCAGGATCGCAAGGTGGTGCATTTGCAAACTCAGGACCTGGAGTCGGGCAGAGCTGGGCTGTGTGATGCCGGACAAGGTGCCCGCTCTCTGGGACTGAGTTCCTCACCTAGAAAATGAGAGTAATACCAGCATCCATCTCCTAGGGTTGCTAAGCTCACTGCCAGGCACTGAGCAGGCCCTTGGCAAACAGAAGCCGTTTTTAACTCTATCACATGCCATATAGGGGGTGAGCCTCACAGCCCCTGAGGTATGTAAGGGTGAGAAGGGCCTGGAGAAGCTGGGGCCAAGCCCCAAAGGAGGGATTGTGTCTCAGTGTGAACGGAGGAAGCAGCGAGGCAGAAAAGGGTACATGCACAATTTCAGAGGCACAACCAAGTTGGTGGTAGAGAGGCAAGCCTTGGGCCCTTGCACAGACATTTGAAGACTAGGGAGAGGGGAAGGGCACAAGACACAACCAGCCCCCACCCCAGAGCTGTTCTCGGGTTTGTCCAGCCCACAGAAGGGCCCACGCTGGTGGCCAGGGGCCTCTCAGCAGGCCTCATGGAAGCCGGGGTCCCCAGGGAAAGGTCCCAGGCCTGCCCTCCCTCACTGTTGCTGCCGGTTAGGAAGCAGCTGGGTCAGACCAGTACCCTTCCCAACCATGTCACTAGATTCCATACTCTACTCTGTGATGGTGGCCTCGCTGTGCCTCGGTGTCCCCATCTGGACCCCATGGGTTGGATCACTCAGCTGCCAGTATAGGCCCTGAACAGGGATCATCACCTCAGGAGGTCAGCCCGGGCCCTCCTGGGTACCTCTGCATTCCTCAGAGAGTGCGGGTGTTCCTGGAAACCTTCTCCTAAGACCCCAGACTCCAGCAGGTCCTGAAAGAGGCCCAGGTGGAGGGGAGAAGACCACACAGAAGCCCAGTCACAGGGCCACGCAACTGGGGTCTATACGGGCGTGGAGGAGGAACTGAGGAGAAAACATCCACCAAGTCCCCAGCGGCCAGTCAGGCTGGACCCCTGCAACCACTCAGATGAAAACACAAAGAGAAGAATCAAAAACTCCCACGAGTGTGGGCCTGGACATTGCATGAGGTCTCTTGATTAGCCCTGCTTGATACACGGGGAAACTGAGGCCCCGGGCTGTGCCTACAGTCACAACCAGCTGGTGGCTGAGATGGGAACAGAGACTTTATCTCCCATTAACCATCGCTCTGCTCCCCCCATATCGTTCTGTGCCTCAGTGTGCCTCAACAAGCCAGCCTCCCCAACAGACTGGGGGCTTAGTGAGGGCTGGGAGCATGTACCACTTATCCAGACACCACTTATGGGCGTGCCCAGGCTGCTTCAGACACGTTTGCTTGATGAATGAATGGGCCAGACTTTATCCAGAGAGGAAAACTTGCATTTTCCCCAGCAGCCCTTGACTTTCACGTTGACCTTGGTGGGTACAGGTGGGAAGGCACCCTGGCTGGTGACACCCTACTGGGGACAGGACCTTCTCAAATCCATGAACCATGCCCAGCCTTCAAGAGGACTTAGGGTCACAAAGCCTAATGTGAAATGGCCTAATGACCCTTGCCATCCAAGGGTCACTGCTTTCACCCTGCCTCTGGCCGCTGTCAGCAGCAGATGGGGAAATTGGGGCCCAGAGAAGAGAAGAGTCCTGCTTAGCGCCCACTCTGGTCAAAGGGCTGTAGACAGTGTCCCTCAATTGGAGCTCCCAGGTCCACAGTGAGCCCCTCCCACCACTCCAGAGGGGTGGAGGAAGCGGTGGGCAGGGATCATCCTCAGAGGCGGCGGCCTGGCCATATCCATCTCCCCAGCCAGGCCAGCTGTGGGTCCCTGCCACCAGACACCTCTCCTCTGCACTTTCCTGTTTCTGAACATATATACCTCTCACCCCACCCCAAGTTCTCAGTCATTGTCCTTCCTTGCTAGTCCCTCCAGAATGGGTGTGGAGTAAGGGCCTGACTGGGCCAGGGTGCTGGGTTGTTTTGTGCAGAGCTGGGGCTTGAACCTGTGTACCTGACTTAACCTCCCTTTGCAACAGGAAATCCTATCCATCTTGTGAGACTCAGTCCAAATGTCACCTCCTCCGGGAAGCTCTCCCTGATTTCCCCAGATGTCACTTCTGTTTAGCCGCAGTCTCCTTCCCCACTCCCTGCAGGCTTTGAGTTCCTTCAAGGCTGGGACACAAAGCAGGGGCCTGGGAACTGGGGCTCAGGGAATACCCAGACACCTGAATTGTCTCCTGTCCACTCAGCTGAGCAGAAGGGAGATTTCCAGTCCTCTCTGTGCCTCTGGTCAGGGATAGAACCAGGTGAAGAGTGAAGGGGAAGGTTATGCCGGGCACTGAGCGGGGGCGGGGCAGATGCAGGAGGGGGACTCGGGGTAGCCTGAACATTACTAGGCATTTGCACAACTCCCATTCCTCATGGATCCTCCACATCCTGCGAGCCCCCTTTTACAGCTCAAGCAACTGACACTCAGAAAAGGGAAGTGGCTTGCCCAAAGTCGCAGTGCTAGAACACAGAGTTCCAGTCTCCCAGGCCAAGCAAGGGCAGTGCGTGGATCACAGTCCCTGAAAGACCCTTGAAGACTGAACTCCCAGCACACACCTGGGTACACTCCCAGCCTCAACTCGAACCCTTCCAGGCACGGGGAACTCACTACCCTCAGGAACTCCCTACTTCCTGAGGAAGCTTGTGCATTGTTGCTCAGCCCTGACCAAGGGAAGTCTTCCCCATGGGAGGTAGGGGGAGAAGCAAATCAGTGTTTACTGCCTGCCCGTTTCAGTTACGCTCACACTGACAAGAAAACTGAGCTTCAGGGCAAACACTACAGGGCCCAGGCCACACAACCAGAGCCTGAAGGGGTTGCGGGGGATTCGACCTCAGGTTGGCCAGATTCCAAGCACAGGTCTGCTCAAACCCCTCTCAGATCAGATACCCAGCCAGCCTTTCCCACCCCCAAGACAATCCTTTGGGTGTAAACTCGGCCCAGGTCCCTGCTGGGTGTTACCAAACCCCCTCCTGCCTCCTGCCATGAGCACCTTAGTGGGTCTGAGCCTTTGCCTGGGACATTCTGGTCTCCCAGGGCCTCCTCCTTCTGGGGGGGCCATTCTCCCTCAGACCCAGCCACAAAGGAAGTACCCGCTGCTGCCACCACCGCGCATAAAAAGCAGCCCCCTGGATCACACCCATTTCCAGCTGAGGATCCAGTTACTAGAAAAAGAAAATGCTACTTGCACCTCCTCCTCCTCCCAGGCCAGTCTCCTGGGCTTGAAAGAGAGAAACTCTTTTCAAAAGAGGTGACACCCAACCATTGGGAGTGGTCCCAGTTACAAGCCATGGCTCCTTTGAAACCAAGAACCCCTGGGACAGGGCCCCCTGAGGTCCACCCACCTGTCCCTCCACCCAAGGGTAGGGTGGGGTGGGGTGGGGCTGAGGCCGAGCTGAGGCCAGGGCAGTGAAGGCAAGATGAGGCAAAGCCGAGACCCCCTCGGGAATGCCTTATTGCCCAGCTGCCCAGTAACTGAGACACAGTGGGGGCAGGAAGTGGAATCCCAGAGGTAGACAAAAGAGAATCCCAGACTGCAATCTCCTGTTTCCCTGCCCGGTGGCTAAGGGGGTACACTAGAGCCTCAGTTTCCCCGCGAAGGTGAGGGGTGAGGAAGAAGCTGGGGGAATGGGATCAAGCAAACACAGTCGTGGGCAACTATTACACAAGGGGCAGGTGAAGGGGTCCCGGGTGAAATAAAAGGATCCAGGGTCCCTGGCATCCCAGGGCATCAGGTGGTGAAGTAGAGGTGGGCAGGGCCTGGGGGTCCGGGGTCGGAGTGGCGCCTACCCCTGGAGGGCCGAGTCCGGCTGCGGGAGCGGCTCCTCTGTCGTTGCAGCCGGGGCCGCCGCAGCAGCCGGTAGTAGTAGGAGGGCCTCCCGGTGCTCTTCCTGGCGCTGCCGCCCGCAGACATGCTGCCGCCCGCCGGGCACCGGGCCGGGCCTGGGCGCGCTCACACGGGCCCCATCGCCCGCTCCGGCCGGCCCGGCGGGCGTCCCCGTATTGCCCTGTGTGCTCGTGCGGCGGCCGCCGAGGCCAAGGCTGCCCCACAAAGTGGCTCAAACTCCTCCTCCAGTCCCCGCCCTCCCAGGAGCAGCCGGCCCCACCGCGGGGGCCAGGGCCCGGGGCCCGGCTGGCACCGGCCCGAAAAGTCAGTGCGGGAGAAATCCCGGCCTGGAGTTCGCGGGTCGAGGCGGCCTGGAGTGTCCTGGGACCCCAGGCAAGTCCCCAGGCAAGTCCCCAAGCCCCGCTCCTGAGCGACGATGCCCGACCTCGGGGCACACAGGGCGCCCACCCCCGCGGGCGGGTGCAGACGGTGCACAGCCGCATGTGCGCGCTCGCTGGGCAGGGCGCAGGCGAGGCGCCCAGGCGGGCGCTGTATTCGGAGCGGGTCACCTTCAATTAGGACCCGAATGAGGCCGACGCTGCGGGGCCCGTGCTGCCACAGCGCACTGGGCTGCGCATCGACCCGCAAACACACTGTTCCGCTGGCCCCTGCCCCAGCCTGGTTAAAAAGGCTTCCTTTTGCGCCGGGGAACCTGCCTAGTCTGTACATTTTTAAATCTGTCCCGTTTGATACACGTATTTTTATATGATTAAAATTACGGTGTATACTTCAAAAACACGCAAAGAGTAGAGAGAACATAATGCACACCTCTGTATCCAGCGGGGTTTTGCCAAATCTGAACGTTTGCCCCCTTTCAAGCCCCACAGATGCTGTGAGGTCTTCTATCACGGAGCAGACTGGCTGCACAACCCCTACCCTATGTCAGAGACAGGAAACTGAGGCTGAGAGAAGGGAACGTGCCAACTCCCTCTACTGCATCCTGCTGAAATCTTTATCCAAGTCACTCCCCCAGCTCAAGAGCCATCTATGGCTCCCCAGTGTCCAAAAGCAACAAGTCCAAACAACCTTCCTTGGTATTTGAGGCTCAACCAATCTGGTCCCCACCAAACCTTCCCTACTATTTCCGTACTTGTCACTCCCCTCCCCCTACTTTCCTCAGCCTGGCCAAAGCCCCTCTTTCTGGGGTCCACCTCCTCAGCCTTCTCTGATCATTCTGGCCCTCGGTGACCTCTCTCCCTTTCTACTCTCCCTCTCCCCAAGCACTATGTATCTTTCAAATCATAGTGCTCAGACTGAGCTCCATTCCCTCAAGTACAGAAGGGGAAACTGAGGCCCTGACAGGGAGGTCTGACTTGCCTCAGCCACAGGGAAAGTAACTGAGGCCAGTGGTCTTAGCCTGGGGTTCCCAAAGCAGTCTTGGGGGAGGGGGGGTGTCTGTGGCAGTCACAGTGGATGCCTGAGGCAGTCTGGATATCCTCCAGAACAATCCAAAAGGGGGGCGGGCAGGATAGGGTCTGGGAGGGGGCCGGGCAGTGTGGGCAGGAATCCAGGCCGGGTTTTGCACCTCACAAAGGAAGCCCCCTCCCTCTTTCCCTCAGCAAGGGGGAGGGCCCCCAGGTCAGGAGGAGTCTGCCTCACAGCTGGAAGCCAGGCGCCTTGGCAGGACCAGGGGGGAAGGGCAGGAGGGTAGTGCTCCTCCAAACCCAGCCCGGGTTGTCCAAAGCTAACAATGCTGGGCCCTCTCCCCTGGGGGGCTGGCCAATCCCTCAGGAAGACGGAAAGCCATCAGGCCCATCAGGCCTGTAAGGACGCCTTGGCCCCCTTGGGGTTAAGCATTGCTCAGGCTCATTCCAGGAGCATCTTTTACACATGCTAGACCCAGACCTCCAGTCCAGGCAAGCTGAGCAAGGTGGGCCTCCTGCAGCCACCGACCCAGGCTGGGCACTTGTAGGAATGAACAACCTCCACTCCAGGCCCACCCGTGTTGGGGGGTGGAAGACTCCCAAGAAGTCTAGCTCAGGGTGGGGGCGACCGTCCTCTTTTGATGGCCTGGAGTTCATCTGGACCAACTTCCTTCCCAAAGCCCGAATCCCCCCAGGTTCTAACCCGCCTTGAGGGGACAAGAGGCTTCCTGCCGGCAGACTGATCAGTGGCTGGGAAGACTGGTCCTGGCCTGAGGACCCCAACAAGCCGATTTAGGGGGTGGTTTAGGGGGGCGGGAGTAGCCAGGGACTCAGGATCTGGTCTGGCTTGCTCTCTGCTTATACAGTCACACCTTGGTACTGACTGCTTTGAAACTCGTCAAATTGGGTACTTGCTGCATCTTGATGTGAAAATTTACTCACAGCACTCATCCTTCGTTTGACCATGAGTACCGGGGTACCTCTGTACTTGGGTTTCTCAAGTCCCTCTCTGTGCCTCAGTTTCCCCACCTACAAGGGGAAGCGATGGACCTCCAACCTATCTGCCTCATGGAAGGAGGCGGGTTGGCTAAGGAAGAGGAAGAAAATCCTGCATTCCAGGCCTTGGGATGGGGTGGGCATTGCCAACCACCCAAGCTGGCCATCTCCACAGGTCTCAGGTGGGTACCGAGTAGGTGCCAGCTGCTATACAGAGTAAAAAGGGGGCAGGGCAGGAGGTAGGGGCGAAGGGGCCTGGGCTCTCTGCCCCTCCTCCTGGCCCAGGACCCCCAGGGCGAGCAGGCAGACAAAGGCTGCTCCCTACACACCCAGCAGAGCATCTGGAATCAATCTTGCTGTAGAACAAGCCACCCGCCCCCTCCTGCTGCCCCTGCGGCCTCCTCCCTTTAAACAGAAGCAGCCCCCCTTCCGAAGACAGCCTAGACTGGAGGAGGGACACCTGGGAATGCCCCCCGCCCCCCAACTACCACTTCCTAGACAGATCCCTCCCAGCCCCTGCTGAACCATGAGCCCAGTCCCCTAGGGCTGATAGTCTGTCGGAGGGGCGTAGACTAGGCCCAGCTCCCACCTCCCCCACGTGCTGCTTTAGGTAGGGAGTCATGGCTACAGCCCCCAAATTACCCCCAGCTCATTAAAAGTGCATATTTCTGGGGTTCCTGCAAGACTCTTAATGCAGGGAGTCTAGGCGGGCTGGAAACCTGCGGGCTAAATCAGATCCGACCCAACCCCAACCACCGCCTTCACCAACCCTCAGAAGTTCCCCACAGTGAACTCCCACAATATCCGAAAGGACCCAGCTGGGTCACAGAGCAGCCACCACCCACTCTGCCAGCCTGAGCCCTCTGCTCTTGGCCTCCTCCTTGCTCATTGCCTCCCTCTACCCTGCTGGTCAGATGGCTGCCATGAAGCTCTCCTCCCGGCTCCCACCTGACGAACTCCGCCTCATCCCTCAGGACTCAGCAGAAAATCACCCCATTAAAGAAGTCTGAGCCCCAGAGAGAGACACCCCCAACCCTGCCACGCCTGCACCAGAATAATGAGGATGTCGAAGATCTGGGAGAGACGGGCCCACAGAATTTCCCCTGGACAGAGAACCATCAGTATCTGGGTGTCCTGAGACGTGTACCCTGCTGCGAAGGTGGTGCATGGCCGCAGAGCGGGGCTGGAAGGAGGCCAGGTACACCATAGGCCAGGCCAGAGCCTGGTCAGGGGGCCCCCGTGCAGGGGCGGGGGTCAGCCCAGCACAGTCACTGAGGAAGGATCAAAACAGCCTACTGTCAGAATTGCCTTGAAAAGCCTTACATTGCCAGTAAAGGGCAGTATTTCCTCCAGTGTTAGGACAGGTCACCCATGTCTTCAGCTGAGCACAGAACAAAAGGCCCCGGCCTTTCCTGGAGGGCCGTTTTGTGCAAGCGGAAAACGAGAGCGACAAACACCCAGGAGAAGAGATGCTCACGCGTGGAGGGGAGCACAGAACTCCAAGACTTCTCACATAGCAAGGTTACCGGTTTGGCCTGGGGAGATTGATTTGAGGGTGAAGTGTAGATTTAATACTAATAAACTGTTCAGAATTTGCCGTGTGCCAGGCCCTGTCCACAGCATGGTATGCACATTCTGTCATTTAATTTCACAACAATCCTGAGGCAGACGGTTACCACCTTCATTTTACAGAGAACACTGGAGGCACAGAGAGGGTCACTAAGTTCCCTAGGGTCACACAGCTTGCACTAAGAGTCAGGATTTGAACCCAAGTGGGCTGGAAAGAGAGAAAGCCTTAAGGTTGAGCAGGACTTAAGGCAGAGATAGAGGGGCAACAGCCTGGAACTTTCCTTAAAAGCCAGTTTGCCAAGGAACAGGAGGAGGTGAGGAGGAATGGGAGCCCGGACAGGGAAAACCCTGGAGCCCACGGCAGGCCCTACACAATGGGGTATCTGGAGGACTCAGACCTGTGAGTTTCCTGTCGGGACAAGGGTGGGCAGCGGTGACCAGAAGTCCCCAGGCAGGCAGCTCTGCTCACATCCGCCTTCCAATCTGGCCTCAACCTCAGAGTTACTGCAGCGCTGAGCTGCAGGGTAGGTGGAGGTGCTGTGGGGTCATTCATGGTTAAGGTCATGGGCCTCTGCCCCAGGAGACGGCCCATCTGGCAGGCAATGACAGCTTCCTGTGTCCCCTGCTCATCCGGGAAGAAGGCTGGACCAGGAGTAGGACCTTCATTCAGGAGATGGGGGAGGCTAGAGAGGGGACTCTCCCCACAGGGTGGAAGGTACAGATAAGCCCTGTGAGTTCACACTCATGTTCTCGAGCCCAGCCAGGAGTTCACCACCTCCACTGCCCCCTGGGACTTCCTCTCCTAAGCCACCAACAATTTTAAAGACATCCTTCACAGCAAATGGCTCAGGCAAGGCCACGATGACTGGGACTTGGATGACTCTACGCCTCTCAACACAGAACTAGGGACCAGTCAAGCGTGGACATTTCACCACACACAGACAGAGCCTCAGGGAGTGTGAGTGTTTTTTAAACACAGTCACCCAAAGCTGGGCTGAGAGTAAGGCCTTGTGGGAGGCCAGGGCTGGAACGAGGGCAGAAGGCCACTCGGCAGGGTCACTGTTTCTTTGGGTGCTGTGTGACTCAAAGAAAGCTCCTTGACATCTCTGGGCCTCAGAGACAAGACACCTGTCCAGCCCACCTCCACGGGATTCCATCAGGATCTAGAAATTTCGCCCCCATCCAGAGAAGAGGACACCTCCCTCGTGTTTACATGTCAACAGCCTGTCATAAAACGCTGGACTGTCAGAGCTTGAAGGACCCTCCGGATTAGGTGATGGAACCCGGGATGCCGAAGCCCCACAGGACAGCTGCAGGCCTGAAGGACCTGCCTCATGCATGGCAAGCCGGATCTGGCAGCAATTCCCAATCCTCGAGGGTCTGATGGTCTCTGCCACCCAGCACACAGTAGCATCACTCCCTGGCAGGTGGGAAGTAAGGCCAGGGGATGGAGTGACTTGCCTGAGTCCCCAAACGGAGGTTGGGGATTAGTCCCAAACAGAGCTGCTGAGACGCCACTTTCCCCCTCAATTACCTGGACCACCATTCCCAGAACGCCTGATGCATTCTGCCCACAGGTACCCCTGGGCTTCCACTCCAGGTGGCTGCCCCGCCCCCACCCCAGAGTCAGGGGTCCAATCCGGTTGTAGCTGGGACTCCATTTTCAGGCCTCAGCTCCGGCCCCTCCTCCCACACCCCACCCTAGCAGCCAGCATCTCAGCCCAGATGGCCAGGCCTGGAGCCACTCTCTTCATGTACTTCCTCTCGCTACCCTGACCCAGAAACGCTGCCAAGCTCCAGGTGGACCTACAGCCCTCCTTCTCCCGCCCGGGCCTGGGGGCTGAGACTCCAGGTCTCAGGCTTCTTCCTCCCCTTCCAGTGGAGGCGCCCAGACAGCCCCGTATGCACTGGGCCACCAGAGGGGGTGGCATATGGTCCCAGTGTGGGGTCAGAGTCCCCTCCCTTCCCAGGCAGGAGTGCCTGGTCATCTGTGAACCATTTCATGGCTGGTACTGGCCTGGGTTCCAAGGGGATAGGCCTCACTCCATCCCGGCAGATCCCGCTGAGGAGGACAGATGAACAGACCCAGGAGCCAGCTCCTAGGAAGGGAGCTTAAAGAGTGTGGGATTTGGAGTGAGGAACCAGCACTTCTTGGCGGTGTGACCTCAGATGAGTGCCTTCACCTCTCTGTGCCTCTGCTTCCTCAACTATAGAATGGGCACGATAATATTTATACTTTGTGAGGTTGGGGAAGGTCAAATGGCATAGTGAACCAAAGCCCTGTGTATAAACTAGCCAACATCTGCCCCTCTAGGCTATTTCTTTTCCCACTAATCCCTGGGCTTGAGAGCAGGACAGCAGAGCTGGTGAGCACAGTCACTGGCCCAGCGCAGGCACTCAGTAACTGACTGGGAGAGATGGTGACAGCATTTGGGAAGAGTGGCTGAGCCCATCTGCTCTAAAGTCCACCATGAGGAAATGTGGAGGAGAGAGAAGTCCCGGAAGGCTGCCTGGAGGAAGAGGCATTGGCATTGCACTAGAAGGCTGAGTAGGAGTTGACGGGGTAGAGAGCAGAGGAGTGTATTCTTGGAGGGGGAGACAGCATGGAACCAGCAAGGCCTATTCGGGGGGCAGTGTGTAGAACTTTGGGCCTGGAGCAAAGGATTAGAGCGAGGACTGACCGTGAAAGACGGAGAAGTGATGGGGAGATAGAACAAAGCAGGGGTGAGGCCCAGGCAGCCCCTCCAGAAGGGGAGAAATTAAGTGGAAGGAACCCTGGGAGCCAGAGGATCAGGGCTCAAGGTCTAGCTCTCCTGCTAGGGCTTCCTGTATGGCTGTGTGACTACCAGTAAGTCACGACCATCTCTGATCCTCACTCAATGAAAGGAGGGGCTGGCTCCAGGAGGCAGGGTCAAGCTAGATGCCCACGAACTACACTGGGAGGGTTCAGAAACAGACCCCAGCATCACTGCATCAAATCTTGGTGGGTAGGGCCAAGGAATCCCTATTCCTAAAAGAGCCATCGAGCCACTTTCTCGGGGAACCACTGATTAAGATGGTCCTGCTTTGGGATGGATATCTTGCCAATCCCTGAACCTGTCAAAGGCGGTCTCACCTCAGGGCCACTGTGTTTGCTGTTCCTTCTGCCTCACACACTAACCCCAGGTCTTCGGACTGTCAGCTCCTGTCACTCAAGCCTCAACTCAAATGTCACACCCTCAGAGGCCATCCCAGGCACCTTCTCTCAAGTGCCTTTGCCCCAACCCTCACCCTACCCCATCGCCCTGCTTTATTTTCTTCAGTGTATCACTTCCGGAAACTCTCTTATCTGTGTTTTCAGCTGTTCACTAATTGTCTTCCCCCAAACTTCAGTGAGGACAGGGGCTTTGTCTTGTCACAGCCCTGGCCCTGGTACACAGAACAGTGCTCGGGAAGCATTAGATGAATGAGGTGAATGGAAGGAGCTGGGCTCAGAGCCCCTTGCTTTTTACAAGGGCAGCTGTGGGACCTGGGACAAGTGACTTCACCTCTCTGGGCCTGGGCCGCCTCCACGTGCCCAGCAGGCTGCAGAGCTGACTTTCAAGCTGCCGCCTGGGGTGGTCGGGAGGCCAAGCTGTATGTCCTGACACACTCGAGGCAGGAGCTGGCGCAGAATAAATAAATGGGTGCATAAACGCCTTTGCTTTGCTGTGTGCTTTTGAGCAAGTGCCCTCCCCTTCACAGCCTCAGCTTCCCCGCCTGTAAAATGGGTCTAGCCTCTGTGCTCTTTCAGGACCCTTGGGCATTGACACGCAGAGCCTCTGGGCCCAGTGCGGACATAACCGGGAGTCCCAGCAGGTGCTAGAGGAGGAGCAGTCGCTGCCGCAGCCGTGATTCTCACACTTACTGGCCTTTCCTGGAGATCCCACCCAGCCCACAGCTGGCATTCGAAGGCTGTGTAGGTGAGGATTAAATGTGGCTTCTGCAACTCGGCACCCCTCAACTCCTTCTGGGAGTGAGAACAACACTGGTCCTACCCCCACCCTGGGAATAGCATTTTGACTGGAAATTCCACCAGGGGTAGGAGGAAGGGCTGGGGCCCTAGAAGTTCTGTGCCTGCTCATACGGGAAGTAGCTGAAAGTTTGGGGCCAATGAAAACAAGTTCAAGGTCATCCTGGAAATCAGCAGCCCAGCTCCCTCCGTGGCTGGGGACTTGCCCCTCTCCCCAGGTGGGGCTCTCCTGGTGACTAATCATTAACATAGAGACAGACAGACAGAGTGTACAGGCATGGCCCGTCCATAGACAAAGGTCTAAGAGGAAGCAAAATGTATTCAGCCTTGTCTGCCATACCTCTGATGACAGGGAACTTACTACCAAACTGGCCCCTGTCCTCAGGAAATTTGAAAGTGAAGCTACCTTCCCACAACAATGAGTTGCAGAAGGCCTTTAGAGATCTCGTGGTCATCCCACCCTCAACCAAGGGCTCAGAGGGCTTGGGACTTGCACAAGGTCACTCGGACACACCCCGGTCCTGCCTCAGTTCCCAGCAGCAGGTGAGGTAGTTACAGGCACAGTAAGGAGGAGTTGGAGCTGAAGTTAGGACTTCAGCCCCACCCACACATCCCTCCTGGCTAAAATGCCCTAGTTAGGGTTTGGGGACTGACCTCTGGCTGGCCTTTATTAGAAAACCCAGGGGAAGCCGGGATGGCTCAGTGGGTTAAGTGCTCACTTTGCAGCGCCGGGGACCGGGGATCGAATCCTGGCCCCGGCCCGTGCGGAACCATATGCTGAACTGGGAGCTCCCCCAGTTTAGTGCTCTCTCTGTCTCTGTATCTCTCTGTCAAAAATAAAAATAAATTAATTAATTAAAAAAAAAAAGAAAAAAAAAAAGAAAACCCAGAGGACATGGGTGGGGGTCCTGAGAGCCCTGGGGCAGCAGCCTAGGTTACAGAGGCCTCCATGCAGCCCTCTGACGCGGCCCTCTCCTTTCCCCTGTTGCCTCTGCCCAGGAAGCTACAAGGTGGCTTCAGAATGTTCTGCACTTACTCTCTCTGACTTCATGTTTCCCATGTCCTCCAGGTCCCCCCTTTCTCACACCCAGCACGCTCACACAGAGCCCCGTGCACGTGCAGACCTGCCTTCCTTCTCAGACCCAATGGCGGGCTCTTTCCAGGCCCCCAAGAGGTGCTGGCCCGTGCTGCCCCCTGCGGGCTGGGGACTAGGACAAAGTCCTTCCTGGCCCTGAGAGGCCCAAGACTCCAGGGCTCCTAGGGCTATGCCCGCCCCACCCCCAGGGACCCACAGGGCGGCATGACACAGGGTCCCAGTCTGCTGAGTGACTTGGATGAGCCATCTGGTCTCCCTCGGGGCCCCTGACCCCACTGCTGCAAGCGGAATGGCCCAGAACCTGAGTTCTCAGACTTTAAGGCACTTTAGGCTCTTGGGGAGCGTGTTAAAATGCAGAAGCTCAGGCCCACCGGGCAGAATCTGGCTTAATCCACCTAGGGACAAGCCCAGGAATCTGCATTTTAACTCACTCTGACTTCACTGGCCCACCTAGTACTCTCTGTCAGGTCCCCCTGGCTCTATATAATAAAGACTTGTGGGACACCCCCCCCACCCACCCACCCCTGACAGCATCCCAAGCCTTTTACAAACTGCAGCCTGTCCCCTTTCTCAACACACTGCACGTGGCAGGCAAGGATGCCAACCCCCACAGTGCAGATGAGCAAACGAGGCTCAGAATCGGATGAAGAACCGCTTCTGTTCGCCCAGGTCCCCTGCCACAGTGAAGGGAGGGCCCAGCTCCCCCTCCCTCCCAGGCTCCAGGTTCTGGGGCCCAGCGGGTCAGCTCAGGCTGGGCAGCAGCCCTCACTGGTCCCCTGTGTCTTGGTCCCTGTGCCCTCTGACCTCACCAGGTCCCGGGCTGATTAAAATATCCCCTTACAGCTCTGATAGGCCTGGTGTCTTCTTACAGGGCTGGGAGGGACACAGGCCCATCTGAGGTGACACAGTCAGCTGGGTGCTGCACTCTGGCCACCCTCAGGAGCTGGACACCGGCAGCACCGGGGAGACGAGAACCTGCACAGTGCTTGCGCAGACCAGCCAGGAGACACCAAGACCCAGGGAGGGGAGAGCTTTGCCCAAGGTCACACAGGACACAGCTACTAAGCCCAATCTCTGCCCGGCACTATTAACTCAGCGAGTCCTTAGGACAATCTTAAGAGGTGGGCATTACTAGGTGATGGGAGCAGAGGCAGGACTCGATCTCATACACCACTTCTTCTCCTCGCGTCTTTGCTCCCACTGTTTCCACTCCTAAGACACAGGACATGGGGCATGCTTTCTAGGCTCAAGCCCCCTCTGAGCCCCCTCTGTGAATGGATTCCTGCTAGCTTGACTGTGTCCACTTCTCTCCACCTCCACTGTCATGACCCGGATCCAGGTCACGACCATCTCTAGCTTTGGGGGCTCCCACAGCCCCTAACAGCGCCCCGCCCCCCAGTCCTCTCTTGACCCATGAGTCTGCTTTCCGCAAGGCAGCCAGCGTGAGCATTTTACAAGCAGCCCTCTGTCCCAGCCACCCCGGCCTCACTGGCTCATCTCTGCCCCCTGGCTGTCCTGCGCCACCTGGCCTACTCCCACTCAGTCCTTTCCAGAGACACCAGTCCCTTCCTTCTCCAAACACACTGCCCGCCCACCCTCCAACGGCCTTCCCGCATCATGGCCTCAGGCTCCCGGTGCTTTTCCTCCAGGGGACACACCGCATGGTACCAGGGCCTCTATGTTTTTGATGCTCTATCTCACATCACACTGCTCCCCCCAGGGTTGGGTCCTATCTGCTCACCATCATAACCTCAGGACCCAGACCAGGGCTGTCAGTCACATGGCTGTGACCAGCCACCAGGAGGACGGGGATGTCACATTTGCATGGACACTGGAGCCTCTAGACCTCTGCGTATCCTGGGCTCACAGCAAAATGTGGCCACTGCCCTCCGCCCCCACCCCTAACAAGTCACAGCTCAGGAGTTAATAAGTTTCCTTCCCGCAGGTCCCAGGGCTTTTCATTCTGTGATTTATACTCCATCCAATACATTTCCCCCATTATCCTTCCCAAGCAGTGTGCTGCCTTGCTACCATTTAATAAGACATCTGGCTCCCTAGGACTCTCCCTGTACCATTCTTAGGCTCGGCTCCAATTCAGGAGCAGGCCCATGAGGCCACGTGGGATTCTGAGGGCTCCTTTCAGACCCAAACCCGGAGCAGGTCCAAACCTCACCCTCGGGGCTAACTGAACAGGGGCCCAATTCCTCTTCCCTCCCACCTTCCCTCCCTCCTGCAGGGAAGTCTGAATCAGAGAACACAGGCTGAGATGTCCAATGTCCACTGGGACCCTGGGGGGCAGTTTTAAGGCTAGAGACTTCCCCATCCAGCCTCCACGCTTTCCACAGCCATCGGCTTGATGTCCGTCTCCAACTCCCAGGCGCGAAAGGAACTCATCAGCCCCGTTTCACGGAGGAGGAGACTTCTCTGCAATTCAGGGGGTAGCATCCCAATCCTGCTTACCCCAGCGGATGCCTGTGAGGTTCAGGGATGATGCAGATTTCCGAGCGTGTCCTCTGTGTCAGGCACTGTGCCAGTACTTGACTTAAATTGTCTCACTGCATCCTCACGGCCACCGTTTAGAGACAGAAGGTAGTGTTATGCCCACTTTACAGATGTGAAAATCAAACCTCAACGAGAAGCAACTTCCCTAGGGTTGCACAGGAAGCAAATGGCAGTGCCCCAGCAGACGTTCTACTGGAGTGAGGGATGAGAAGGGTCTAGACGTTCCAGGGAGCACACAGCTCTAGGCAGAGCTCCCCACTCAAAAACAGACTGTGGCAGGGAACCAGGGAGAGCTCAGGGCTTTAGGGTCTGACAGCCCATGGGTTGCAATCCCACCCTCAGCTAATAATAGCCCTCAGTTAATAGCCCTCAGCTGTGTGACCTGGGCAAATCCCTGAACCTCTCTGGGCCTCCCCCACTCTGTCCTCCCAGAACTCGCACGGGATTTGCATGAGGCAACACATGGAAAGCCCCCTTGTAAACTGTCCCATCCTGGGCCGCATCATTGTTGTGTGTTAGAACAGCAGGTGAGAGACATCATGCAAAGATGTGCAGGGAACAAACCCTCCGGCAAAGTGTGTCTGATGGCAGCTCCCAATCTTGCAGGGATCTGGGCAGAAGACACAGCTCCTGCTCCAACCACAAGCTGCTTGCCTCACTGTGGTCCCAGGTACCTCACACCCAAGCTCAGGAGCAGCCAGGCAGCCCTCCGGCTCTAGCTGGCTGGGGGTGCTGGGCTGAGCGAGGATATTCTAGGCCAGCCTGGGGGCCGGTCACCCCACCCCCTCGGCCCTGAGCCATAGGTCTGCTTTCCTCCCCTCCTGCTCCTGAAAGTTTCTGCTTCTACTTTCTAGTTTCCGTGGCAACCACCTCTCTTCCTTTCATTCTCCTCTTCTCAGCCACTCTGCCATCTTAAGAAGCAAGTTTCTCTCTTCTTTATGCTAAACCGAGAATAAAAGTGAATTAGGGCAGGAGGTCTGGCCAGTAGAAAGTGGACAAAGCCAGACCGGGCAAAGAGAGGAGAGGTGACTTCTGGGGTTCAGCCAGGGGGGTGGTTTAGCCAGCAGGTTGGTGCAGCCCCGATTGGCCCCCAAATGACCTCTGAGCACGAGCTGGGGTCCTCCCCAGTGGGCTTCCTCAAACATGACCTCAGCGTGCCCGCCGGCTCTGCAGGAGCTACTCAGGCTGAGTGGCTGAGGCTTTGCAAGCTGCTGGCCCTAACCCTGCTTCCCACTGTCTGGTCTTCACCCCCGAGGGCCCGGGGTGAGGACAGCCTCCAACCCTATGCCCCAACCTTCCTCGCAGGTGGCCTGCTGCCCTGCGTGCCGGCAGGGCATGTGGACAGCACAGCCGCTCCTCCCTCGCTCCCTGTCCCAGCAGGTCCGCAGAGGCCGCGCTGAATCTACAGCCAGAGAGCCCGGGGCTCCAGTCAGCTCTACACCAGCTAGCTGAGGCCCTTCACACATTTGCTCTAGAACTTGATGTTCCCCACCAGTCAAATAAAAATAGGATCCACTTCCACCCAAGCCATTGAGGGCTGAAGGGAGTTTGTGGGCTTAAAAGAGCCTGGAGAATTCTGAAGTGCTAGGCCGAGTCCGGGATTATTTTTAGGCACTGAATTAGCGCCATCCAATGAGTAGCCCGCAGGCCTCTCTGACCCCAGCGCTCTCTCCTGGCTCTCGTTCTCCACCTGCTGACCTCCGGCGGCATTTACTGCGTGTCCGGCCAGCTCCACGCCCAGGCTCTGCCTCTCTGAGCCAGCACTCCACCCCGCAGTCACCAGCCACCAACTTTACACACACGGCCACTGACACGCCTGGGGCACCTCTGAGGCCCAACCAGCCCAGCCCACGTGGTGAGGGTGGGGGTGGGGGTAGAAGACCAGCTTCTTCCCAGCCTAGCCTTTGGGGTAGTCCTAGGTGGCCCCAGAGAGGGCTTGCCAACAGACCAGCTGGGCTGTGCGCTGCCTTCTCCTGTTCTACCACCCGCTTCCTTTCCAGGCCCACGCCCGAGCCTGCACCACCAGGACTCGTGCCCTTCCGTTAGGGCCTGGGAGGCTACCCAGTAACAGCTCCCAGAACTCCTCTTTCCCGAGAAAGGTCTCTCCCACCCCCACAACCAGCACGTCCTCCTTTCTCTGGCGATGGTGAACTTCGCCCCAACTGCCCGCCCAGCCTCAGACCTACACGTCCGCCCTGACAAACTGCTCATAGGAGCTGCACCTCCCAGGCTTGTGCTGGGATGGGACTCCTAGAACTACAGTATCTCAGGGGTGGGGGCTCCTGTGTACCCTTGAGGACCGTATCACCTCCCCCTAAAGACCTGCAAAATCAGAGGGCTTTAACCAACAAGGCTCAGAAAAAAAGAATAAAGACTTGTGAAATGTCAGAACGGAGTGAGTAAAGACCAGGCCAGTCGGGACTGCCTCTGGTGCCCACCTCCTGTGCCCACCTCCAGTGCCCACCTCCAGTGCCCACCTCCTGTGCCTGCTCTACTGATGGTTCATGAGCCCAGGGTTCCTGCAGGTGGCGCTGGAAAGCCAGGCCACTCTGCCCCACTAAAATGCATAGGGACACTTCAGGAGCTGAGAATTGAAAATTCACACAAGTGCCGGCAGGGTCGTGGGAGGGATACTGTGTGAGCCCAAGATGACTGCGACACAGTCCCTGTCCTCAATCTGGTGGGACACATGAACTCCCACAGAAAACCACCAACAAGGGCCCAAGGCAGAGGAAGCACAAGGAAGCGGGTCACTGATCCCGATGGACAGGGCAGGGGGACCTGAAGGAAGACTTCACAGAGGAGGTGGCAACGAGGCCAGGCAGAGAGCATCAGGGAAGGGAGGGAACCGCGGAGGATTAGCGGCAGCCTGGGAACCACTGGGAGACTACACTGAACTTCCCTTTTCTAGAAGCCAGGTGGTTAGACCATGGCAAGGGTTTGAGCTGAGAGGATGCTGGCCCTGTGCCCAATCAGTTGGGCCTCTTAGGCAGGTGATAAATCCCCCAAGATGGCCTAGAAAGAGGTACTTTCCACACTGGTTCCCGAGACCAGACCCTGGGGCCATGTCTGTTCTGGTCACCGCTGTCACAGGGCAGTGGACTGTGAGTGCCAAAGAGGGACAGAGCCTGCCAAGTCTTACAAACCGTACAGAAAAGAGCCTCCTTGAGTTCCCCGAGCAGCCCATTCCAGAATTTCACACCACCCCACAGTCTGCCAGGAAGTTCTTCCCGCTATCTAACCTACATCTCTCTGGCTGAAATGGACACCCACTTTGCTTTGGAGACAGGGGACTTACAAAGCACAGAAGCTGAAACGCCTCACCAGGCGCTCTGTTTGCAGCCGAGGTGGGAGTGGGGGTGGGTCCGTAGGCACAGACAGCACCCCGGGCACTGACAAGAGAGGACAAGGCCCCTTTGTGGGCATGATTAATTTACAGGCCTGGGGAGGGCCGTGCAAGCGGGGAATGTCCTCTCTCTGGGCCTCAGAGGCTTCCCTGACCCAATTTAGAAGCTGTGTTATTGTGTTGTTCGTGTCAAACCTTCCCGATGAGGTCTCTATTCCCAGCGTGCTCATGAATTTTCCGGGGGTTTAATAGTGTGCAATCTGAGAACGATTTATTAAGAAGATTAAACCCCCCAAAACACGGTAAATTTATTCTCCCCCGTCAGCGGGCTCCCACTGCCCAGAGCAGCACAATCACTCAGCAGAGTTAAAGCTGGAACCCCTCGACCTGGGAGGGGGGGTTTGAAAACCACACGGGGTGTGGGAGCCCCAGTCAGGGACCCAGGTGAGTGTGGGAAGGTGCATACGGAATTCCAAGACCCCAAGGCTCCGTCCCAGTGTGAGCAGGGCCCATGTTTGAAGACCCTGCCTTCCTTCCTTGACCCCAACCTGGCCCAGGGCGTCCCTGCTCAGTAAGGGCACCAGGCTCACAGCAGGACACCGATCTAGACACTTCCTGTTCTGGGACTTGGGAACAAAGAGTGAGGTCACTCTTGCTCTGAGCACCCCTCTCCGATCTGAAACCCCACACTTGGCCTTTCTTCTCCCTGGGCCCCTCCTGTCAATGAGTCGTCCCCAGGACAGTCGGTGTTCTTACTGGAGATGAAGACAGTCTCAGCTCTGGCGTGTCCACCCCTTCCTCTGTGCCAGGCCCTGTGCTGAGCATTAAGTGCATCGGCTCATTTCTCGCTCACAACAACCCTGCCAGGCAGGTGCTGGTGTCGCCGTGCATCTCACATGAGGAAATGAGCCTTGCAGAGTAGAACTGACCTGCCTGAGGCCATGCAGCTTATCATCTACAGAGCTGGGATCCAAACCCTGATGTTCAGACTCCAACACCAGAGGCCCCGTGGACCTCCCACCCCACCTCACTCCAAGGCTGGGATGACGCCCCTGTGTGGCCCCATGAGGGACCCGCAGATCGAACACAGGTTAGGTCTCCATGTCCCCCATCCGATGACTAGTTTCCTGGCTGGCCAACCATCCTCCAGCCCCAGTTCCTGCAGATGTCCCCCGACCCAGCAGCCAGACAGACTGGGCTGCAACCAGAACCCAAGCACCCACCCCTCGCACTGAGGACCCGACTCTGGCTCCCCCGGCTGACCGCAGAAGGCGCATGCTTCTTCGCCTTGCTCCCGCCTCCTTGACCCCTCCGCTGTCTCTCCCATCACCTCCTCCCCAGTCCCAACACGTGGCCCAGTCTTCAGGTCTGCGTGCCTTTGCTCATGCTGGTGCCTGGGCCTGGCATGGTTTGCCCCATGTCTCTCACTTCAAAGTTCTCATGGCCCAAATCCAATAGCGCTTTCTCCACGAAGCCGTCTAAGGATCGAGTCCCTGCAGGAGAAGTGACTTCTCCGTCCTCGGAATTCTGACAGCATAGGGCTCCGGGCCCTTGTCACCCCATGTCCCCAACAGGCCCTGGAGCCCCCAGACCCAGGCCACAGGCAGGTACTTGGAGCAGGAGGGTTCCAGGCACTTGACCCTGGGAGTGAAGGGCCCGCCTGTGAGTCCTTGACCTTTTATGGTGCCACAGACGCCATGGCCTCTAGTGAGGCCGCAGGCCCCAGCGCAGGATAAAAATGTTTTTAAATGCATAACTTAAAATACCGAGGATTACAAAGGAAACCAATCACATTGAAATATAGTTATCAAAACACGTTTAAAAAACACTGCTAGGGGCATGTGTGCTGCTCTACAAACGCCCTAAATAACAAGGTCGAGTTTTAATGACTACTGTAATTCTGAAGCATGATAAACAAAAGCGTTATTTCAACGTACAAAACTAGATACTATGACGTGATCATTTCTGTGGTTTCTAGGATTTCTACAAATTCATAAAACGGGTAATGTCACTGTGGTTTGTCACGGACATGTGCAACTGGAAAACATTCAACTTGACGTCATAATGAGAGGTTAGTGAAAATAAAGGTAGGAATCCTTTTTCCTGACCACGTTTGTGGACACTCTGGATTCCATCCAGAGTCCCGGGGGGTCCCGGGTCCAGAACCCTTGACTTAGAGGAGGGGGTTTGAGGAAAAGGAGCAGGGTTTGTCCTGGAGCCCAGGGTCTGGCTGTGTTCTACCTGGGAGGGCCCCACCCTCCTAGGAACCTTCGTCTCTACCCCCCTGCCCAGGTCAGACCTGGGAGGCTCCAAACCCCATGCCCACAGGCTGGTTGTGCCAACTTATCCAGAAGCCCTGCAGTAGGGCCGGCTTGGCTCAGCCCCCCAGAGAATGACCCCTGGGAGCCACAGTCCCCCACATAGCTCAGGGCTTCAGGGCCGCTGGCCACCTCCCAGGGAACTTGTTTTTATGTCCCATAAGAGCTGGACTGACAGGTGATAAATCGCCGAGGAAAGCTAGAGTGGGCTCAGACTCCCTGCCCGGCGCCGGCCCAGCCGCCCTGCTGTACCTGCCCCAGCCCTCTCAGGAGGGATGGAAACACCATTAATTACCGAAAGCAAGGGCGCCACGAGGACGCGCCCAAAGGCTGCGCGGAGGTCACCCCTGGCCACATTTTCTGAGCGTAGCACCAAGCCTGGCGGCCAGCTATCAATCCTCACCTCCCTCTGTCACCAGTAGGCAGGGTTCTCCTCCTCCCAGGTCCCCCAGGGCTGCTTTTCAAGCTGGGTTCTGCCCCCAAAGACTCCTGACCTTTCCACCATTCCTGAAGGTATTGCTTTATGCAGAAAGAGCCCCCAAATAGTGCACCCCAGGGTGAGTGGGTCGGTCCTGGGAGGGGCAGGACATCAACACAGTCCCATTTCATAATACAGACAAGGTCCTGAGGCTCAGAGAGGTGCTGTGACTGGCCACAAGGAGGCAAACTCACAGAGCCAGGGTTTGAGCCCAGTCTGTCTGGCTCCAGATCTCGTTTGGGCCGCCCGAGTGACCTCCACCCCATCCCTGCAACCAAAGTCACTGCAAGGGGACCATCCCTGAATGGATAGGTCCCTGGGAGCATGGAAACCCATTCTCCCGTATTCTTCCAAAAAATAGACAGTGGTTATTCTGGTGAGAGGGAGAGCGGGAGGTGGGGAGAGAGGACTTTAAGTGGGAGCCAAGAAAGAGGACAGGTTTCATTTCATTTGAATGTCTACTTTTATTTTAAATCACGGACTATGCTGTTACAACACAGATCAGAGTGCGGGATGTGGATAGTGGGGGCAGGAAGAGCATGGGAACTCTCTGTACTCCCTGCTCACTTTTGCCGTGAACCTAAAACTGCTCTGAAAAAATAAAGTCGGTTTTTTATACAGAGAACAGATGAAAAGCCTTTAGGAATTAAAAACGCACATAACTTTGTCCTCTACAACAACGGTGCTGCTCCACGTTAAATCTGCTGGTGCCTTCCTTCCTTGTTCTCAGGCAAGTCCTATCTTCTAGCCTCCCTCCCTCCCCCGGGCCCCCAACCTCGGGGAGCTGCAGAAAGGTGGAGCCACCCAACTAAAGCTCAAGCTAGGAGCCCCGGGAAGGACCCAGCCCCAACCTCGGCTCACACCCTTTCCTTTGTCTGAATGCTTCTGCACTTTCATGTACCTGTTCAAATATCCTCCTGGAACACCCATTCTAGGTACCCTCACCCCTCGGAAATGCAGGCTCTCTGAGGACAGTTGTCCCCAATACCGCTTTGTGGCCTCCTGGGTTGGCCAGTCCCTGGCACAGAGCAAGGGCTCATTAAACAGGTGCTGAGTTGATGGATGCCCTATTGAACGCCTTCACGTTTGTAAAAGCCCTGAACTTCTCTCCAGGCCCTGAACTTCTCTCCTTTTGCCTTGAATTATGATGCCACCTGCCCTGAGCAGCAATGAGCTCCTCAGAGGGCCTCCGGGGCCCACAGCCTGACTCCTGCCCCAGCCCTGACACGCATCCAGCTCAGGAATTGAGAGCGCCGCCCAAGCCAGGAAGGGATGAGAATGAGTAAAGCAGGCGGGCCAGGCTACAGGGAGCGCACACCCCAGGCCACGTGGGGCTACAGGTGGGCCCAGAATGGCCAGACGACCCGGTTTTAATGTAAAAACCTCCTGACTGTTGAATATAGGTAACTCACATTTTCAAACGAACTAGCGAACACCATGCAGGTTAAGTCCCACAGGGCTGTGGGCCAGATTCTGCCCCGCCCCTGCTTCTGGTGG
>PVKE010000088.1:76556-220950 GCA_004027555.1 Craseonycteris thonglongyai | reverse complement strand
TCCTGAGTGCCTTCTGTCTGTTTGTGGTAATAAACCCAGGGACCTCAAGGGAGTGGGAGGACAAGGTGACCTCCACCCTAGGCCCAGCCCATTTCTTTCAAAGATTTATTTGTATTGTTTTTTTGACAGAGAGAAAGAGAGACAGAGAGAAGGGGGAGGGCCCAGAGTAGTCTCCATAGTTGACAGCATTAGTTTTCCATATAGTTTCCCTCCACACGTGGGCACAGGGCTGCACAGGGCAGGAACTGGGTCGGGAGCCTCTCGCATAGCTCCCGACAAGAACTGAACTGGGGGCACACCCCAGCTTAGCATGTGGGTCTGTCTGGGCCGGAGCTGGGATTCCATCCTCCAGCTCCGGGGCTGCAAAGCAAGCGCTTAACCCGCTGAGCCATCCCAGCTTCCCCGTGCCCAGCCCATTTCTACCAGGGTTTTGTCCTGACTGGGCTCCCGCATACATTACCCAGGAGCTGTGCCGCCTGGTACCAGGAGCACCTACTCTCCCAGCCCGTCTGCCCTGCCGCCCAGCCAAAGCTAACATTCTCTTCCACCCGGTGACCCTGCCTTCCCTGTCCAGGCTGAATGAAGAGCAGATCGCCACTGTGTGTGAGGCTGTGCTGCAGGCCCTGGCTTACCTGCATGCCCAGGGTGTCATCCACCGGGACATCAAGAGTGACTCCATCCTGCTGACCCTCGATGGCAGGGTAGCCCCCTCCCCTGCCCCCGCACCCCCATGCCCCACTTCCCTGGTCCCAGCATGGCGCATCCCCCTAGTTCACCACTCACTCCTCTTTCTCCTCACCCCAACCCCAGGTAAAACTCTCGGACTTTGGATTCTGCGCGCAGATCAGCAAAGACGTCCCTAAGAGGAAGTCCCTGGTGGGAACGCCCTACTGGATGGCTCCTGAAGTGATCTCCAGGGCTCTGTATGCCACTGAGGTAACCGCTCCCTCTGTCCTCCGGCCCTCCCAGAATAGGCAGGGGACCACACAACTCTTCCACATTTGGCCTCCTCCACAGGACCCTCGTTCCCACTTAGTCAATACCCTACCCAGCTGCCCACTGTCCCCTCTTGGGTGGCTCTACTCTTGCCTGTGACTTTGCTGCCACACACGGGTCCCCAGAATGCTATCCCACCAGCTGAAGAGCAGGGTGGGGTATGGCCAGTCTTCTCCATGTGTGGTGGCCTTTCTCAGAGTGGCTGACAGCTGTGTACCTACTCAGTGGTCATTTGTGCAGAAAGTCGCTGACCTCAGGGTAGGTGGCCAGAAAGGAGGACAACTCCCCAAGGACAACTGAGACCAGCTGCTCCCCTCTCTTGGCAGCATGCTGCTGTCAAGGGGCCAGACTCTGGCCAGCGGAGTCAGGGACGTTTTCCTCCTGCAGGTGGATATCTGGTCCCTGGGTATCATGGTGATCGAGATGGTGGATGGGGAGCCACCCTACTTCAGCGACTCCCCAGTGCAAGCCATGAAGAGGCTCCGGGACAGCCCTGCACCCAAGCTGAAAAACTCTCACAAGGTCAGTGCACAAGGTGTGACTCTGCAGACCCCATTCTTCCTGAGACTTAGAGGCTCCGCACCTGGACTCCCGGGCCCAGCCTCAGCCTTCCACAGAAGCCAGAGGGTCAGGGCTCCTGGAAAGGGCTCCTCTTTCTCCACACAAAACCTGGGTGTGGAGCCACATCAATATACAAACTCCCATGGTCACTCCAAGAAGTTTCCACCTGCAAGCAATTGACAGGAGCCCAAGAGATGGGAAAGCAAGACTGCCAGGACCCCCTGATGTCCTGGGGAGTAATCTAGAGAAGTTAACTGAGCAGGAAGCCCTCTGCCCCATCTGTCAAGGGAGCCATACCATGGCCCAGTGTTCCCAACCTATTGCAGGGAGTCAGCTAGTCCCTCCTGACCACATCTGAGCCACTTTCCCCTTAAAACCTCTGTGTGTGCGCACACATATGTGTGACCTTTTTCTGCCAAATCCACCCCAGACGGTAGGCCTTACCTTTGGATACCTCTTACTGGTGGCCAGGTCAGCACAGGGCCGCAAAATGGCACTGCCATCTGGTGGCCAGAGTGAGAAATGTCCCAGTGGGTTGAAGCTGTCCCTAAATGGCAAAATAGTTCTATGCCCCCCACATAGCTGGATAGGAGGACAGACAGGAGACAACTTCTGAGACAACTGGTGCTTGGAGGCTACTGCTGACCTCAAGATTAGCAGATGAGGGAGATTTCCAGGTGAATCGTTTCCTAGAGAATTAGTCTTCGGTAACAGCTGAGGAGTCAGCCTCATCCCAAGATAGTGGCTCAAAATGAACCAAAATAAGCCCTTGACTTAGACTCTGAGGCTTAGAAGAACAATAAAAGAAAATCTTCCTTTTTCAGGTCCCACCTTGTTCTTTTCTATTTTTAAAAACATTTCTTTGTCCCTGGCCTCATTTTTATCTTTATTAAAGCCCTATGTGGCAGACAGGGCAAGCATAATTTTAGTAGCTCATTTTGCAGATGAGAAAACTGAGGTCTAGAGAAAACTGCAACTTTCCCAAAATCAAGGGGAGACATGGGCCTGGGTCACTGCTACCAGTCTCACACCCCTTCCTACATACCCGCAGAACCTGAATGCTGAGAGCTCAGAGAAGCACTGTGTAGACGGCTGTATTTGCAGGCAGCCTAATTCTGTTGCTCAGGAGCACCCCCTAGAGGCAAGCTGATCACTTTTCCTGGACTGACGCTGACTTTCTGTAAAGATTAATTTTTATTGTTTTTTGACAGAGAATGAGACAGACAGAGAGAGAGAGACAGAGAGAAGGGGGAGGGCCCAGAGCAGTCTCCACAGTTGACAGCATTAGTTTTCCATATAGTTTCACCCCACAGGCGGGCACAGGGCTGCGCAGGGCAGGAACTGAGCTGGGAACCTCCCACATAGGCCCCAGCAAGAACTGAACTGGGGGCACACCCCAGCTCAGCATATGGGTCTGCATGGGCCGGGGCCGGGATTAGATCCTTGGTCCCCGGGGCTGCAAAGTGAGCACTTAACCCGCTGAGCCTTCCCAGCTTCCCCTGACTTTCTTCACCTAGTGGAAAATCCAAAATGTGCTGAGCCTGGGAGGAACCCGGAATTTAAAAGGAGAGAGAATTTAAGACTTTCAAATGATGGTGGCACCAGGCAGATGGATCATCCCCCCGTGACTGCAAACCGTGGCTTCCTCTCACTGTCTCCACAGGTCTCCCCGGTGCTGCGAGACTTCCTGGAACGGATGCTGGTGCGGGACCCCCAGGAGAGAGCCACAGCCCAGGAGCTCCTGGACCATCCCTTCCTGCTGCAGACGGGGCTACCCGAGTGCCTGGTGCCCCTGATCCATCTCTACCGCAAGCAGACCTCCACCTGCTGAACCCACCCCCAGAGTGCACCTGCCACCTGTGCCCACAGGCAGGGGACACTGGGCAACCAGTTTGCTGGCAGGGCCTGCCTGCCTCAATTTCTCAGTATTCTCTCCAAAGATTGAATGTGAAGCCCCACCCCCGCCCTCCTGCCCCTCAGCCCACTGGGCCAGGCCGGACCTGCCCCTCAGTCTCTCTCCCTTCCAAGAGAGTCCCCAGTTGCCTTTGGAGACCCCTTCTTCAGGATGACCCTTTGTTATTTGCACAGGGATATTTCTAAGAAACACCGAGACCAGCACTTCTGGCCACTGCGGCCAACACAGCAGAAAAGGCTGCTGCGGTTTTTTAAAGGCAGTTGTAATTGTACACGAGCATCCCAGGCTACCCAAGAGAGCAGAACTCCTGTCTTCACCAAGATGTTGCTGTTCTCAGCTCCAATTCCAAACCCTGGGGCCTCGAAAGGTGCCACAGAGGTTTTTATTGGCTGAATCCGTGTGCTTTCCTTGTGTCTGACTTCCTAAAGGCACAGCGCCACTTCTATCTGTTTCCCAACCCCCCTGCACTGGCATACATAACGCTCTTGTGCACAGCCTGCTCTGAACTGTGCACAGCCTGCTTGTAGGCCAGGGGCGGCCACGGAGGGGGAGGGGCATTTTCGGGGTAAAAGAAAGAATGGGGCTGGTGATAAAGGTGGTGTCATTTTATAGGATGTGTATGTTCACACGTGCATGTGTGTGTGCTTGGGTGTGTGTGTGTGTGTGTGTAAGCAGAGGGAGGTCGCCCTGACAGCCTGGTCCCTTCCATAAGGCTTCCCCACCCTCTCTGCCAGTAAGTTCTGCTCTGAAGGGACCTGCTTTCTTGGCCTGGCTTCCCACCTCTTAAGTCCCGTGTCTCTACCTGACCAGTGAAGGGGTCTGTATTGAGTCTAATGTGTCCTGTGGACTGGGCAGGTTTCTGAGTTTCTCCTGTACTGTGAAGTCTGAGAGGCTAAGACTGGAAGGCTGAGGAAACTTTGTTTTCCTTGAGAGCTTCATCTCAATAACCAGGTCATCAGGGACCCTTTTCAAAATCCTGGTCTGGGGGAGGTGAACCAGCTCCCAGGGTTCCACCATGTCAAGAGAATGAGCACCCCACCCCATTTGTGCAAACCATCTGTCCCTACCTGCCTCCCCAGACACCTGTCTCCTTGTCCTCCTTCCTTCCCCACCTTTAGGGCTGTTGTGAGACAGGGAAGCCCAGGGAAGAAATCCAGGTGTCTGGACCCTATCTAGATCATATTTTTAGATTCCTCTGCTCCCTAGTGGCGTGCTCTGGGACAAAACAAACAAAAACAGCAAGGACTTTTTTTTTAAGGGTCAGAGTTTTAAAAAGCATCTTCCCTCAAAACTTTTGTGAATTGTTTGCACTTGTGCCTGTTTTAAATTAAACTGAGTGTTCAAAACCTCTGGGTTTTCTATCGTCTCGTCTCTGGGAGTGGAGCCCAGTCTTGGAGGTGGACTCCCTGTAGGAGGTGTTCTGGTGTAGCCCTCCCTCCTCCCTCCTAGGAGCTCTCCAGCGGCCACTGTAGTCTATAGAAAACCCAACTCCCAAGTGGTGTGTGGGCCCAATATGACGCAGTGAAGGAGGGAAACAGGAAGTGAAGGGCCCTTGGGACTGAAAGAGCTGCGAAATAGATGGGGCTCCTTCCCAGGGGAGAAGAACCCAGCCAGGAAAGCCAGGACTGTGCATCAAACTTTTTGGTGCCACAGGGGTTCTCAGGGCAGCTACCTGGGCTGACACCTACTGTCTGCAGTCGCTTCTGCCTTCCCCTGTTTGCTTCCCACTCCTTGGAAAATCAAAGGCTACTGTCCTCAAGCTGTCTATAGGAAAGGGCCTGGAACTGCTTCTAGCAAGGAAGCAGTTTCTGTTTCAGTTCTCAGAACTGAGGGAGAGAGTGAGGAGTTGTGAAAGAGCATTGCAGTGGCTGGAAATCAAGAAACCTGGGTTATAGTCCTGGGGGCGGAGAACGTGGGTGAATCGTTAAACTTCTAGCTCTGACACTGATTCCAGTACTTCCTTCCTGAGAGTTCATCCCACCCGCTAACCCAGGGCTCACTGAAACCTCTTAAGGAGGAACAAGGAGTCATGCAGACCTTCTCCTGCTCCCCAAAGCATTCACACCTAGACAGCTGCCCGAGGACCCCAGCCCCACCAGCTCAATTGGAAATATAACACCTGAGTCTTACCTTCTGGATGGGTAGCGCTGGAGGCTTAAGGAAGGGAGAACCTTCCCAAGGAAGCAGGTGCATCCTTCCACCTCTCCAAAGGGAGCCCAGAGTCAGGAGCGGTTGCTAATACAGAGAGGCCAGTTCTTGAAACTGATCAATACTGATTTATTAATTATTCTTTTGAGTTCTAATAGTTCTTGCACCACATATCATTCCAGAAGCATATGCGTACCTCATTCAGCCTCACGCAGACCAGTTCTGAGTTTGATCTTAGAGTAGTGAGTTCCAGTGGCCTGGGTGACTCTTTGCAATGACAAAAGCAACAAGAGTGGGAAAAGCAAAACGTTTAGAAAAGTCTCTTCTAAAGTGGAGAGAGCTAGAGATGACCCCAGCCCCGACGCTCTGGGGTAGACAATGAGAGGAAGTTCAAAAGAGTGAAGTGTGGTGAAACATATAAGTTCTGCACAGAGCTGGGCCTGGTAAGAAATCTGCAAGGTCAGCAAGTCAGTCAAACACAATTAAAGCAGTTTAGACAGGAAAGATCTGTGGTTTTTTAGAAATATCACTTTCAGGCACCCAACCCTTAGCAACTCCATGGAGAGGCGACTTCATAGTTGTTACCCCAATAAAGAGGGCCCAAGGTGACACATTCAACCAGAAAGGCCCATGTCAGCAACACTTAGAACATTACAGCACCTTCCATACAATGAGCAACCCAGACCTCATGGTGGTGTGAAGAAGCCAAAATACTTGTATTCTTATACCACTAAAAACTTCATGAAAATTACACACAGTTGGAAAGGGAATAAGTGAGCAAGCAAGGATCAGAAAAAGGGAGTTTGCACTTGGGGTGTCCAATTATCCCCCATCCCACCCCAGACCCTCTCCCTCTGGCTTTTCAGGCTCTTCTGTATTGTTCACCCACCATCCCGATGGGACTAAAGGGAAGCAGATGTTGGAGGAGAAAGGAGTGGGGGAAGGGCAAAACACCCCAAAAACGAAAGCAAAGCTCATCAGAAGAAAAATGGTGCATAATCAGTAGATTCCAAGGTTCAGAGATCACAAGGGAGGGGTTGGGAGCTCCAATTTTTTAGAAGACAGCAGAACTCTCAGGACAGAACCTTAACTTGGAAGATCTTGCGGGGGGGGGGGGGGGCGGTCCTTGAGTGATGGGTCTGGGCTCCTGTTACTCCAAATGCGAATTTTTTGTTCATTGTCCTTCACTTCACTGCTGTGAAATGACTTCAAGTATCAGGATTTAATATACTACAAGAGTTAGAGGATTCCATGGGTAAATGCATACGGAGGGAGAAGTACACAGCGGTGATCCCAAATATAATAAAAGCTTCAAGTCCGAACTCCCAGCCAGGGCACAGTGAGGAGAGCGCAGTGCTGCCACCAGGGGGCACCAGAGATCACGTCCAAGGTCGGGGCCCCACGGGCCTCGCGGGCCGGGAAGGGTGGAAGGATTCGGGACTACACAAAACCCGCTCTTGATCACGCACGGTCACCCTCAGACCCAGTTTCTCAGCACAGGTCATTCTCTCTCCAGGCAGTTCGCTGAGTTACTGATGAGAAACCTTCCGTTCTGCAAAGATGAGTCTAGATCGACGTCTTGAAAAGATCCGAGCGCAGGTGGATGGGGGGGTGCGCGCTCAACCTTCGGTTTCACAGCAAGAGCCCCCACGCGCCGCAACCCCGCGGGCTGGGCGCACACATACACGTGGTGGTGCCTCAGAAGGGCCCCAGGGCACGCGGTTCACCAGTTCCGCTAGTTCCCCCCATGCACAGGGAAGGGGCGGGGGGGGAGGGGACAGGACCAGGCCGGGAAAGGGTCTTTAGCCACCTCTCCGCGGCGGCCCCTGACTCACTAATCGGCCCGGTCATGAGGCGGGGCGGGGCCTGCGTCCCAGGCGTGGGTTGCAGAGGCAGGGGTCCTTGGGCCCGACCGCTAGCATCCATCATCCGCCCTGCCCACCACGAACGGCCCAGCAAGAAGCAGGAGCCGTTTAACAACCCCCTCCCAGCCCTCGCCGGAGTCTGATGTAATTTAAACCCGGACCTGCGGCTCGTGTGGGCTTCCGACTCCCGCGCGCCGCCGCTTAACGTGGCAAACACTTCAGTCAATTATCCCCCTCGCGGAGCTTCTATTTAAAGAGACATTGTCAGGTTCTTAAGCCTCGGATCAGACCTGCTGCTTTCTGCTTCATATACAAAGACTCAAACGACCGAATTCTTTGAGGATTGGAAGAAATACAATTAAGCAAAGCCTTCGCCACCGTTCCACTCTGCAGGAGCACCCACGTGCGGGGTGGGGGAGCTGGGAGGCGGTGGGGGTGGGGAAGTGCTCCTTTCCATTTCAGGCCTCTGAGAATCAGAGAAAGTAAGGCTGGGCCAGGAGGGGTGAGACCTCAAAGACAGAACTCCAATGCGACCCAGCGCGTGGTAGGGGTTGGTGTAGGACAATAACCCCACATTGTCATTTAAGTTGAATCCTGGGTAGCCCTGGGGCAGAGGCTAGGGAGCTGCAATTACCCAGAAGCTGGTTCAAGGGATAACTGGGTTCAACACCTGGGGCTCTGCCACGTCCAAAATATACTTTCATTGTCTTGAGGCAGGAGTTTCTCCCCAGAAAAAAAACTTTTCAGATTGCTTCCTAACCAGCCCTGCTAGCTACAAAGGCTCTGAGGCCCATCTCAATGGTCCCCTTCTCAAAGACTTAGGCTTAGGCCATGTGTGGCATTGTGGTCTGCATTACTGGGAGGGAATGGGGGATAGGCCCTTGTTCTACAAGTCGCCCCTTCTGCCCGCCTGGCCGCCAGGGTGAGGGGAAACCCGGAAACAGAAATGGAACCGGGCAGAAGCCAGCCAGACTCAGGACTGAGCTTCATGCAGAGAGAAGGGGGTCTCACTCGTGGAACCAGGTCTTCCACTCCTCCCCTTTCCAGGACAGGAAGCACAGGCTGTAGGGAAGGTGAAAGATTCAGGCAGAAAATGCCGAAAAAATACCAACCACCACAAAATAGAAATCATAGGGATCGCCCAGAGAGGGCAACTCGCCTTGACGGTGGGGACAGGTTCTGGGCTCCTAGGAGGAAGGGAAACTGCCAGGGAAGTGAGGGACCTGGAAAAAAGAAATCCCAGTGGAGCAGAGACCGGAAGGTGCAGGGAACAGGGCTCGTCCTCGACGCCATTTACCGCTGAGCGTTCAGCAACACGGTCTCCGTATCGGCCTGCCAAGGCTGGGGCCCAGGCACCGAGTGGGGCAGAGCGTTGGCCTCTGACTCCGGGCCACTCTCCGACCCTGGTGCGTCTCCGACCAGGCTAGGGATGTCTGGAGCCGTGGAGCGTCGGCGCAAACCCAAGCGGCCAGAGCCGGGGCCGCCCTCGGGGTGGGGGCTAAGGCCAACGGGGGCTTGCACTGAGGTTGGGGGCGCTCCCTCCAGCACCTCGTGCGAACGCCACCGCCCGGTCCCCGAAGACTGGGGCGAGTGTGAGCGGGCCATCAGGGCTCCGGCCCGCAGTCGAGCCGTCTCCTCTTCGGTCACTGAACCCAGAGCCAGACTCATGCTCCGGCCCAACTCGGGCCGCTCGCTGCCCTGCGCCCGGTGCCGGCCCGAGCCCTTGCCCCCTGGGCCAGCCTCGCCGCCGTGACCGTGGCCACCGGCCGCACGTGCGAGACGCGCCAGGAGAGGCCGCTGTAGCCGGCGGGGGCTGGGTCGTCGGCGCTCGGGGCTGGGCGCGGGAGCCGGACGGCCAGGGGGGCTGTCGGAGTTGGAGCCCCGGGCAGCGGCAGCGGCGGCTGCGCGGCCCCAGGGGCCGGTGAGGGCCTGGACGCAGGTTCCGTGGCCGCGGGCGGCGGCCAGCTGCAGAGCCGTAAGGCCCGCACGGTTGGTGCGGTCGAGGCGCAAGCCGAGGCGGCGGAAAGAGCGCACCAGGAACTCGAGGACCGCCCCGTGGCCGCATGCCGCCGCCCACATCACGGGACTGTTGCCTGCCGAGTCGGCCGCTTCGGGGTCGCCGCTGAACTGCACCAGCAGCTGCACCGCGTCCAGGTGGCCGCGCTCGCACGCCAGGCTGAGCGCCGTGCGGCCGCGCTCGTCGCGCAGGTTCACGGCCGCACCCTGCTCCAGCAGGAGTCGCACGAAACGCGCGCGCAGAGCGGGGTCGGGCAGCCCCACGGCCACCATGAGCGGCGTGCGGCCCTGCTCCGCGCGGCAGTCGATGATGCTGCGGTCCAGCGCATCCAGCACGAAGCGGGCCAGGTGCACTTTGCCCGCCTGCATGGCCTCCAGGAAGGTGCGCGTGCCCGCTCGGGGGCACAGGTCCTTGGGCTTGAGCATGGCCCCAGCCGGAACGGTCCGCACGGGGGCGCCCCGGTTCCCGTGCCCCGTCTGGCTCTGGACCTAGCGGGTACTCCGGCGTGGCTCTCTCCGCGCGTGGGCGGCTGCGACCGAGGGTCCTGCGCGTCCCACTCTTGTCCCCACCCGCGGCTCCCGCAGTCCCGCCGCTCCTGGACCGCACGCCTGGCGTATCGTCGCCGCTGCTTCCCGCCTGCCTGAAGGTGTAGGTTGGTTACGCCACGCCTCGTCCTGCACCTGGCGCGCCACGAGACGACGGGCGCCGAAGCTTGGCCCCCTTCTGGCTCGCCCACTGTTTCCCGGTGTCCAACGCCCCTCAGTCGCCCGTGGCCTGGAGCCGCGCCACTCACCCGCACCCGGGGCAGCCCCCGCTCCCCTGCTGAGACAGCGGCGCCCGCCTTGCGCTCCTGCCTCCAGTCCTGGGGGGCGCGCTGCTCCTCAAGCTGCTGGCGCCGTTCCCCCGCCTCCTCCCATCTCGCGGGGGCCGGGCCACACCGGGGCGCTTGCTCCTTACTTGGGGGGGCTCAGCGGCGAGGGGGCAGCCGCCCGCCTGGATACCTGGCTTTGGAGCCTAGGGGGTCTCCATGGCAATGGCTGTCCTGGAAGCCGGCTGAGCTGTCAAGGCAGGAACGGCCCGGGAGGGGGACACCGCCCCGGACCCCCACTCCTCCGTGGGCCTCGATGTCGGAGAGCGACTCCTCCCCCGCGCTCCCCTGGGGCTGCGGCGGCGGCGCGGGGGCGGGGGCGGGGGCTGCTTGCTGTGGGCCACATGCACCCGACCGGGCCAATCCCAAAGTCACAGTCTTCTCTCCCCGCCCTCCGCCCCCGTCAGAGTCGGTGCCCTAGGCTCCCTGGAAACTGGCGGGATCTCAGGCCCGTCGGAAGACCGAGGGCTGCTCCCAGCGGTCCGGGTGGAAGGAAATGGGAACCCATGAGAGAAGAACTGGACCATAAGCGAACTAGGGGTGGCGGGGGTACCTGCGCTGCGCACGGAGTCGGGGGCGCTCAATCTGGCTGGAAACTGCCACTCGAAGTGTAGCGAACCAGGCACTCACACACAATTCTTCCTCCCGCACAGGCTCACTCAGAGCGGGGGTGGGGGGTGGGGGAGAATGCGCTCTCCCGTCTCAGACGTCTCCAACCCCGACAACGCGCCCGCCTGCCAGCTCCTGGAGACTGAGACGCAGACAGCAGTGGCCAGAGCAGGGCGCCTAGGATCCCCGAGTGCTGCAGCCGCGTTAGCAAATCACCTGCTCCGCAGGCCTCTGGTGAGGGGAGTCAGGGCGCCTCAGAGCCCAAGGGAAGTGGGAGGATGTGTAGGGTTGGAATGGATACTTGTGAAGACGTGAATCAGGTATCAACTACAGAATTTACTGAGACTTTTCCTAAGCCAGGTATTGTGTTCCGAGCTGAGCGAAATACAGAAGCAGAAGTGCAGTTCTGGATGGAAAAGGCCTCCTCTCTCATGGGGGTGGAATTCAAGTCCAGGACATAAAAAGTAGAGGCTATCACCTGAGGACTGACAGCATCTGTTAAATACAAAACCCAAGGCTGTCCTTGGAGGAAAAGATGGAGTTGTGGGGAAAGGAGGACACTGGGGTCTAAGAAAAGGGCAGGATGGCTCAGCGGGTTAAGCACCCACTTTGCAGCCCTGGGAACTGAGGATCGAATCCTGGCCCTGGTCCGTGGGGGCCCATATGCTGAACTGGGGTGTGCTTCCCACGCGGGAGGCCTCTAGCCCAGTTCCTGCCCTGTGCAGCCCCCGCCCAAACCATGTAGAAAACTGAGGACATACAACTATGGAGACTGTTCTGGGTCCTCCCCCTTCTCTCTGTCTCTCTCTATCTCTGGTCTTCATGGATGCGTGTGGTGGGATCTAGCTGCTAAGAAACAGGAGGACATTTCAGAGGAAGTTCCTGAGGCAAAGGCATGGAGTCAGGAAAAACACCTTAACGGCCAGCGTTGGCACTGCTTTAAGGAGTCCCTTCCTATGAAAGACAAGAAATTAAGGGAATCATAAAAGTGTCTTCAGTGACAGGAAGCATTGCTTGGGGAAAGGTACGGGGCAAAGAGAGGATTTGCTTCTGGGAAGAAGACCCTGGGTGAGTGGTAACATGGGCGCATAGCCCTGCACCCTGAACTTCCTGCCTCTCTCCAGCTCCCAGACTCTAGCATTGGGCCCAGCCTCACAGCAGGTGCGCCCACACCCCTCTGACCCCAGGGGAGCGTGTTATGAAGGAGGGCTGTCCCGGAAAGTGTCCAGCCATGTCATCTTTCTCATGATATTGACAGTGGCTGGATTTTTTTTTTTCCAGGCGGCCCTCGTAGACCTGCACACACTTTGAAGCCCTTCTTTTTCCTTTTTTTTTTTTTTAATCCCCCTGCTCTGCCAGTTTTCTCTCGTGGTGTCACAGAAAGGACACAGTATTTGACATCAGCATTGCGTCCCAGTTTGAAGGCATTTACTAGCAGCGTGACTCCAGAGCTGCATATTCTCACCTGCAAAATGAAACCAATGCTTCACATAAGATCATAAATAAGGTCACGCTACAGCTGCACTGTGATTCAGCCCAGAGACCTGAGGGCCCCTCCTGGGTGTTGTCCAACCTCCTTAAGGACAGAGAAATGCTCTCCCTCTTTATCAGACAGTGGAAGAAAGGCTTTTCCTCCCTTCGTGACTCAATTTTCCTCTTCTCCCTTCTTTCTCTGTTTTCAGGGTCAGGGAAGAGGGTATCCCTGGAATCTGTGGGTGGCAGCCTATCCTACAGTCAGGCAGGGACACCCTCCATGTGAAAGAGAGAAGCAGCAGGAATGTGGACTGGGCACCTCATTGGTCCTAAGGAGCCATCATGCCTCCTCCCCTCTGAGCCTCCCTAAGACAGCTCTGCCTCATTTATGGCCCTGTTCCCTGTGGAGGATGGATACCGTTCCATGGAAGAAGAAATACTGGGGTTGATCCCGTTCAGGGCCTCACCCTGGCTTGTCAGAGAACCCCGTGCTAGATGCTCCTTGGAAGGAGTAGTGGGCTCCACGTGTCCCAGCCAGCCTCACCAATCCAGCCAGGCCTGTGGTGGGAGGTGCCAGGTCTCAGGCCCTGGAGCCTTTGTTCTGACTTCCCTGTGGGCTCGGTGTGTTGTGAACAGAAAAGAAATAGCAAGGCTGGAAAAAAGCTGAGACGCTGCTGCAGAGCACAGAGGCACCAAGAGCTGGAATTAGAAGCTGTCGCTTAGGGAGCTGAAGGCTGACAGGAGACAGAGGCAAGCAGGGGGCAGGCAGGAACTCCACTCTCCCCTCCCTCCCACCTGCTCTCCCCCTGCAGGCCTCAGGCTAGCAAAAGGGCTTCCTCCCAGAGGCAGCTCAGGTCTGCAGTCTGTCACTCTGTCTGCAGCTGCCCCCCCCAACACACACACAGCCCCCCCTTTCCTCCTCAAGTGTCACCAACCCCCTCACCCTGTCACGTTGCACCAAGCTCAGCAGGGTTGGGCCTGGTGGCACGTGGCTGGGGGATCCAGAGAGCTTGGGGTGGGGGGGGAGTGCAGCAGGGAGGTGCAGGGGGTGGGGTGAGTCAGCAGGGGATTCTGGCATCTGAATCAGCAGTGGGATTGGGAAGGGGGTAGGTACCCTCCCCTTTATGCAAGAGATGAACCGAGGCATGACAAGTGGTCAGGGACCTATGACCAGCCCCATGGATACACAGTAGGAATGAAACTCCCAAGCCAGGGCCCTAAGGGAGGGCAACTCTTCCTCTGCACATCCCCTGAAGCCAGGGACTAATTCATCTCCAGGGCCCAGAGACTACAGCATTTTCCCAGGGGCACCTTGCCGTTTTCTCAGAAGGCAGACAACAGGGGAATGTGCCTGGCCCTCATGGGAAGTCCCAAGTTTGCTGTTCAGAGGCCTCTCTAGGAGGCAGGATTGCATCTGCTTCCCCATTCCCGGGCTTCCTAGCTCCACACTAGGGGACCCCGAGATGATGCCGGGCCTGGCTGACATGTGAGGGGGAGATAGCCTCTCCTTCCCCTGAACAGTCATTAGCAAAAGCTGGGGGCTGCCAGTGGGCTCTCTATGGCACCGGCTCCTGCATACAGTGCCTGAGTCAGTGACTTCCGCTAGGCCTGGGTCCCCAGTCCTGCATGGTTCTACCCCTGAGCTAGGGTGCAGATGGGGCATCTGAGTGCCCAGATTGCAGGAGGGTTGCAGACGGGGTGCTGCCCTCAGCTATAACCAGTCTGCATGCAGGCTGATAGAAGACAGGCCTTACTCTTGTGAATGAGCAGGCCCCTCATCTCACCCTGCAGCCAGGGACTGCTAGGATTCCCAGAGGCAAGGCCCCCAGGGGGTGGAGCTCCTGTTTATTTTCCGAAGGCACAGGTGCTCGGAGCTAATGGCATTTGCTGTAACTCTGGTAAGAAAACAACCTCTTCCCAGAACCACCCCCCACCCTGCCTCTCCCAAGCCAGTGCCTGCCCGTTTGAGATTTGGGGCCATGCCATAGCTGCAGCCAATGGCTTACCTACAAGCCCCTCTCTGGTGTTGGAATCAACCATAACTGCCTCAGAGGCCTGAGAATCTGACCACTCTCAATCTGCCTGAGGGAGCACAGTGGCCTGAAGGTTTGCAGCTCCCAAGAGGGTGGGGCATACATGTGCACTAGGCTCTTCTGCTCCAGCCCTGAGGGTGGAGACAGGGAAGGGTCACATCTGGGTGGGGGTGGAGAACAGAGTGGTTGTGGCATCCGGGCAGGCAGAGAGGGAAATGAATCCCCCTCAGACCTCCCCCAAGCTCTGGAGAATACCTCACCCCAGGGTTGAGCTCCCAAGGGTTTTTCTCCCAGCCCACTTCATTTGGGGGCATTCTGTTCCCCTGCCCCCCATTTCTTATATGCAGAACAAAGGCCAGGCTTAGGCGGGAAATATTGAGACAGAGTTCTTTAGTAGGATTAAAAGAAGAAAAATAAATAAACCTCATAAAAACAAGGCTGACCTCGTCAGGTAGCTTGTTGGGGGAACATGCTAGAAAGCACCTCCCGAGGACTAGGAGACCGGGTGAGCCAGACTCTGGATGGAAGAGGGCCCAAAAGGCTATCCTTCTCCCCCTCGCCACCAGCCACCAGCCACAGCCCCAGTTGTCTCTGCGGCGGAGAGCCAGACAGTTTAGGCAGCTTTTCCATTGGCTTCCCATCCCCCACAGGGAAGAAACCCGGGAAGGGACCTCAGCCTGGGATTCTACGGGCAGCCATTTAGACCCCAGGTGCTTGGAGGTAGTGCCAGGCTCTGCATCAGGAAGCCAACAACGAGGCTAACTCAGGGCACTCCTGAGACGGGGCCCACAAGCCTCTGTGAGCTGCCTGCTTTAGAGCAGAAGGCCTTGGAATTTGGTCCTGCTGGAACTACAGGTGTGAGAGTAGAGGTTCCAGGTGGCCAGACCTAACCCTCCGAGTGAGGAAACTGAGTGCAGAGTAGTTGCACATGAAGAAAGGCAGAGTCCACGGGAGGGAGTCTCCCAGTCTTTTGCCCTCAACAACTATACGACTCATTCGAGGTGAAGGAGAAGGATGAGGAAGTCAGCTTGGAGAGGACCTCAAGGCCCCACATGGGCCCTTGCTCTGATGGTGTCTAGTCCCTGTCTCCCCCTCCAGCCTGGTTATTGAGGAGGGGACTCCAGGGTCCGAGGGAGCCCCAACTTCCCACAGCCTCAGGGTGCTGGAGCTGCTGGGGCCTTTTCTTTTGGGGGGGCTGGAGCCACGTCGCAGAAATGTCTTGGGTCGGATGGGGGTGTCAGAGGTGGCTCTCCTGGATGTCTGCCTTTGCTGTAAGCAGGTCCGGCTCACACAGCTCCCCAGAGGCTCCACCAGGCCACCCAGGCCTGTCCTCTGCCTCGGAGGGGAAGCAGGCCCTGAGGCAGGTCCTCACCGACTCCTTCACCTCGGCCTCCAGGCCCTGCATCCTGGTCTTGTACTCCACCAGCGCCTCCTGCTGGAACTGTGGGGACAGCAAGGACCACCGCCAGGCTCAGGACCCGGCCCACTCTCCCTCCCGTGGACAAGGAGATACCCAGGCTCTTCAGAGCTCCTAGGAGATGGGAGTGGGAGGTGGGGCACAGTGGAGCTCATCACGGAGCCTCGCAGGAGAGGGCATGCCAACCAAGCAAAGATCTGCAGAGCTGCCTCATTTAAAAGGGCCCCAGGACCCATGGGACCAGAGCCTGTGTCCATGGACCCGTGGGACCAGAGCCTGTGTCCACTGGGGGGGTGAGTCTCCCTTCCCCTGAACTCCTCACTGGCAGCTCTCAGGAACAGGTCCCCCTTATGCCCCGGAGCCAGGCTAACTCGCCTGCTTTTCCATCTCCCGGATCTGTTCCAGGCAAGCTGCCTGCTTCTCCTCCAGCTTCTCCTGCTGCCTCTCCAGGCTCTCTGTCATCTGGGGGGAGGGAGTGAGACGTAGGGAATCAGGACAGCACACACAATCCCAGCTAACCAGCTGCAAGACTTTAGACCAGTTCCATTTAAACACGTTTTGTTTTTTTATTTGTAAAATGAGTTTAATAGTACCTGTCTCACTGGATTGTGAAGGATAAGAGACAGTTCATGGGAAGCACCTGGCTTAGTGTCTGGAACAAGGTCAGACTCAGTAGCTGGTAGTCTGTTACTGTTGTTAATGATCCCCAGTGGAGCTTGAGGTCCATTCTCAGCAGGACTTTTCTTCCTCTTGCAACTCCTTGGAGCCTTAGGAAGCCCCTCTTACTCCGGCTCACCACCCCCCATTCTAGTCCAGATCATTTCCATTTAGAACAACTGGCCAGAAACAGACCCGGTTAGGCTGGCAGCTGCACAGAAAGGCCAGAACCTCTGGCTGGCCTAGGGACTCCCCCTCCCCTCCCCTGCTCTCTCCCGCCCCTAGCTGCATGGGCTGCTCTGGACACTGTATCTCCTCAGGGCAAAATAAAGGCCTGGGGGCACCCTCTCACTTCTATGGAGGGCATGTGGGGAGGGAGGAGCCAGGACACAGCCTTACACACCTGTTTGATGACCTGCACCACCTCCTGGATGTGGGAGTTGTTAATCTCTCTCTTCAGCCTGTTCAGGGGTGATCAGAGTTTCAGAGAGAGCAGACGTTGGGTGAGACAAAGACTTCTCGGGTGTAGGCAGAATGAGAAATACACCAAAGGGACAGGAACCAGTCAGAGGGGTGAGCATGGGGCCCCGAGAGGATTTGGGGGCGGGGGGCATTGGAAGCCCCTGCAGGGGTGGGCGTGTGAAGGAAGGGCATCCTCACTAACACACACGGTCCCTGAGGGATGCAGGGGGAAACTCAGACAGAAAGTTGCTCTCCCAAGGGTTCATCTCCCTCTGCGTGCTTGATTTTCCCCTAACTTCTCATCTCTGCTCAAATAGTGTTGACATCTGTGTGTTGCCTGAGGAGGCGAGTCGGCTCAGAGATTTAGAAGTGAGATTAACTTTCAAGAGCCAGCGGACAGACTGGCACATCTGTGGGCCTGGAGTCAGGGCCCCCCGGTTGGCAGGCCCCTGCTCATCTGGAGTGGTTCCTGCTCAGAACCGGGCCTCTCCTCCAGGGCCTACCTCTCTTGGGCCATCTTGTCCGCAGTGACCTTGATCATGGCCTGGATCCGCTCCAACCTCTTGGCCTCCAGCTTTTTCTTCATCTCTTTAGTGTCACTGCCGAGAGACGGGCGTCAGAGAGACGTTTTGTGGGGGCTAAGCGCTCTTGGGAGGTGAGAGGCAGATGTGGGAGGGAGGCCTTCGTACATATCTGAGGTCTCCTTGAGGGTCTTAAGCTCCGCAGCCTGTTTCTCTCTGGCCAGCTCCATCATCTTGGCGATTTGCTGAGGAAAGGGGAGGAGTGGATTTCGCGGGTGGGCGTGGAGTGAGGTCCTTGGCCGAGTGCAGCGCGTGGGGCTGGCTGGGCTGTCCCCTCCCTCCCTCCCAGGGCTGCCCGGGCACCTCGGCCACGTGCTGCTCCTTGCGCCTCCGGAGGCTCTGGTAGTGCTCCTCGCCCTGCTGCAGCAGCTCCAACTCCAGCTTGTCCCTCAGCTCGCGCACGCGTGCGTCTGCGCCCTCGGGGTCCTCGCCTGGCGCGGCCCCGGCCGTCTCCTCGCAGGGCAGGGTCCTGTGGAGGCCACGTGGGGACAGGCCCTGAGCCCTCCGCCGCCCGCGCGCGCGCACGGGCACCGTGGGGCGCAGGCTGCCGCCGCCGCCTCTACCTCTTCTTGCGGGAGCTCTTGCTCGGGCCGAGCCTGCGGACCCCGCAGCCGCCCCCGGGGCTCGGCGGCCCGAGCCCGGCCAGCTGCGCCGCGCTGCGCTGCAGCAGCTCCTCCCAGCGCCGCGCGCCCCGCCGCTCCAGCTCCCGCAGCTCCTTCTCCTGCCGCCGCTGCAGCTTCACGGCGCCCTTCAGCTCCCGCAGCTCCTCCCAGCTGGCGGTCCGCGGCTCTGTGGGGACCCGGGTCAGGCGCCCCGCACCCAGCACCCCCACGAGTCCCGGACCGAGCCCACTCAGACTCAGCGGGCCTCTTCCCTAGCCCCGGCCCCAGCTGCTGCAAGAGCCACAGGACAGGCTGGCAGGCGCCCTGGGGTCCCCTGGCTCAGCTGTCCCGCTGGGGGTGGCAGTACAGGCCCCCTGGTCCCTCACAGTGTTCCCTCCGCAGGTTAAAGTCTTTGTTTTTTTAAAGATCTGCCGCCAGGGTGGGACGTGCCTGTGGGAGCAGCCAGAGAAGCCTAGACCCTTCTGGTCGGTGGGAGGACCCCGCAGTGCGTACCTGCTGCCCCGTTGCTTGTTGGGGCAGTTGCCCCATTGACTTGGCTGACAACCGGACTCGTGGAAAGGAAAGGCTTCTGTGTGGGGAAAGCAGGTTAGGACCCTGGCTCCAACGGCCCTCTCTCCCTCAGCCTGGAGCTCTGCCCCGCTCCCTCATCTTCCCACACAGAGGGCCAAGCCTCTGGGGCCCCCTGGCCATGGATCCAGCAACACAGACCTCAGGCAGACCTCCCATGGCTTCCTTGAGCTTCACAGACTTCTTGTCATGGGCGCTGAAGAACTTGATGGGATTGGCCAGGGCCACGGTGAGATCTGGGTGAGAAGGGACGTCATGGGCCTGGTACGGAGACGTACCTGGACACTTTCCCCATCACCTCCCCTACGCTACCCTGCCCTGCCCCACTCTAGAGGCTGGCTTGAGGCGGGGGTGGGCAGCCCAGGCTTCCAGCAGCCCACAGCTCTCCTACCTGCCCAGGTGTCAGGCACATAGTCCTTCATCTCCAGGAGGACAAAGAGCGAAGGCATGCTGAGGGGCATGTTGCTCTCGCTGTGCAGGCACATATGGTGGTATCCTGTCAGGGGTGACACGTGGGCAATGAGCAGAGCCCACTGCCACCCCGGACTGCACATGAGCAGCTCAGCACTCAAGCCTTTTGGCTTTAGAGTCAGAGAGGTCAGGGTCCATGTCTGCTTCTGCACCTTTCTGGCTGTGTGCCTGTGGGCAGGCTACTTTAAAGATTTTTATTTTATTTTATTGTTTGTTTTTAAAATTTTATTTTTATTGTTTTTGACAGAGAGAGATACAGAGACAGAGACAGAGAGAAGGGGGAGGGCCCAGAACAGTCTCCATAGTTGCACATCATCGACTTTTCCACATAGTTTCCTTCCACAGGTGGGCAGGGCTGCACAGGGCAGGAACTGGGCCAGGGTCTTACCCCATTGAGAACCGAACTGGGGGCACTCCCCAGTTCAGTATACGGGTCCATACGGGCCGGGGCCAGGATTTGATCCTTGGTCCCCGAGGCTGCAAAGTGAGAGCTTAACCCACTGGGCCATCCCGGCTTCCCCATTATTGTTTTTTGACAGAGACAGAGATAGAGAGAAGGGGGAGGAGGGGAGGGCCCAGAGCAGTCTCCATAGTTGTACATCATCAGTTTTTGACATGGTTTCGTTCCACATTGGGGGGGGGGGGCGGCGCACACAGAGCAGGAACTGGGCTGGAGGTCTCCTGTATGAGAGGCACGCCCCCTCAAGCCACAGGCCAAACCAGGGGGGCAAGAACTGAACTGAGGACCTTCTGCATGGGAAGCACACCCCAGCTCAGCATATGGGTCCTCACGGGCCAGGGCTGGGAGTCGATCCTTGGTCCCAGGGGCTGCAAAGTGAGCGCTTAACCTGCTGAGCCATCCCGGCTTCCCCTGGGTTACTTTAAACCTCTGAGACTTTCCTCATCTGTGAAATGAAGATAATAGTGTGTAGCTCATGTGATTGTTGTTAGCGTTAAGTGAGACTGTTTTATAAGCCCTTAAAGCATTTTAAGTGCCCAGTAGGTGTCAGCTACTTGGGAAATGTCCCAGTAGTTCCAGAAAATTACGTTCTGCTAGGGAGGCAGAGTCCCCACCTCTGTCAGTTTCCTGGAGAGGCACTATCTGGCCCACTCCTGACGGCTGAAAACCTGAGAGGGTGAGGTAAGTCTCAGGACCACCTCCCTGAGCTGCCTCAGCTTCCAGACAGGCTCCTGGTGGTGGCCTTGGTCTCAGACCTGCCGGGAACAGCAAAGAGGAGCCATGACCTTACCAGAGCTCAGGGCATTGATGGGGATGATGCGGTGTCCAAGAAATCTATTGCCTTCTTCCATCACAGCCACCCTGAGGGAGGCTAGCTCAGGCATCAAGATCTGGGGAGAGTTCAGGAGAAGACAAGCTGGGGAGAAAGGTGGGGGCAAGTTGCCCCCCTCCCTGGTCCCAGGAGTCTAGATTCAGGGTGAGAACGTGGCAGGTATGACGTGGTGAGGACAGAGGCCACACTCTAGGCCACACACATAGACATCCTGTCAGCTGGTGCCAGGGCTGGTCCCCACAGGGGGGAAGGGCTGGATAGGCAACTCGGGGCTCTGGAGGTCCTGGTGCAGAAGCCTGTCTGTGGCAGCTTTGCCAACAAGTATCCAGTAGGGGCAGAAGGCTCCCATGATCCCACGGTCCCTGCCCCCTGGTCTGGGAGTTCCCGTTTCTGCCTCTGATCCTGACACGAACACGCATGCGCATGCATACACACACCTGCACACATGCGTGTGTACACACACACAAAGCCTGCCCAAGGATATTTCTATAAACTTGTCTTTTGGACTCTTAAAACTCAGGAGGGCACCGAGTGAGGGATGGAGAGGAGGTGGATCAAGGAGCTCCCTATGTTTTGTTTCCTCTTGTCTCTAAGGCCAAGAACCAGGGAGAGACCTCAGCCCTTGTCCTGCCCTAGCCCCCTACCTTCTCAAACACAAATGGCTCCTCCTTCCAGACGGGATTGATGGAGTTAGTACTGGGTGACAGCTTGGTGCGGTAGCGCCTCTTGGGGTCCCCAGGAAGGCCAAACAGCTCCACTTCCACATAGGTACGCACACTGCGCTCTGACAGGAACTGCCCAGAGATCACCTGGAGGTGGTGGTCCAGGGAAGGCTGGCATCAGCTGCCCCAGCCAGGCCACCCCCAGCCCCTGGGGCCTCTAACACCCAGTCCTGGGTACTGTGGAGAGCCCCACTCAGCTCTGGCCACCAAGTAGAGGCTGTGCGGCTCCAGGTTGTTACAGCTAAGCTCTGGCAACCAGGGTGCTTCCATCATTCGGGGAAGAGGTGTGGGCCTCCCCACCTCCCTCCCCAGGCAAGGAAGAAACAGGGCCCTCCCACAGGGCCTGGGGCTCCTGCTGCCCTGCTCTGCCCACTCTTCTCCCCTCCCCCACGGTAGCCTCAGCCCTTCCCCTTGGTTTCCATAGGGACCAAGAGGCAGCCTCCAGTGCTGAGGAGGAGGCAGTTTCCAAGGCAACTTGTTACTGCACGAACTGGCTGGGGCTGAAGTTTTCAGGATATCAGGGGAGGGGGTTGGGAATGCAGGAGCGGGGCTCCTGGGTCTTCCTCCTCTAGGCCCCAGCCCTCCCAGCCACCTGTCTGCCTCAGGGCCTTGCCTTGATGGAAACGGTTGTGGCTACCACCACGTCAATGCGGTCCACTGAGAACGGGTTGAACTGTTTATCTGGTCGACGCATGAACTCATGCTTGAGGAGGTAGCCGCTCTGCCCATTGAACTCAAACAGCGCCATGTTCTGCTGCATGGGCAGGTCTGTGAAGGGGCAAGGGCACTGGGTGAGGAAGGCCCGGCCCTGCGTCTGCACCCAGCCTCTATTTGCACACTTCCCAGCTTTTCTCCTTGTGGGTTTCCTCTATCCCAGCCTGGGTTCGTAGAGTGTCTCATCTCTCAGGAAGGGCCCACAGCCTGGAGTCAGCAGGACCAAAGCCACAGCCAGACCTGTGGCTCCCAATGGGTGTTGAGGCCGGTGAAGCAGGTGTTCTCACAGACCCACTCAGAGAGCAGCCAGAACCCATGCAAGCACCCTGTCGTCTTCACGTACAGATGCACATATGTGCAGTCGTATACACATGAGCGAATGCGTTTCCTCCCCTAAACACTCACACGCCTGAACATACTCCCAGAGACTAAATAAACATCCAGACACCCTGGTCTGCTCTAAGCCCGCCACCTCCCAGGGATGGGGTGAAGGTGGTAGGGGCAGGGAGAGGTTCTTAAGGGCCTAGGAGTGCCCTTACCCATAGTCTGGAAGTTGAGGGCGACCATCTGGCAACCAGCATTCCAGAACATCTGGGGCATGTAGTTGGAGGAGTCCATGCGGGTGCCCTTGGGGTAAATGCGGCTCATCTGGCGCTTGTTGTAACTGCCCCAGAGTATCGGAGGTCGAGGCTGCCTACACCAGGGAGACCCACCACCCCAACACCCCCCGTGGGTCCTGTCCCCATCCCTTCACCCCAACCGGGGACCCTGGCTGCCAAGGCCTCAAGGATACTCCACAAATTGCACTGCGGACTTGGAGAGCAGGTCATAAGCCTTGAGCTCTGTGAAGGAGGAGATGACATAACTTCGGTTCTTCTCTGTGTAGGGGAGAAAGAGGGCCAGGAGTGCATGTCAGGCTGTGGCCTGCCTTCCCCTTCCGTGCGGCTGCCTCCAGCCCAGAAATGCCTCCGACCTAGCGTTTCCACTGAGGCCTGAGTGTTCCGGGGCCAACCCCTGGGGTCAGGGGTGAGTGTGCAGATCTGTGTGGATAACAGTGTGTGCAGTGGATGTGCACAGGGATGGGGTGTGTGTCACAGCTGGAGGGGGAAGGGTGCCGAGGGTATGGGGAACAAGCTCAGATAAGCTTAGGGGTCAGGGACATGCTGTGGTGGGCAGGGTCTGAAGCCTATTCTAGCTCTGCTGAACAAAAGGGGTAGGTGGGGGTGAGAGGTACACACAGAGGGGGGTAGACCCCATGGGTGGACACCGGTAGGGGTGCAGGCTGTGGGCTCAGGGGTGAGGCGTCAGGGGCTGCAGAGGTCTACACTGTGCACAAGTATATACAGAAAGAGGTGTTCCTGTTGGGAACATGCACAGGGGGCGAGAGGAAGACACTGTGCATAGGTCCAGAGAAAATACACAGCCTAGTGTGCACAGAAAGGAAAGGGTGTAGGGAGCAGGTGTGCGCTGGCTTGTTTCTCTGCCTCCCACCCTCTCCCAGGAGTTCTCATGCCGCAGGGCCTGGGTTTCTGCGTTTGGGAGCCGCGGACCTGCAGGAGGCTGCGGGAGCCCCAGGCCAGCCTGTCATCAACGCCCTGCCTGTCACCGACACACTCCAGAGCATTCTGCTTGGTGCCAAGTTCCTCAGTACTGTGCCAGGAAACGGGAGCCACTGCCACTTAAAGAAGCCCTTGGCCTGGCTCCTGTGCTAAATATTTATAGACAGGGCCCCTAGTCCTTCCTCTTCCTCCCACCCATCAGGCTGCCCGGTGTCAGGACACACTTCCTAAGGGCCTCCTCCTGACTCTAGCTGAACCTCCAGCTTACCACCAGCCCGTGCTAACTTACGGGCAGAGAACTCGAAGGAGATGAACTTGGTGGGCTGGATGTAGTTGACTAGGCTGGACATCTCCTCGTAAGCTGTCACCTCCAGGCCCGCTGTGCCCTAGGGAGGAGAGGACAGTCCAGAGCCCAGAGCCGTGGTCCCAGGTCCCTGCCTGAAAGGCTCTGTAGCGGAGGCGGCAGAAGGGCCTCAGGGCTGTCCCCACACACCTCATCTGACTGCATCTTCTTCATTTCTTCTTCATCCAGGCTCCCTGACTCCTCCTCTTCATCCTCTTCCACCTCCTGTTCCAGCTCCACGCCTTCCTTGCCGTCCCACACTGCCATACATACACAGCTCCATCAGCACGAGGGGTGGGAGGGCCGCCATACCAGGCTGACTCCCTAGCATGTCCCCTCCAGGTTCTCTCCCATTCCAGGTGTTCCCTCACCCCCACTCCTCCCAGGCTGGCTCACCTGTGTCCCCACCCTCAGAGGCCTTAGGTGGGCAGCTGCCCTCAGCCTCCCCACCCAGCCCCTCGGGCTCCTCTGTGCTGGGGGATACTGGACCAGAAAACTGGTTCTTCTTGTTCTTGATGAGGATCTTGCCACGGAGATCCTCAGGGCTGGGTAGAGGGTTGCCTGGTTTCAGCTGTGGGAGAGGAGAGACGGTCAGCACAGGCCCTCACATTCAGGGTGTAGCCACGTTCCTTCCTACCAAGCGAGGCTCCATCTTACTTCTTTGCCCCTGCTTACTTCTCCAGCCTTGCCTCTCATCACTCCCCTACATGCTCTAAAGCCCTGCCTGACCCACCTTACCCCAGTTCCTCAGTGATGTTCCTTCTCTCCTGTTCCATCTGCCCGGAAGTCCTTTTCCCCAGTCCCACCAGCATTAATCTAATATCTCCCTCAGGTTTCAGCCTAACCATCACTTCCTCCAGGAAGCCTTCCCTGATCCCTAAGACCAGATCGGGACTCCCCAAGTACTCCCATAGCAGCCACTAGTTGTCATGACTAGGTTTACTATCTATCTCCCCACTAGTGGGTAAGCAGTCTGAGGGCTGAGACGGCATCTTTGTTGCTAATGTACCCCCAAAGCTCAGCACAGTGCCTGACACATGGTTAACCTGGCCCCCACCAAGCCCCAGGTCCCCAACCCCCAGGCCCAGATGTCTCACAGTGAAGTCCACTCACCGGGAACTTTTCCAGGGGCTCTGTGAGCAGCATATCACCAAACATCATCCGGCAGTACTCAGCCATCTTAGCCTGTTGGCGGGGTCTGCAGGAGGCAGCAATGGGGTGGGGTTCAACAGCTCCGCCCCCCTCTTGGACATCCTTCTGGACCCCTGATCTGGGCCATCAGGGGACCAGGAGGTCATGGAAGCAGGGACACAGGCAGGAGAAACGAAGGTCCTGAGGAACTTGTGTTAAGACCTGAGAGAGCGGAGGGCCTGGCTAGAGGCCGGGAACAATTGGGGGCAGGGCAGCACAGGGAGGAGATGGGGACGGGGCCAGAAGGAGGCTGAGTGGACCTGGATACTCACGAGTCCACGTGATTCTCAAATGACAGGATGACAGGATAGGGGGAGGTCTTAAAGGCACTTTCTGCAATCGCTTCAATTGCTTCCTGGAGGGGAAGGGGAGAGGAGGTCGGCTCGCCAGCCTTCCCCTCTCCCAACGGCACCTTCCTCACTCCTAGTTCCACCGCACACACAGAGCTGGACAGCCGCTGTTGGCCTCGTCTCCTCTGGTTCCCTTCGGTCCCCACACTGGTCTGAGGCCTCCCAACCGTTCTGTTCCTGCTCTCTGCTTCGCACCCCACCCCCTGCCCCTAGAAAGCTTGGGGACCAGACCAGGACCCCTCCCTGGTGCCGTTCCCCCGCCTGCACACTCTGACTCTTACCCTGAAGTAGATGTCTGTGGTCATGGTGAAGCCGTGCGTGATGATGGGCTCCTCATCTGGGGGCTTCCCCTTCCAGCAGTCCAGCTCCACACAGCGGCAGCCCGCCAGCAGCACCTGGCGGTACATCTCCGCCGAGGACAGCCCCGAGAACTGGCCGGCTGCATCGAGCAATGGCAGGGGCAGGGGCTCCACTCAAGGGCTGCGCTGCTCTCCCCTTCCCCACTCCAGCATGGTCTGTCCTGCCGGCAGCCCAGGGGGGACCCCGTGAACGGGAAAGTCAGCAGTGAGGTAAGTCGCCAGGGCCCACCTGTCAGGTAGGTGTTGTGTGAGGAGTTGATGAAGTAATGATTGAGTGGCTGTGTCATGTCGTGGTGAAGCAGCAGCTTGTCCTGGGCCAGCACGCTGTTCTCTGGCCCACAGAGAAACCACACCATGCCCTCAGGTGACAACTGGCCTGCAGGCAGGAGACAACTGTCAGGGCCGCAGCCCAGCTCCCCGAGCGGGACAGGCCCACGGGGGTTGAAGGGTCCCCTTGGTCCTCACCCCTCTGCACGTTGATGCCGCTGGGCTCATACTTGTCAATGAGGCCCTGCACCTGGTCAGGTCGCGCTGGCGGGAACAGTAAGGAGTTGAGGCGAGAGTCCCTCTGTTTCTCATTGATGAATTTGGTCAAGTGCTCCTTGGTCATGTAGGGTTTGGCCTTGGCATGGCTGCAGGCCAGAGAGAAGGGCATAGGTCTACAACCCCTAGACTGGGGATCTTGGACAGCCCCCTTCTCCAGCGAAGCCACCTAATTGTCAGCATGACAAGTGGGAATTTTAGCCACCACCCAATGCCCGGCTCAGCCCAAGAGGCTCACTAGGTAGTGAAGATCTCGTCTATCTCTGGCCGAGGACAGAGGTTCATGAGGAAACTCTTGTAGACAGATTCTGGGAAGTCCTCAGGATTGATGGCGTCATTCTAGGGGAGTTGGGGGGATAAAGAGTCACCTGGGCCCTCTTGCCCACCTTCTCAGTGCTAAAGACCACCAACGAGGCCCAGCCTTGTGCAAGGGGGTCTGGTGAGAGAGAGGGCTCAGGGCAGACAGAGAAGCATCAAGAACACAGTGAGCACCCACTTTTCAAGGTCCTGGTTGCTGAGCAGAGAGCATGCTTAGCTGGTTTGCTTTGCTCCTGAATTTGGACACTAGCTAGTCTCTTGGCTGGGCCAGGATTGGAACTAAGAATGTCCAGAACAGGGAGGAAGAGATGTCAGAAGTAAGTGCTGCTGTTTGCAAGAACAGTGGGCTAGCTTTTTCTTTTTTAAAATGAAGAAAATCTTTTCAAAAAGAAGCCATTTGAATGTAAATAATACAGCTAACAACAGAGCCCCAAGTGCATAAAGCAAAAGTTGGCAATTGAAGGGAGGAACAGATAAGTCAACAATAATAGTTGAAGACACCAGAAAACATCAGAACAACAACAAAAAAAGATAAATTGGCTTTTATCAAAATTAAAAACATTCATGCTTCAAAGTACACCATTAAAAAGGTGAAAAGACCACCCACAGAATGAAAGGAAATACTTGCAAATCAGATATCCAAGAAGGGACAACTCAGCAGTAGAAAAACAAATAACCCAGTTGAAAGATGGGCAATGAATTTGAATAGATATTTGTCCAAAGAAAATATTCAAACAACCAATAAGCACATGAAAAGGTGCTCAATATCATCAGTCACCAGGGAAATGCAAATCAAAACCACAATGAGGGGAAGCCAGGATGGCTCAGTGGGTTAAGCGCTCACTTTGCAGCGCCAGGGACTGATCGAATACTGGCCCAGGCCGGCCCATGCAGAACCATATGCTGAACTGGGAGTTCCCCTAGTTCAGTTCTCTCTCTGTCTCTGTATCTCTCTCTCTCTCTCTCTCTCTCTCTCTCTCTCTCTCTCTCTCTCTCTCTGTCAAAATAAAAATAAATAAAAATATTTTAAAAAAAAACAAAACAACCCACAATGAAATACCATTTCACTCCCACTAAGATGACTAAAATCAATTATAAAAAGGCAATAACAAGTGTTGGTGAGGATGTGGAGAAATTGCAACCCTCATACAATGATGGTGGGATTGTTAAATGCTGTGGTCATTTTGGAAAACAGTTTGGCATTTCCTCAAAATGTTGAATACAGAGTTACTATATGATCCAACAATTCTACCCCTAGCTATATATCCAAGGAAATTAAAACATATGTTGAGACAAAATCATATATATGATGTTCATGACAACATTATTCTTAATAGCCAAACAGTGGAAACAACCCAAATGTCCCTCAGCTGACACATAGGTAAGTAAAATGTGATCTATCCACACAAGTGACTATTATTTGTCCACAAAAAAGCACGAAGTACCTGATACATGCTACACTATGGATGAACCTTGAAAACATTATGCTAAGTGAATGAAGCGGGATATCACAGATCACGTATTGTATTGATTCCATTAACATGAAATGTACAGAATAGGCAAATCTATAGAAATAGAAACAGAAAGCAGCGTCATGTCAATCCGAGATTCTACGCCTCTGCATTCCATCCCAGAAAAGAAAACATCCTCCAGGATCGTACTGGAAGGCCACCCTCAGTCTTAGTTTGGAGCAGGGGAGCAAGACCTGATCTCCCAAAGACTAGATCTTAGACCCATCAGCTCCATGCACAGATCGGTCAGTGGCCCCGACTGGGACACCAGGAGAGCTGACAAATCAGGAGGACGTAGCCAAGGTGGGAGCTCAGGGTGGGGGCGGAGCAAAGGACAGGCTGCGTTCTGGCAGCAGCTTTCGGTGCTTGCTGTAGGGCCCTTAGCAGGAGCCCATTCCCACCCTCTCTCCCACCCCGACCTGGCACCCCCTGTGGCTGACTTCACCCAGGGGTCACCAGCTCCACAGAACTGTGGCTGTGGGGGAATTGTTCCCCCTGGGATTCATGGGGACAGGTGAGCACTGACGTCTTAGTTGAATTGTAGTGTTCCGTATCCTTATGAGGAGAAAAGACTCCATGAGGTGCAGGTGGTGCCCTGTATAAAGGCATGGCCATGGGGAGACCCAGGGAGCTGAGCTCCACTCCCTGGTCCAGGACTGAACCCTGGTTAGGGTCTGCATCTACCCAGGGGGCTCCCTTTTGTAATTCCCATAATGCACCTCATGAGATGACCCTGCATACAACTTGTAATTAAAAAGTAATTACTTAACTGGAAAGAAAGGGGAAAAACTCTTTCCCTGTGTTGCGCTGAAGCCTATGACGTGACAACTTCTATCCTTGGTTCTATTCCTCACCCCACACCCTATAGCACTTGTCCCTTCCTTCAGCTTTCAGACCCCGCTGACTGCCTCCTGTCTCTGACCTTATGTCACTCCTCCAGGCTGAAAACATGCATCTTCACGTCTGTTCCAAGGCTAGAATGGGAATGTACCCGCTGCTTGCCCTGAACACCACCCACTGCTCCCACCCCCACACTCCTCCATCCAGGGGCTGGGCTTCAGAAGGACCTGCTTGCACCAGGACACCTAGCCCCCCACCCCGCCCGTGCCCTGCTCTGTCTCTGGGTATCAGAAACCAGTGGGTCTAGAGTTAACTGGCTTTGGGGCTGTTGGCTGGGACTCTACAGTCACTCCTGCCCTCCCCACCCCCACCAGCCTAGCCAAGTTGCCCTCTAGGCAGAGCCAGCTCAGGTGAGGAGGAGAACAAGGGGAAGGGCTGGGGAGGGGGGAGCCACTCACCTTGCCTTTGGCAAGGTGGCAGGCACTGAGGGCAGCTTCTACCCGCTTGCGGTCAGCAGGAAACATCTGGAAAAAACTGAAGGAGCAGAGAAAAGCACCAGGCAAAGAGAGGGGTGAGGGCTGGAGAGGGAAGGGCTTTGGGGAACTGGGAGGAGTATGGGAGGGAGTAGGGGCCACTCACTTCTTCACAGGAATCTTCCCTTCAGGGTTCAGTTGCATCTTGAGTTTCACCAGGCTGGTGGGGACAGAAAGCAGCCCATCAGGCCCTGGGGCTGGCACTCGTAGCCCCGCAGGCTAAGGCTGGGCTGGCGGGCTGGCACTCACATCTTGTCCAGGAAGGTACTGCGGGAGGCGTTGGCCGTCAGGGGGTGCTTGAGCAGAGCCAGGACATCTTCAGCCCAGTCCTGCAGGACCCCAGCACACAGCAGTCAGGGTGGCATGGGCCTCTCTTGGGAATTCCAGGCTATCCCAGGTGACAACCCCCAAGCAAGGTACCCGCGCACCTTGCCCACATTCTCCTTGTAGGAGACAAAGTTGTGGAAGGTGAGGTCCACCATGTCGGGGCCAGACACCACAGTGAGCGTCTTCATCAGGAAGTTGTTGTCAGGAAAGTCCATGTTGAAGACATCTCGGAGCTTCTGACTCTGCAGCAATGGGGCCATGTTAAGACCATCGCTGCCCACTGTGGCTCTCCCTGTCCCTCCCCCTCAGCCACTGGAACTATGGCCCACTGGGGTGGAGTCCCCTCCCCATCTTAGGAGCCACAGGCCTCAGCATTTTTCTCTCCCTGACTCTAGGGGCTGGGGCTAGGAGGGACAAGCTCACACGAAGAGGTTAACCACAGCTGTGGGGCTGGAGTCCTGCGTACTTTGGTTGCCATGTTTCATTTGAAGATAAATTCCTAGCTCCCAGTCTCGGGGAATCCTGCTTCTACCAATCTTTTTTTTCTGATCTTCCTGCCAGCATTAGGCAAATATAGGCAAACTGGTTGGGGGTGGGGCGATGAGCAACATCTCCCAGATGGACTGTGGTGCTCTACGGTGGCCTCACGACATCTCTATTGACAGTGCCCTGGCCCCAGAGCCCCAGCAAGCCCCGGAGCAGCTGTGTCCCTTCCTTGACTCGGAGGGAGCCCCTGCTCCCCAAGATCAGGCGTCCCAGCCCCCAGGGACTCCTAGCCCAGCCCCATGGAGCTGGCAGCCGCACTGAGCCTGGGCTACGGCTGGGCCCGCCTACCTTGGGAATCTTGGCGAACTTCCCAAAGCGGGTATCCCGGATACTGGTGATATCCAGAAACTCCATCTCCTGGAAGAGGCGCAATGGGGGCAAGGAAGGGATGTGGACAGAGAACAGGGGGTAGGGAACTTCCACACCCCTCCACACCTCGGCCAGACGCCATATCTAAAAGCCAAGACGGCGTGGGACCGCCCAGATCCCAGCCTTCCCTTCCCAGCAATCCAGTTCTCCCTGCTCATGGTGAGCCTCCCCCTTCCCTCTCTGTCCAGTCCTTTCCTGGCCACTCGAGTAGCACAGGGCGTTGTAGCCTGCCGTCTCTCCACCATCCTGGACTCTCCCCGGCTCCCCCTCCCGTCCTTCTGCCCAGGTGCTGAGGTCAGAGAATTCACAGGCAGAGACTCAGCCTTCAGCAGCAGCTCTTTTTCCTTTCTTTCTCTTTCTCTCTCTCCATGGGATGCTACGGCTAGAGCATCTCGGCCCAAGGCAGCCATGGGTGGAGTGACTGCATCTTCCCTCCTAAACCAAATAGCCCTGCCACAGGAGATACCCCGGAGCCACGCTTCCAGATCATTCTGTCCTCCCCAGCATCCACACCTCCACCCCTGCATCACCAAGCAGCTGCTTTGACTCTGAATCGGCAGGAGCTCAGAGCCGTGGTGCGGGGCTGCCTCACCTTACTCTGATATGTCCAATATAAGTAGTAGCCCTTGGGGTCCACCCGGAGGATAACTGGGGAGGCTATTGTCGTTTCCTGTGGAGAGAAGGAATCAGCGCCCTGCTCTGAGACGTCAGGCCAAGCTTCCCTGGCCCCCACCAGTGGTTTCAGAGCTCACCCTCTCCCTAGGAGGTGACCTCCTAGGAGTCTGCAGGTATTTCCCTTTATTCTCCAGAGCTAGGGCTGAGCATAAGCCTTCAAAGCTCTGGACCAAGAGTAGGGAGGGGCAGAGGATTGAAGTTGGCATTTCTGGAAGAGGAGAGGGTTTCCCCTCTAAAACCCAAAGAGAGGTGCTTCCTCTAGACCCCAAACAGGGTCTTGGCCCCATCTCGCCCTGTTTTCAAGGGTCACAGCTCAGCCAAAGGGCTAGAATGTCTTTCCCCAAGTCTCCATACCACCTCCAAGATGGCTCAACACAGTGAGAGCAGAGAACCTAACTCCAGGCCTGAGTCCAAGGCCCTGCACAACCTAGCCACAACCTAGATTCCCACATGCCCAGTGCTCCTGAGCCAGCGACCACCCTCACACCATCCATTCAACTGTCCCAAAGCCACCCAGTACAGCCACACCTCTAAGCCTAAGCACCCAGCCATCCCCCATCAGAGTTACCATCAGGACCAGCCCCCTCTTTGGAAGAGCCTTTTCTCAAACATGCGGGGTAAGGGCTACTTCTCAGACCTCGAAACCCATCTGGGAACCCCCACGGGCTTGTAGACTCCCAAGAACCAAGTCTGTGCTACACCATCAGTTCAGTGCCCCAGGTTTGCTAAAAGAGTGAGTGAACGATGAATTAACTCACTTCTAAATTCCTGTCCTGCTCACAGAGCACACAGGCTACCTTTGATTGTAAGGGTCTTTGTACGCATATATAAAGCTATATAAGATATTAAATATACAAGATACCAAAATTGAAGTTTCCAATAAGATATGATATAGTTCCTACACGCTAAACCAGACCAAACGCAGAATTTACAAAGAAAATGACCCAGAAGAAGGTTCTCAAATCAAGGGTAGTTAAAGTACGAAGCAAAGAGAGCACTCGGTGAGGAGGCTAAGGTGTTGTGAGCTCCATTCCCTTTCCTCCCCTAGGGAGGATAGGGGGTACTTGACCCCTCACCTTAAGCCTAGTGAGAGTTTTCAACTGCACTTGGAGAGTTTTTGTCACCTCTGCATATCAGACTGAGGTTTGACTCCTGCACAGGAAACCAAGTTGGTGACAGGTGGGCTAACTGTTAGGGGCATAGAGAAGCCAGTGTGCTAGATGAGTCTGAACCCCAGAGTCTGTTGGGGCAATGGACCCATGAGTATTTGCCGAGGTCCAGAGTGGGCCTGTGAGAGAGAGAGGCAAAGACTCTAAAGCTACAGGAAGCTGAAGATGGTAACTGGATTTGTAGGAGCTGAAGAAGTCATTGCAAGTGACCTCCTGAAATAGCAATGGCAGGAGGACCCTAAGCAAGAGATCCCCACCCAGATTAAGGCAGGGAGGGTCTCCCAAGAATTCTCAAACATGTGCACCAGAAAATGAATAAGCCTACACCTCCTGTCAGGCCCAGAGAGCAGGATCCAGCTGACAATGGTGCCTTGTCCAATTAAGCACTTCGGGACCCCTTTCCCACCTCCCTCCCTGCACCCCATTCCTGTAGGACCTTGGAGGAGGAGCAGGGAATCCCACCAGAGTCCTTTCCAGAGGGAGGAGTGCAGAAGATGTCATTCTCGATGAAGGTTGGAGTTTGGAATTATAACTACTTTCTGAAATAAGACCAGGTTTTGTGAGGAAGAATGGCTATAGAAGTGTCTATTCCCTGAAAGCAAATGGGATGTCTGTTGGCTGAGTTTCCTTCCATGGGCAGGAGGAGAGTTTCTCCCACCAAATGCATTGTAAAGGGCGTGGGAGATCAAATGAAGTTGTGCATTGTGCTTACTCAACACGGCATGACATGCTCAAGTCATCTGCTGACTGGGCTGAAAGCAGTCTGAGAGCAGAGCCCTAGCTCACAGATGCATCTCCCTTCAACACGCACAAAATCAAAAGGCTTCCATAACAAGCCCAGAAAGAAAAGCCCCCAGCACAACCTTGTTAGAAACCCACACCTCAGGGTACTGCTCTGTGGCCACTGCAGTCCTATAACCAAAAACAACCAACATACCACCCAAAAAAACAAATATACCATTAAACCTAAAAAAGACCCATCAAAATTTATTACAATCCCACATCCAACACCCCACTTACAATTAATCCAAGCCCCCCATAAATAGGAGACGGCTTTGAAGAAAACCCCACAAAGCTAACAACAAAAACAACACTCAGCATAAATACTACATATGTTATCATTATTCCTACATGGAATCTACCCATGACTAATGACATGAAAAATCACCGTTGTATTTCAACTATAAGAACAGTAATGACCCACATTCGAAAATTCCACCCCCTATTCAAAATTCTGAACGACTCATTCATCGACCTACCCGCTCCATCCAGCACCTCCTCCTGATGAAACTTCGGCTCTCTTTTAGGAGTGTGCTTAGGCGTGCAAATCCTAACCGGACTATTCCTAGCAATACACTACACATCAGATACAACAACAGCCTTGCACTCCGTCCCACACAGCTGCCGAGATGTCAACTGCGGCTGAATCTTACGCTACCTCCATGCCAACGGAGCCTCTTTATATTTTTCCTTTGCCTAGTCCTACATGTCGGCCGAGGCATTCACTATGGATCCTATACATATACAGAAACATGAAACGTAGGCATTATCCTCCTAGTCGCTGTAATAGCTACTGCATTCATAGGCCTTCCATGAGGCCAAATACCCTTCTGAGGGGCAACCGTAATTACCAGTCTCCTCTCAGCCATCCCATACATCGGTACAAGCCTAGTAGAGTGGGTCTGAGGGGGCTTCTCCATTCATAAAGCCACCCTCACCCGATTCTTCACCCTCTACTTCCTCCTTCCATTTGGAAGGATCCTACTTTTGGAAGTCAGGATGTAGGACTGTGCAGTAGTACCCTGCCTTGGAGAAGGGAGCGAGGCAGCCAGGTACCCAGGTGCTGGCTTACAGAGAAGGCCCCAAAGCATGTCCCCAGTGGTAGTGACCCTCTCTGCCCAGTCAGTTTACACACACTTCCCAGAGGAACTGAGAGAGGCCACTTCACGTTTCATTCTGAGACACTTCCCTCATTCCAGAGGATCCTGGAACGTGCTACCACCAGGCCACATCGACCACACACTTCTAGGGAAGCAGAAAGTCTCCAGCCACAGTCCCCTCCCCACAGTCACAGCAACCAGCTTACTGAGCCCAGCCCAGCCCAGAAGGGCCGGAAGGGCCGAGAACACCAGGCTGCCTTCACTCCCAGCCCCAGAACCCTTCATCCCACCTAAGGGCCCTCTTTCCATCCCACCCCAGAGCCTTCATGTTCCCTTCCTGGGACCCGTCCCTCTGACTCTCACATTGGGCCAGCCTAGCAGCTGCCCCTCCCTGAAGAAGGGGCCTCATGTTGTTCTATTCACCTGCCCCAGAGAATCCCTGGCCTCTGGTACCTGGGAGGACCAAATCGGGGAGCAGGCCCCAGTGCAGGAAGAAGCAGACACAGGGAAGACAGAGGTGGCAGGCAGAGCAGTGCCTTCTGCCTTCCCCGGCCAGCATCAGGGAGCTGGGCCGAGAGCAGCCAGCAGAAACACAAGCCCATCCATTCCCTCCCGGGCCCCTGGCAGTAGAAGCCTCCGGTTCTCACTAGGGGTCCAGGGGCCTTGTGTGGCTGCCCCACAGCAACCCCATGGAGAGCAAGGCTGGACCAGGGCCAGCGCCAGGTGGGGAGGAGGAAGGATCCATGTCTGGGCATCCTAATGAGGCAAATCTGTGCAGGGACTAGGGGCTTGGCTCGTCTCTGCCTCTGGCCCTGCCTCAGCTCTGGGGCACACTTGCCTCCCACTAAGGCCAGGACCAGGAAGAACAAACCCTGCTCTTCTTGGGGGCTTTGGAGGAAGACAGACCCAGACTCAAAGAAGCTTCCTCTTGTGACTCCCTCTCCACCCCAGGCCGCCCATCCTCTTCACACATCCGGACACAGAACCAGCAGCCCAGGGACATATGCTTGGGGCTTGGGGCCCACACCCTCACCCCCAGGTTTGTTTATCCAGGCAGTTATATCAGCTGCCTGGCCAAGCCACAGAGGCGCCTGGGTCCCAGCAGACATAAACCAGCCCATCCGCCCTGGCAAAGCCCCTAGCAGCCCAGCCCCCACTGCCCCGGGGCCCTGGCAGCCCATGGCCCCTGCCCCACTCACGTCGTCCCATTTGATGAAGCGCTCCCCTTGGCTCAGGTAGGCCTTCACCTTGGGGGGCAGCAGGACAGGGTTGAGTAGAGTCATGGTGCCAAGTGTCCCTCTCTGGAGAAGCTGGACAAGCAGAGGTGGGCAGGAGGAGGGAGGGAAGGAGGGTGGGCAAGAGGAGAGCCAAGCGGGGCTCACATGGCACCCGCCCTGAGCTGGCCCGGAAGTCTGGGTGCTCCTACAGGGTGGCGGTGGCTGAGTGCAGGGCTGAGAGCTTCCGCCAGAGGCCCAGCTGCCTTTTAAGTCAGCCTCCTCCCGCCTGCCTCCAGCGGGGGCCCTGTGGTCAGTGCTCCTGCCCAGGGAGGCCGGGCTCCCCTCCTCAAAGCCCCCACCCGCACCCTGTGCCTCAGCACTTCCTGCTCTGTGCTTCCTTCTCTGTGCTGTTCAGGACTTCAAGGCGGCTCATGAGGCCTGGTCGGCTTGGAACCTCCCAGTCCCAGGGGTGGTGTCCGGGGGACTGGGGAAGGGACAACGTGCGGCCCACAGGGCTGCTATTGCCCAGGTGGGGACTAAGGAGAGGAAGCAAGGAGGTTACCAGGCAAAGGGACTTCACGCAGGTCAGGTCCAGGGCGTAGGGGTCACTCCCAGAGCCTGAGGAGGCTGGGACCACCCTGGAGGTGGGAGTTGAGGGTGGGGCAGGGCCCAAGTAGGATTGAGTGTTTTGAATAAGCAAAGTGTGCTGAGCACCCAGCTCCTCTTTCTCAATGCTTCCTCCCCATGAAAATGAGGTGCAAGTGAGGCAATCAAGCCCCTCACCCACCGTGTGACTCTCTCCTGGCCCTCTGGGCTGGGCTGGGGCCTGGAACCTCCACTGACCAGCCAGCACTCACACTGTTGTTTCAGCAACGCTTGGCCACAGCGTCCATTGCGCTGTCCTGCCAGGCTTCCTCCTCTGCTCCATGGGCGCAGCCTGGGGTGAGAGCACTTGAGGCAGGAGGCTGCTTGGAGAGGCCTCAGCTCTGATTACCTGCTTCGGGTGCATGGCCCTGACATGGCCCCAGTCCGGGGAGCCCAGTCCCGGCCCCGCTCGCTAACCCACTTCCTCTTGCTTAACCTGATCTGCTTATCGCCCTTGTGAATTCAACTAGGGGAGTGGGGAGCTCTGCCCAGGACTTCCTTCCTTCCCCTCTCAGGCCAGCTTTCTGCCCCAGGTTGTACCTTGAGCCTTTGTGCCCCCCACCCCCACCCCCAACAACTACAGAGCCCTCACTCGGGCCCCAGAACCCTCTCCACTGGCCAGTTTGGGCCAGGGCAGGATGATAGGGGCCGCTGGGAGCTGAAGCAAAGGGGGTTTCTAGCATAAAAACAAGCCCCGGAAAAAGGATTCTAAGACCATTGGGGTGGAGCCTAGAGAGCGTCCGACTGAGCTTGTGGAAGCAGCTTCGGAGTCCTCCAGCTTCCTTGCCCTCTGCCCTCAGGACTGCCAGGCCCTGCTGTCTCCCATCTCTCCTCCCCCATCTCTGCAGCTGGGGGCCCCTCTGCAAATCCAGTTCCCTCCCTGGGATCAGGTTCCCTCTCTGTCTGTTTGAATAGGTTTTGCAAGGGAAATCCCTGCCCCTTCCCAAAGCCCCTGCACCTGTCACCTGCAGCCACCCCTGGTCCTGCACCCTGGTTCCTCTCCCTCTTATCTACCCTGCGGCCATCAGCCTTCTTGCCTCTTTGGGCCTGGAAAGACAATCCCTCCCTGTGGGGCCTGGAGAGGAGAGGGGACAGACTCCACTCATGTCACAGGATTGAGGGGGCCACAGGAAGGCAGGGAGTTCAGAATTATTTACTCCGATCCTTTCAGTCTCTGAAGGTTGAGGCTCTGAATCCATAAAATAAATCCTCACCCCTCTGTACCCAGTGGTGGCACCGCATGGACCCAGCCCTTGAGACCCCCGACTGTAGCTTCCACAGGGTCTGTCCTCTCCTGCTTCTTCCTGTAGCAGTCCTCAGAATTCAGGAAATCCATGCAGTGAGAGAAGCTGAGCAACCCTTCATGAAAGAGGGCTTTATTTATTTTTTCTCTTAAAAATATAGTTAGTTTTTTTTTTTAATGTGGATGGACAAAGAAAAATACTATGTAAATAATGGTAGAATGGAGACGGAGACAATCAGGAGGTCACATGAACACCCAGAGCAGAGGGACCCCAGGCAGTCTGCCAATATCACACCCAGGGCAGAAGGCGGAAGGGCCAGGATGCCCCCTGCTGGGCACACTGGAAAGCATGTGTCTCCTGGGGAAAGGTTGGGATGGGAGAAAAGCAGACCCTTAAGGAAGCCACTGGAGGGTCTGTGTCAGTAGTAACCTGTGGAGACGCGTATGCTGGAGAGTTCGACATGTGTGAGCTTTGGGCCACAGAGAGCGGTAAGATGAGCCTCCTGGGGAGCCTTGGAGGCAGGCTGGGACTTCACTTGCTCACTTGACAGCTTTGTGTGGGGACCTTGAGCTTTGGTGTCCCAGCCTGTGCATCAGAGTTTAGTGGTGGAAATTGAACTCAGATCTCCGGGTGACCTAGTTACCAGCCAAACAAAAGAGTCAGATTAGGTGGGTTTCTCACCTGATGCCATGACTTACCTAATAAAGCAGTGGGGTTCAGGAGCCTGGAGGCCTGGGGTGGGTCTTGGGCCAAGGGCTAGATTACTTTTGAAATGAAGAGGACTCATTTGTTGCATCCTTTGGGGTCTGACCCAGGGAGCTACACTCACTACTCTATGAACCCAGCCACTTACTAGCTGGTTTATCTTGATACTTAACTTTCCTATGCCTCCACTTTCTCACCTATAAAAGGATAACAATGACTCAAGGGATGTGGTAAGGACAAAATTACATTAAATGTAAAGTACCTAATACAGTGCTTGCACATGAATGAACTCTGAGCTCAATAGTGTGTGTGTGTGCATGCATGTGTGTGTGTGTGTGTGTGTGTGTGTGTGTTAGTAGACATTGGCCAGGAGAAATGCAGCTTCTTAGTACTTCCTCCTCAGTATATATGCTCCTCTTTCCATAACAAGTATCTTCAATGACTTGATCTTTGAAGATTGGTTGTTTTTTTCCCCCCACCCCCAGAAGTTTGTATGGATCAGGGGCTTAACCCACCTTCCCAGGGCAGGCTGAGTGAGGGGTGCTCCTGGTTGTAGACTTGAAACAGGCTGTCCTCCAAGTGGCCAAAACTCACGAAGTGAAGTGCCAACCTGCCACCACCTTTTCCCCACCACAACCCCCACAGCTGATGGGGCAGGTGGGAGAGGACTTGGAGCTGTTCATCAGTCTTGCTGTATGTCCAGCTAGGGCTCCAGGCGCAGCCGTGGGTGGAGGCAGGGACAAGGCTGGGTAGGAGGTGCTGAGATTCTAATCCCTTAGGTAGGAAAGGAGAGATAATCAAGAGTCTTCTGTAGAAGCCCAGGAGGAAGATGTTGCCTGTCCTTCCATGCCAAGCCCTTCTAGAATTACAGAAGGAACCATCTGGGACTCTGAAGCAGAAACGAATCAGTCCCATGTGTGCTTATCTTTTATTTTATTTTATTTTTTAAATTAATTAATTTATTTATTTATACAGAGGAGAGAGAGGGAGAGATATAGAGACAGAGAGAACTGAGCTAGGGGAGCTCCCAGTTCAGCATATGGGTCCACACGGGCTGGGGCCGGGATTCGATCCTCGGTCCCCAGCACTGCAAAGTGAGTGCCTAACCCACTGAGCCATCCCGGCTTCCCCAGTGCTTATCTTTTAAGCACTATTTTGGATCCAATTTACCTGGAGGTATAGGTGAGTGAACATTGGGTCCATCTTCAAGAAACCCAGATTTTAGTCTCAACCAGAGCAAAGGTTTGCTGTATGATCTTGGCAAGTTACCTGAGCTCTCTGATCTGTTAAGCTTTTAATTATTTCTAAGATTCCTTTCAGCTCTAAAAATCTCTTTCCAATCTGAAGGGCCAATCTTGTCATCTTTCTCTCCCTCCATTCATCTGAGAGATGACAAACCTAGAGATGAGAGCTATAGATGGCAGGAAAGAATTGCCCCGAGCCGAGCCGAGCCATCCTGGACACGTTACTCATCTGCTCTGCTTGTTTAATCTATCTGTGAAATGGGCCCGTTTTCCTAAGTGTGATGGAAATAAGTTAGATGATGTCCCCCTCCAGGTGGGCATGGTGCATTGCACGTAAGGAGTGCCCCTGAACAGATTGCTTCTGTCCTTACACCTGTCCCCATCCACCTTTTTGTCAGGACCTGGCAAAGCCACAATGAACAAGCCCCTCAATTTTATGACTAGCATGAAGCCAATGAAAACAGGGAATATGTTGGGAAACACACTCAGGATCCCAAACATTCTAACCTGCTGGAATAACAGTCTGAACCTCAAAGGTGAAATGAACAGGGCTTAACTGAGATCTGGGCTGGGCTCCAAGGCACCGGGTGGGAAAGTGGCGGCTTAGCAGAAGCATGTGTGAATAAAACTGAGGGTTTTTGCTGACAGCCCGTTCCATGAGTCAAATGAAAAGGCTGCCAGAAAAGCAATGGGCTCTTAGGCTGCTGAATTGAAGTTGTGTGCTCAGTCCAGTGATTCTCCATCTTGATATCAATCTGATTCGTCTGGTAACACTGTGTAGTCCTGTTGTAGCCAGACCCTGGGACTCAGACCCCGGGATGGGTGGATGGACAGAGGGGAAGGAAGGGGAGGAGTTTTGATTTCTAGGGCTTCACCCTTGGTTCCCATGTGTAGCCAGGGCTCTAGAATCAAGGAAGATTCTCATTCTTGACATGCCAGGCCACATCTGACCTGTACTCTGAGACTTTGATTTAGTTGTTTTATTGTAGGGAAACACACAGCTGAAGGACATTTAGTGGAGGGCAGCTGCGATGTAGGATTCATGCAACGCTGTGAGGACTGCTGGAGGGAACCACGGCATAGAAGACACAGGTGGCCAAGAGGTCTACCTTCAGATGGATGAGACTTGTTATCTGGGGTCTCAAGATTAGAATCTTAGGTGACTGTCTTAGGTCATGTTTCTCATGAAACATGAGACAGAGATTTGCTTGCAAGAAGTTTATTTAAGGAGGTGCTCTCAAAAATGACCCAATGCATCTGAGGGAGTGAAGGAGTCAGGACTGAGCGGAGGAAGAAATTGATCAGTGATGTTGTCACACAAAGGCCTCCACAAGGACCTGTGGGGTTGGGATGACCCTTGGCTCAACTGAGGCAAGAGAGCTGAACCTTTGAAGCCTCGCTCTGACCAGGCAGATTAATCCTAAAGAGGGCTCATGAAGTTGGGTAAGGCAGCTCCCTTTGGAAATGCCAGGAAGAGACTCAGCTATGAACCATTAGCAGCTAACACTCCTGACAATTTGGAGATAACTATCTTGGTCCCAAAAGCAGGATCTCGGTGGCGCACGACCACAACCACAGCAATAGCCCCGTGGGCACAGCTCTTACCCACTTGCTGCATTTGGTAAGCTTACTCTGCCTGGAAACAGCTCCTCCATGATTCTGGTGACCACTTTCCCTGGGAAACTTACAGGAAGATAAATAGGAGGAAATATAGACTACACTAATGAATACTTGTACCCATGTCACAACTGAGATCCCAAACTGATACTCTCCACCCAGTTACCTAGTCGAGATTCCCTTTACCTTCGTGCAGCTTGTACTTGAGCTAGCCTAGGTGGCTTTCCTGGAGGGGTCTGAGTCCCTAATTACCATGTCCTTCTCAAACCAAGCTTCTGAATTTGTCCACTATCAAAATTGGCCAAGGGAGTACCAAGAGATACCCCAGTGGATCACCTAGGTGCCAAACAGTCTTCCCTAACCCCACTATGTAGCAGCAGCTCTACCTCTTCTAAAGGATCAACAGCAAGTACCCCTGCCAGGAAGTGACTCCTTTCTTTGCCTGCTGGTCTCTCAGCAAAAGGAGTCTGAAGGATGGACAGCAGCCACCCTGAATGTTCATGGGATACTTGTACTGTACCCTGATAGAATAATCTGTCCCCTGATTTTCTAAACCCAGAGAGCCTGGAACTATAGGAATATGAACCACAAACTTCCACCTCCCCACAAGGGTCACTGGGAGTGATGGTGAGTGAAATTTTTCCTCCTTTCACCCCTTGTTTCCTAGATCTCTGTATGTTAGTTGATGGGCCATAGCACCACATCAGTTATTGAATGGGGTGTACACTTCATGACAGAGCACGGCATCCCTTCATCTCTAAAATCGTGCTTCAGCTGCACCTTTGAAAGGCTGTTCCTTGATTCTATCAAAATCTATTCACCAGTGGGCAGAAAAGGATGTGATATGCCCAGAAGATTCCACGATCAGGTGCCCACTCATTTGCTATGAAGTGGAAGGAGCTCTTGGTCTAATGCAGTCATGTGAGATGCCATGTCAGGGAATCAAACACTCTTTAAGTCCTCAGAGAGTGGTGCTGGTTGAGGCCTTTAGCAGGAAAGAGAAATTGGTATCTAGACTACATGCCCTTTCAAGGCAAGATGAATCACCAACCCTTCTAGAGTGACCCTGATAGGTTGTTGTGAGTCAAATGACACAAGGAATGTATGTGCTTAGTATGACGCCTAGCACATGAAGCTGTGGGTGTTGCTGCTATTACAATTGGTCAGAACTTTCCAAAGCCTGAGAAGGCTGCCCTAGGGGACAGACAGGTATACACCATCATGGAGGGTCTTCTAACTGACACTGGAGAGTGCTCCATAGGCGTGCTGTGTAAGAAGTTCTAGGGTCATGGAGGTATTTACAAAAATGACTGTTGGGACCCATTCCCCACCCTGCCTTGATTCTCTGATTCCTCTGACTCTGCCCTTAGTGGGGAAGACACACTTAGAGAAGCATATTCACTTTCAGGCCACTAGGGGGCCACTTAGCTGCCCGCAACAGGAATACACTAATGGTTTCTTAATGGCTCAGGCACCAGGGAGATTAGGCTCAATTATATCTGCAAGCAATTTAAGGTCCTAGGATAAAAGACACTATGTAAATCCAGATAATAAATAGGGCTTATTGATGATAGGTTAAAGAATCTGGCACTGTTTAGTTTGGAGAAAAACAGGGTAGGAGGAATTGAATAAGGGCTTTAAGCATATTTATTCTTTAGTATAGAAAAGTGACATGCTGTTTTCCGCTCCACTGAGAACCAAGCAAGAAGAAAGAAGTTTAATTTGCAACAGAAGAAATACAGAGCGCATTCAAGAAAGAAGACAGAAGGAGGCTTTGCACTGGCCCTACCTGGAATCTTTCAGAATAATTCACTAGGGTATAGTTGGTACCATCAGTCCTGCCAGGAAAGGCAGGGAGCAGGGGAGAGAAGAGAGGACCCCATTCAGAGACAATTTGGGGATTTTAACTCAAAAGGCCACCCTGCTAGGCAGACTCTGGCTGACCATGCAGAAGGAGTGATTGTCTCTTCCCCATTAGCCCTTAGAAGACAATATACACTCAAAACTTCCAATGTCCTTGACATTTCTCAGGAAGTAAAAAGTTAGGCTACTCCTGGGACTAGCATCCAGATGGCCACTACTAGTGGCCGACTCACACCTGGGCCTCAGGAATGAGAGTGCCGGGGGCAGATTATAGGCCTTTGGTTCCCTTGGCCGTCAGCACAGCCTGCTCCCAGAGCCACTTGATTTCTGTGTGGCTGAGATGGTGGAGCAGCAGTGTTAGGGAGGGACCTCCTCATAAAAGGGGCACCATGTCTAGAAGCCAAAGTCTCCTGTGGGGGAGGAGGGGGAATGTGGAAATGGGAAAGGCAGAGAGGGTCCTGCCCCACATAGTCAGAAGCCAGGAGTGAGGCTCATATCTGCCCCGAGAGGACCGGGGAGGCAGGTTCCCCACTGAAGCCCGTTAAGACCACAGTCCTTTCCCCACACACACTCCTAGGCACAGTCTCCGACACCCATTGAAACACCCAGGAGGGCCACACAGCCAGCTCTGGGAACACAGGAAATAGAATTTGAGGAGGAGGGAGTTAGAAATTCTGGAAGAAGCATGGGAAGAAGGCAGAAGAGAGGGGAGAGGAAGGAGCGGGAAGGCACAGGGGAACGCGGCTACTAAGAGATTGGGCTTAGAGAAGGGTCTTCAGAACAGACATGAGGGAGGACAAACCTCACATGTGATGGGGCCGGGGAACGACCACCCAGGCTCTGAGGACGGGGAGGAGAAAAGCTCTGAGCGCAGCCCCTCGACCTGGGAGGGAGTCGGAAAGCCCCCCAAAGCGAGACCTGTTGCACACTTCGGCACTAGGGTGGGGGAAGAGTCTGGAAAACCACTTGGGCACGTGGTGCTGTCCCAAAAGCTCTGTAAGGCCTGGGCAGCAGGACTGGGGGCAGGCTCTCGGAAGACAAGGAAGAGGGAAGGTCTCCGCAGAGCCTCGGAGCCCGGGAGGCACGCTGGCAGGAAAGGGGTGCGACCCGCTGTGACTACAGTGGGAGCTCCTGACGCTTGTCTGCTACGCCGGGGCGTGGGCCAGGCTCCCCAGGTATAGACGGGTCTGGAAGGCCCGCCCGGGGGGTACGTGGAGCGGGGCGTCAGCCGAGAGCACGAGGGTGGTGTCACACCCCCAACTCTGCGGCTACACGGGGAGCTGGGGGCCTGAGCGGCCGCTGCTGATCCCCCCGCCAGCCACTTCTGACCGTCCCGGAGAGGACCGGAGCCAAAGTTGCCAGCTCGGCGCCCCGGCCGCCGCTCCGCGCCCCGCTTCCAGCTCCGCGCCCCGCCCCGAACGACGCCGTCCCCCTTTTAAAGACGCGCCCGGGCTCCCACCCTCTCCGCGCCGGCCCGCGCGGCGCGGCGGCGGCGTTGCCCCTTTAAGAGCCAGGCGCCTTGAACGCCCTCGTCGCGGGGCGTCCCGGCGGGTCCCGCGGCGCCCCACGGCAGCGCGCCTCCCGCGCGGCACTTCCGGACCCCGGCATCGCCCTTTTAAGAGGCAGCCCCCCGCGTTGCCCTCCCCCGCCCCCTGCGGCCGGCCCGCGAGGCGGGGGAGCCTGGCGGGAGCAGAGCGCGGTGTCCGCGCGGCCACTGGAGACCGGGCGACCGGCAGCCGGGCAGGCGGTGGCGACGGCGGATGGGGACGCGGAGCCAGGCGGCTGTGGCGGCGGCGGGGAAGCAGCTGACGGGCCGGCGGCGGCGGCGGCGCTGGCGGCGGTGACTGATCCAGGCCCCGGCGGCGGCGGCCGCGACGCGGTGGCGGGTTGCGGGCAGGCGGCGTGAGGAGCGGCGGCGGAGCGCACGGCAGCCGGGAACCGAGGGCGCCGGGCCGCCCCGTGGTCAGTTCTCGCAGGCCGTCAGGCCCCCCTCCAGCCGGGGCCGTGGAGCACCGGGGCAAAGGCCGGGGCCCCCCCATGAAGGAGCGCGACGCGGCCCCGGCCGAGCGGGGCAAGCCGGCCACCTACACCGGGGACAAGAAGGCGAAGATGGCGGCCAAGACCAACAAGAAGTGGGTCCGGCTTGCCACTGTGTTCGCCTACGTGCTCTCCGTGTCGCTGGCCGCCATCGTGCTCGCCGTCTACTACAGCCTTATCTGGCAGCCGGTGGGGGCCGGGACCTCGGGGGGAGCCGCCGGCCCGCACCCCGGCGGCTCCAATGCCACCGGCCCGTCTGGGACTTCGGGGGCGGCAGCGGCGGGTTCCAACGCCACGGGGCCGGGCCGCCGCGAGGCGCCGCGCGCCGCTCCCCCACTGCAGGCAGCGCGGCCCCTGCCTCCGGAGCGCTCTGCCGACAGCCCCCTGGCCGGGCCTCTGGAGCGGCCGCGAGGTCCCGAGGAGGACGAAGAGGAAGTGGCGGCGGCGCCCGGGAGTCGTTGAACCCCCCTCCACTCCAGCAGCGGCCGGGAACCATCCTGCCCAAGCCGGGAAGCTGGACTTTGCAGCAGGACGGGGCCCAAGAGCCCTTGGGAATGACCCCTCGCGGAAGTGAACGCCCCCCACCCCCCGACGATCGCCGGCTCGCCCAGGGGCACGTGACCTGCACCCCGCTCTTCAACCCAGGGACCACGAGTCGCCGGGGACTCGGGGTTTGGACTTCCCAGGACTGTGATTTGGGGCCCTGCTTTGGCGCCAGGGCCCTGAGCTGTCAGGGGGGTGGGGGGTGGGGGGAGATCCCAGCACCGAACCCTTCTGTGTGGCCCGGCTCGGTCTTGTGAACCCTAAGCGCAGGGGTGACTCAGGCTTTCCCCCCAAGACTAAGGGGAAGGAGAGAACTGTAGGGGTTCTTAAATAAGCTGAAGCTTTCGCAAGGAGGAGGGCACCAAAAGTCGTGGAGCTCAGGTACATCAACCTAGTTGCAGTGGACACAAATGCATTTAATTTATAGATCCCTGTATATAGCTGTTGACATATACACTAGAAGCTATAATTACATAGAACTATATGTATCCTCCCACACCCTGGGTAGCTACTGACTGATTGGAGTCAAGCAAGGGCAATTTGCTGGCCCCCAAAGTGCAGCTAGCCAAAGGGCACAAACACAGTTTTTTCCATCACCCATTCTTTCTCCTGTATCACCTTCCTATTTCAGAAAGATAGGTTTATGACACAAAAGAGTGTAATCATTCTTAGACTTACTGAAAGGACAGTGAAAACCCTTAAGTAGAAGCAGTTTAGAGAGGATGCAGACTACTGAACCCCTTCTCTTCCCAACCTAATGCCCCCACCCAAGAGGTTTCCTTTTGCAGCCCTAAGTATCTGGATATGGGCCAGGGAAGAAGGAAGGGAAAGAGCAATGCCTCTGAGCTTCAGTCCCTGGCCTTCTCACAGATTTATTAGGAATAGCAGGCTTTTGTAAGAGGCAAGCCGGCCACAATTGAGTGACTTACAATTGTTTTATCTTTTCTTTTTTCCTGCTCATAATTTTGTCTTGTTCCCGTAAATCACCCTAGCCTTCCCTATTTCTTGAGCCTGTCGTGACAATGTAGCCCTGTGATTAGGATGAAACCAGAGTTGTGAGTACATCCTCTGGTTTTGAGTTGTATATAGAACAGGAATGGCTGAAAAGGCAGCTTCAACTCAGGATTGGGCTAAAAAGTGGGCTTCAAACTCAGGATTGTGCTTTGATAGCCAGTTAACAGACCAGCCTTGGGAAGGTTAAATTGGCTTGTGAAATTTACCTCTCCTGATAAACTCTACTTATATGCAGCCTATACTTTTATTGAGATGAGAAACATCAAGGGAAATGACATGTATAGCTCTGGGGTAGCAAAAATTATACACCCTCAATTCGGATTCCATTGCATTCTGCAACTTACTTAGGCAGTTGAGTGTGGGTTGTATGTGACAAAGTATCAAACCCCTTAGTATTTCCTTTTTGGGAAATGAGGCACTTTTTAAAGAAGAGACAAAAACTTATCCACTTGAGTCCTGAAACTGTCTCTCCAGTTTTCTGGCCTGCACTCTAGTTAGCTTTGATCCAAATTTATAGGACAAACAGCCTTGCTTTAAGCCATGTCTTGTGGTGAGCAAGATAGCAGCTGAGCTGTCATAGCCTAGGGGCAGGCTGGTAGCACCCCCAAGGTGTATTGGCTGGAAGAGACTTCTGAGTAGCTGACTTTGGTCATTAGAACGCCTCTGAGGCCTTTTTAAATTTTTGGTGGGTGCCTGGGGGAGGGGAAGAAACATAAAATGCCACTTTATAACTCCAATAATCTGTAATTTATATTTATTGTGTGAATTTTTAGTCATATTTTAATAATTTATAAATTGATCTTATAATCCAAGAATCCTTTGAACTTGCAGGAGAACATCTGGGAGTCCAGTCCCCTACCCCTATCCTGACCCCTGCATTCTGGACTGTTTAATCCACTTTGGGATGGATCACAGAGTCTAGAGAGACCACTTGTAGGTCTAGCTGCTGGCCTCCTGTCTCTCTAAAGCCTTCACTGGAATGGGGACATTATCTCCAGCTGTAGCTGTAACCATGACCAGAGACATTATTTATAATTCAGCCATTTAAGATATACCTGTACTCAAAAAGTCTTGTATATTTTTTAAAAGTTTTATTTTTCAGGTGAACAAAAATACATTCTAAGAACTCTACATAAGCTTGTGTAAGTTGATCTTTTTCTTCTTGAACTTCTTGGGGAAGGAGTGTTGATGTTGGAAGAGGAAATGGTCTGAGATGTGGTGGTTGGATGGTGATGAATAGGTGTAAAAGGAAAAAGCAATCACCCTAATGTTTTCTGTGCCCGGTGGCTTGACCAAATTGATTAGTGAAGAGTGGCAGGAATCCATCTTAGTCAGGAAGCAATGATGGGGGTCAGAAAAATAGTGGTAACTAGCTTTAGGTTAAAAGAAGTTCTATTAAAAGACTCAGCAGATGCCTAGCTGAGGAAGCTAAGGGACCCAAGTCAGCATGCATATTAAGAATTATTACAAACATTGAGCTGGCTACGTGCTGAGGTGAGGATAAGCCGCCTGATAGCATCATTGTTCTCACCTTTAAACCATTGGCCTCTAGATAGCTCAAAAAGGGCCAACGCTGGGAAAGACAAATGAGTCTGCAGTGGTTGGTCAGAGCTTTGCCTCCAGTGCAGGAGGCGTGAGCCAAAGGACTGAGAGGAGCTACAGATTACTTCAAAGGTGAGGCTTTTTCTACCCCAAAAGCAAACAATAAAAGACGTGGGTGAAAAGCACAAATACAGGGGATTAGTTATGCTGCAAAATACATGGCAAGCAATTGAGCTCAGCTCATTATTAGACAATGCTGCCCAGTACACACCCAGCGAGAAGCCAGTGTTGGTGGGGCCCCCTGAGGCCGGCTCTTCTCCAGAGCAGTTGGGGGATGGTTGCTGCGCTTTTACATCACCTTGTAGTCTACAGGGGAGCAGGAAAAAGTCCGCCCTTCTTTTGTTTCCCTCTTCAGCCTACACAATGGCTTTTTATGAGAGGGATTGGTAAGGCAGAGCAGAAGGAAGGGAAAGAATTTGAAGGCTCTTCTAGTTAGCCCCTCTTTTCTGTAGATAGTGACATGTTGCTTCTGCAGCTTTGCATGGTGGGCACATACATCAGTGTGTGCAGCAGGGGCCTGCTGGCCCGTGAGAAGGGCACTGTTCCACCAGAACAGAGCCCGGTTGGTGGGGAGCAGTGGTCAAAAGAGCTTTACTTTCAAAGGTTAGAAATTAGCTGCAAAAGTGTCCATCAGATTTTGAGCCAGGAAGCAGAAGTCTACAAACGGGGTTACTTTCCTGCAACTGCTTTGCACCTGCACCACCAGAATTGTTTTTTAGGTGCTTGCTTATATTAGAAGTTTACTGCTTGCACCTATTCCCTGACTGCCTGAGTTTTAAGGAAGACATAATCCTCTTTTGAAAGTGAAGTTTCAGAAAATGAGGGGTCAGGAGTTTGCTAAGCCCGTGACACCTAGTGTGTGTGTATCATTTCTCTCTCCTGTGGGTGCTGAGGTGCATAAGAGGTATTTTTCTTTTTAAGAGCTCTAGATTTCTGCACAATATGAGACCCATTTTCTGTCTACCTTGTTTTTCAGTTTTCACTGGGGAATTCTAAGATAGTGTGTTCTTTAGTTGAGTATATCCTGTTTTGAAATGCTGAGTGGGGAGCATCTACTTGTTTCTACATGTTTCTTTAAGGGGAACTGAAAGGTCAGCTCTGGAGCTTTAGGGCTACCACAGCTATTTAAAAGGGGGAATAATTGCCCTCCCCATCCTGTCTGCAGAGAATGGAGGTATTTCTGGAATTACAGCACAGTAACCAAAGGGCTATAGTTGTATTTTTACTTGATTTTGTTTTGTTTTGTTTTTTTGTCTCCTTTGGTGGGGGAGGCACCACAATGGCTTTGCTCATTTCACAGAACCAAGCTCTCAGCTCAGTTCCTGGCACTAGTAGGCTCTGAGTTTGTTGATCTGTGTTTGTTGATCACTCAGCTGATCACTGTGTTAGATAAAATTGTCCTTCATGTCATTGCGGTGTCACTGTCAAAATCCATTTGTGAACCCACATCCACAGCCCATAATCTGGCTCAAGGGAGTGGATTCCTAAAGAGAACCCCTGCAAATGACTGCTGCACTGGTCATTCTGGCTGCAATTTATTTCCAAATAGAGGGACTTGAGCTTGGCCTGCCTGTTCTTTCCAGGTACCAGAAGTCCACAGCTGTATTCCATGTGGTGCTTAACGGAGGCAACATAGACTCTGTGACCCATTCATTGTCTCCTTTTTCTTGGCCCATTATGGTCTGATGTTGAGTTATAAATATACCTGCTCCATCGACAGTTTGTTAGTCACATCTGTTTTACTTGCTGACACAGCCCATGGGATTCTGCTGCCAGAAAACTTATGTTATGCTCTTTGTTCCCTCTAGTAGCTAATTTTAAAAATAAAAAACAAAAAATTTTTTTTACCACGCACCCGGACTCTACCACGTGCAGAACAGCTGTGGCTCCCGTGGCACACGTGAGCCACCTGGTCAGTAAGGAGCACCCAGGCCAAGCCAGTTTCTTGGTTCTACTCTATAAACATTTGTTACGGTACTATTAAGGGACCAGAAAACTATCACACAGTTCTCACCCTGAAGGAACTTAACAGTCATGCCAAGAAGACTCTACTCTTGTTACTGCCCTGTTTTCTTAACTTCAGTAATCTGTTTTCTCAATAGCTTATCAGTTAAACAGCAATAAAATTCTAACTTTTCTTAGAATATTTTCTGCAAACCAGTACCATTCATTCAAGAACTATTTATTTAGTGCCTACAGTGTGCCAAGTCAGGCTCAGCAGTCCCCAAACCAACTTGCCAAAAAAAAGCAGTTATGTTGAATATCAAGGATTTTCTTTTAAATATACCTCTCTGCTACCTCAGTGTTCTGAATCATGAGTTGAGGTCTGCCCCCCACCACCTGCCCTCTCAGCCCCCTGCTGGTCAGTCTGGGCCATGTTGTGTCCCAACAGCCAGTCTCTGTCTATAGACACCTCACAATATCAGGAGGGTCTGGGTGGGAAGCAATGTACTCTAGGGAGGGATCCCTGAACTGGAAAATAGGAAATCTGAGGACTCAGTAATGGCATTGGTTATAGCTCTTGATCCCTCTCTTTCCTCCTAAGTAAATGGGAATTCATGAGAGCAAATAGGAGGTAATAGATGTGACAGGGCTTAGAGATCTTGGGAATAAAAGTACATGAGGTAATTAATATACAGTAGACTATTAGTTAACTAGCACCCATGGGGAATGGGAGATGCTGGATAAATGTAAGTAGAGTCTCCATTAACTGGAACTCAAGCAACCAGCAAAAACATTTTGCCAGTTGCTTAAGAGTGCAGATTGCTTGAGTTCCAGTTAACGAAGTCTGCTGTGTGTATTTTCAAGGGAATGTCTGTCCCTTTGGACAACACTGATGCATGGGAAGAAATGTGAAGGGGCTGGTACTAAGCATTACACCAGCGCCCAGACCATCAGCATCACTGGGAATTTGGTAGAAAAGCCATGTCTTTTAGCCCCACCCCAGACCAACTGAAGAAGAAATTCAGGGAATGGAGCTCAGCATTGTGTTTTTACTAGTCTTGCAAGTGATTCTGATGCTCACTAAAATTTGAGCCTTTCCCTCTGATCCTATAACTTAGGGTTAGGGTATTTCTGTTTTGACAGTCATCAAGAGGACTTTTGACCCTCATTTTTGGTTGAAGCCAGCTGCCCTGCTAATGGGAGAGGAAACACTGTGTCCTCAAAGTTAGAAAGAAAATGGGGAGAAAGCCTACCTTGTTGGTTATTTTTGATGGTTGCAGGAGAACTTGCCCTGGAGAGCTTGTTAAGGAGGAAGCGGGCCTGAAAGTCCTCCCTCCCTTTCTCACAAAGGTACTGAAGTGTTTGCCTCACCTCCCACCCTGGGGCCTGCTGCTCCTCCAGCCAGTCCTTAAAAGGAGCAGTGGGTGCCACATTTGTTTTCCCTGGTGCCAGGTCTGTGCTATTTCACTTCCCTGGCGTCAGATGGATACTTAATGAGAGGCTGTGACGTGGGCCAGTAGACTTGTTGAGAGAAAGCAGCCTGAGTCTGGATCTTACACTGTCCTCTCATTGCCTTGCTCAGCCTTGAGTTCTCCCTTCTCTGAGGTTGTGGTCACCCAGTGTCTGCCCTTCTTTGTAAGCCCTGATAACCCTCACTCAGAAAGATGTGCTCACCAGAGTCTGTGGACACTGATAAATGACTTGGGAGTTAGAAATAAAGTGGTTGGTGCCTTTAGTTTCTCCTATTTCCTTGACTCTCTCCCCTGCTCCTGCACACCCATTTAGTCCCCAAAATAAGATATGGGTTGTTGGGGGGGGTTTTGTTGTTTCTTTTATGGCCAGTTTCTTTGTTTGGAGGAGAACTAGTACCGTCTTTTTTTCTTGTTACTTCTGTTCCTAAGGTCAGGGTTGGAACTGTGCCTTGTTAGGTAGCTGGGGAACCCCTGCTTCCAGGGATCCCCAATTACTCATCCCTTGACCATAAGAAAATATAGTTATGCTGCTACTTTGGGTAACAATACACTAAGCAGTATGAAGAAAACTCCATAAAGAAGTTTTTGTTTGTGGGGGAATAGTAAAGAAGCAAAACTGCGGCAAGGGTTCGTGAGATTGCTACTGATGAGAACAGAGGAAAAGCAGAAGCACTCTAAGCTGTGGGAGCCAGTGTGTGAAGTTAGGGGAAAACACTGAGGACATCCTTGTGATCCCGCTGGGGGGTGGGGACAAAGAACCCTCCCTGTAAGAACAGGGTCACTTCCTGAGGCTTTGACTCAACTAGACTCGCCAGGATTAAAGCAGCTCACTGTCTTGGATGGCCAGTAAACTACAGAATCATCCCTTGTTTCCCTGAGAGGTGCTAACCCCAGTGAAGATGAGACTAGAAGAGAAGGTAAAGGAAAAGATAGGAAAGCAAGTAGGCAGAGATCACACCAGATAGCTATTTCATTTATTCAACAAATATTTACTAAATGCCTTCTGGGTGTCAGGCTACTGGTAATAGAGTGCCTACTGTATTCCAGGCATATTTTGCATACTCTTTAATTTTCTGAACAACCCTTCAAGGTAGGTTTCATTGGCCCCATTTTGCAGAGAAGAAAACTGAGCCTTTTAAAGTTGAAAGTTGACCAAGGCTACCCTGCTAGCAGATGGCAATCTTAGGATTCAGATTCAGTCTGTTGGATTCCAAGGCCCATGTTTGTTTCACTCTGCAAGGCTTCCTGTCATTCAAAAAAAAAAAAACCTCCCTTGCAACATGGTCTCCTGGTCCCCTCTGCGAGGTGATATGGGCCCAGGACCAGGTATCGTCTGCTTCTTCTGTCCTCCTTGTTCTCCCTACTGGCTCCCTGCTATCTTGTGTGCCTTCCCTTCTCAGTTTCTCCAGCTCTGTGCCTGAGTTCCTGAGAGCTGTGTCTCATGAACTTCCCACCATTAAAGAGCAATCTTGTCTGTTGGTTGAAGAGGAAAAGAGCATCCAAGAGGAAAACTCCCAGCCAGGTCTTTAAACAAAGGAGCCAGGAAGAGAGAAAACTGGTCTTCTATGACTCCATGGAAGTGGAGCGCTGTCTAACCATGTTTCCCTCCTGTTCCATAGCTGGTTCCACCCCAGAACAGGAGAGGTGGCTCCCATAGCCACTGGTTCCCTTTATCCTGAGGGGCTCCCCCTTCTTTTTTTTTTAGAAAAGCTCACTGATACTTCCCTTGCCCTACAGTCTTTCTCCAGTTAAGACATTCTGTGCCAATCTCCATTCTCTGCAACTCCTAGTAAGTCCCAGGACATCCTTTCTCCTAACATCCTTCTGGATGTTACCCTCAGGGACAGAAGCCCTCTCTCTTCATAGCCCTTCTGCCCAACTTTCTCTCCTGCTTAGGTCCTGTCATAAGGGCTGGACCAGAACTCTGCCCAAATTCTACATCCCTGTCCCATAGTCAAACACACCTTGGCACATACCCTTGAATGAAGGCACATCCGTACAGTTGGCAGCATTGGGGGTTGGAAACAGTTTGTGAATCTGAGAATTTAAATTCTTGATCACAATTATTTTTGGAGACATCTGCCTTCAAGGGCTGTGCCTCAACCTGCTCTGCCCCAACTGCGTCCTTTGGGAGTCATGGGTCCCAGGGCCAGAGCCATGCTCCCACGCTGTATGTATGTGACTGGAAGGCAACAGGAAAACTTGAGCAGGACTCTTTCACCCTTTGCCTATTCATGTCTCACAGGGGTCTTCCTCCCATAGGCTAAGGGATATTCCTAAGCCTTTCCAAAATTCCTTTGATCAACCCCACACCAACCTCTCCTACCCCCTTCAGCTCATCTCATCCCCACTGCAGGAAATTGGCACCATCACTTACTGGCCCGCCAAGCATCTTCCCGGGTGCCTCAGCTTCCCACCCAGCTCTGAAGCCAGGAAACTCCCACCCACAGGGGCAGCACTCCCCCACCCCTTTATAGGCAGCCATGAGAGTCTAGGTCTATCTTTGCCTGCAGTGCTCCATCTATGCCAGGGGTCTCCAAACTACAGCCCGCGGGCCGGATGTGGCCCGCGAGGCCCTCTCACCTGGCCGGTGGAGACCTTTTTAATCTGAATAAAATAATATTAAATAAATAATTAAAAACAACATCTATGTTTTGATTCTTTTTTATTTGGACCTCGAGTGTGTAGTCGGCCCCCAAACTGCTGTTTGATAGTTAATGCGGCCCGCAGGCTGAAAAGTTTGGAGACCCCTGATCTATGCTAATCTAAACCCTTACTACTCAAAGTGTGGTCCAGGCATCAGGAGCATAGGCACCACCTGGAGATGCATTAGAAATGCAAATTCCCAGGCCCACCCAGACCTACTGAACTAGAATCTGCATTACTCTGCTCCTTAACTTGTTAGAAGCACTGACCTAAACAATCTGATCCCCTCCTCAAGCTTCCTGAATAGAGGGGTGGAGGGTGAACAAGAGCCAGTGAAGAATCCCAGGTTAAGGCCTCACTTTGCCAGTGGAGAAATCCTGGGGACAATCTGGACACTCCTAGGAACCCAGGAAGGCTGGTGAGGCCTGGGATTCTAAGCAGAGAGGAACAACCATGGCAGGACCAGAGAGGAAGGGAGCAGAGGGGGCCAAGCAGAGGGGGATCCAGGCAAGGACATGGGGGCAAAGGGTACACATGAGGAGAATGAGAGGGGCACCTGCCTGCGTGAGCAGAGGTGGGATGGTTCCCTCTGGGCTCCTACCACCGTCCGCAGCCCCTGTCAGGCACCTACAGCCAAGCACAACTGCTGTGCAGCCTGGATCTGCTGGATGATTGGGTTTCTTCCCTCCCTCTTGCTGGCAAAGTCACCATCGCCCACCAGAGGAAATGTTTGTTGAATTGAGAGGAAGCCACAGCTTGTGCAGAGTCTGGATAACTCACCAGACGTGGGCCTTGGGGGAGGGGCAGGATTGGAGACTTAACTAGGAAAGACATGTCCTGATGTCATACTTAGCTGAAGTCACTGTTTCTCCTCTCTGAGTCCCTGTCTGAGTCCTTACTTTTGCCTGACCATGGTGTAGGGAGGTGGTGGGGAGAGGAAGTGGGAGGTGGCAGGAAATGCCCCTGGGCTGCAGGGCTGCCCCCTGACTTGCATTCAGGATGCACTGGATATCTGGCCTGGGTGTAGCGGGGAGGTCCCTGATGGTAAGCTCTCCCACTCTACTGTGGGGAGAGGAGGCTGTCCCCTCCCCACCCAACCATACCCCCATTTCAGGGAGGCCTCTCCAGGGACACTCCCTTTGCAGAGGAGACCTGAGCTCTGCTCTCCTATCCCCCACCCAGTCCCTGCCCGCTGTGGACTTCCTTTCTCTGGGCCTTGACCTCCTCTTCCAGAAAAGCAGAAGGCTTCTGACTAATTGGTGAGAGTCCCTGGTGTGGCTGCCCGGTGATGCTGGGGCTGTGAGTCACCTAGGTACAAGGCAGAGGCGTGGGAACGGGCCCAGGCCTGAGCAGTCTGTGCCAGCCGCGGAGACCGCCTGCACCTGAGGAGCTGGAAGCTGGCAGCTAGAGAGGGAGGCCAGGCCAAGAGCCAAGTGCTTCCAAGCCTTGCTTTCTCGCCATGGCGGGGAAGCTGGTGGCCTAGGCTGCAGTAGGTCCAGGACAGGGATCACCAGCCTCAGAGACCAGGTGTGGCACAGGAATACACCAGAGGCTGTACCAGCAGGTGAAAACAGAGGTGTGCACATGAGGTGCAGGGAAGGACATCTCCTTGCTCTTACAACGTCACTGTGCCAGAGAGGTTGCCAAACTGTTTAGCCACACTGCCACAAGCCACCAGCAACCGGATGCGCCTCACAAGGCAGGCTCCTGACTATGTCCTTCCCGCCTCCTCTCCCAGCCTGGTTGCCCTGCTTCAAGGAGCTTTGCTCAGCATTTCCCTGCAGGGCCAGGGCCCCCTGTCCTGCTCCTCCCACCTCCTGTGCCCCTTGCCCTTTGGCTGGTTCCTCTGGGGGGCCTGCTTCGTGGTGCCAGGCCTTGCTGAGCCCCCGTCTTGCCAGACCTGTCTTCTCTGGGCTCTAGGGGTCTTGGTTCTCTTTGTGGCTCAGAGCAGGTCTGGACATCAGGCTCGGCCTGGGGATTGTTCCACCTCAGGGGCTGCTCTGAACCATCCAGCCGGGACTCAGGACTCCCCTGGGCCTCAGGCCTTGAACTGAGCACACATGCACTCTTCCCAGGCCCAGGGCTACTGGTGCCTCCTAGAGAGAGGTCAAGGGGAACCAAGTCACTGTTCTGTGGAGAGCCAGGGACCAGACTGGCTGCTGAAGCTCCTGACTCCCCTTTTGGCCCCTCTGGAGATGCCGGGGCTATGCTGGTTGCTGGGGCACTAGGGGGTCTGCCCTGCTCCGTCCTGCTCTGCGCCTGTGCATGTTCCTTCTTGTTCAGAGCCTTGCTGGTGCTTTGGCTTCCCTGAAACGAGATTGTCCCTGCTAGCTGGCAAATCCAGGGCTCATGCCCCTAGCCCACCCCACCCTCTGTCCAGGTACCCACCTCCTGGCTCTCCACCTCCTCGTCTTCCTTTGTCCTGTAGCTGTCTTCCCACCTGTAGAAACACAGCACGTGGCAAACCCTACTCCTACCCCCACCCCCCAGCCCCCCCCCCACACACACACCGCATTACCTGCACGGCACCAGAGCCAGGAGCCCATGTTCCCCAGAGAGAAGCTAGAACCCCAGGGTCTCTGTAACATCAGAGCCCAAACAAAGCTCCAGGATGCTTCCTTTCCAGCTCACCTTGCCCCCCAAATCCTATCGTTTTCTCTAAACACCACCCTCCTTAGCCCCATCCCAGGTCCCCAGCTGCTGTTTATGGCCAAGCCTGCAGCACCTTGCGTTCTGTGGGGACTCCAGGCGTGTTCCTGCATGTGCTGCCTGGGAAAGGCACCTGACTTCCCAGGGGAAGGTAACTGCTGTAATTACCACCAGCCTCCCAGGGCACCAGGCTCTTGCTGCTGCTGCCGCCTTTGCTGATGGCCTCTCCCCGCATCTCATTAACCTGCCACAGGGCAGCCAGCAGCCAGGAGGCAGAGGGGTGGGGAGAGGGGGAGCAGGCACCTGGACCGGTGCAGGTCCTGACCTCCCAGGGGCAAGGGAGAGTCAGGAATTCAGGACACCCAGATGCCTCCCTTGATTTTGGCCCCTTGCCATCCCTTACCTGCGGGCCCGGCCAGTCAGCCTCTCTGTCCCCCGGGCTTTGCTGCATGTGGCCAGTGCCACGAAGGGTCTGCTAGGTTGCCCACCCCGAGTCATACCACCTGCAAGAAATGGTCCGCACATCAAGGAGAGAAGAAAGCCTTAGCAGCCCTGCTCCTACACCAGCTCATGGGACGGACCCTGCTCCTCCTCCTCCCAACTCACCTTTGCCATCAGGGGGCAGTGGTGGAGGCTGGAGTTTCTGGTGGCTCCTGGGACCTAAGTGAGACAAAGAAAATGGGGAAAAGGCGTAGTGACAAAGGATCCAAAGCAAGAACACCAGCTCTTCTAGGACCGGGAAGCTTTTGGTCCTTCTCTTGGTCCAGCTGTGGGATTTCTCTCCCAAAAGAGATCCGATCTGGAGACCAGGAGAGCAAGTCCTGTGCTCGCTTTGCTACTCCGGCTAAGTGACTAGCCAGCCTCTCCAACCCCATCTTCCCCTGGTGCAAGAACTGCTGTAGGAGCAAAGCTCTGTGGATTCCGAGGACCAGTAATTCACAGAGCTCCGTTCCTATAGCAGTCCAGGGCCAGGGAAAGTGGGACGTTCACCCACAAGAGACCAACAGCTCAGCAGGATCCCAGCATGGGAGCCTCCTCCCCAGACCTTCTGGGTTCAGAACCTGGGGCAGGAGTGGTGAGTTTGGAGGGTGGGCAGGGAGGAGTGCTATACTGCTCTGATAGCAGGGGAGAGGAAGGAAAATGCTCACTTACGCTTCCTTCCAGCTCTGAAAATAAGTGGCAAACCAAGAGGCAGAGGAAAGAGAGGAAGAGAGGGACGAAGGGTGGAAAAAGCCCAGGAGGGGAAGGCGGTGGCGTGGGTGCTGGCTCACCCCTGGTGCTGCCCTCCCTGCCACGGCCCTCTCCCCGAGGCTTGTTGAAGTCCTGTCTGTGGAGACAGAGAGAGGGCGTCAGACTGCTGGTGCGGGGAGGACAGAGGCTGCAGCAAGACACACACCGACACCACCTCCCCCTACCCCAGCCCCAGAACTGAGGGTGGGCTCAGTGCCCACACAGCCCTGACCCAAAGGCCCCAGGGTGGTAAGGGTCCCACCAGCCCTCCAAGGAGCACCCACAGTTAGCCCTACCCCAAGCCCCACAAGCACGCCAGCCCAGTATGCCACCCATCCCTGCCACCCACGTGGGCTTGGCCTTGTCCAGGTCCCACGGGCGGCGCCAGTCACCCTGTGCATCTCTGTGCCGGGCAAGGCGAGCCAGGTCTATCTGCTCCCGCTCCTGCTTCCACTGGGCGTAGTCCCAGCCCGCCTCCAGGGGCCCCCACACTGGCTGTGGAGGAGCTGGGCCTGCACTCCGGGGTTCCCGAGCACCCTGCCAGGAGAAGACACTCAGCACCGCAGGGTAGCAGCAGAAAGAGCCATGGGCTTGGGACGGAAATCCAGAGTCTACTACCCCAGCCTCTCTCAAGCTTTCAGTGTTCTCATCGAAACATTAGGTATGTTCCATCTCTTACGTGGTTTGCCGTAAGCACGGGTTCCATCCACTTGCTAGCTGTGTCTTTTGGGAAAGTTACTTAACCTCTCTGTGTATCATTTCCTCATCTATAAAAAGGGGATGATAGTAGCACCTATGCACAAAGCTGCTGCTGGGGTGTGTGACCAGGCCCAGTGTACAGGGGCTGTTAGCAACAGCCAGGACTAAGGGGCTGCTGCCACCTAGAGGTCACACCTGGCACGTGGCCAGTCTCCCACACCCTCAAGGCCCCACCCACTTGCCACCAGAGGCCCAGGTAGGGAAGGGGCTGGCTGGCTGGACCACACCTGTCTCTCACTGCAAGCCCCACCCAACATAGAGACTGGCCCAAGAAAGGAAGAAGAGGCGAATTCTGGCTGGTGACTCAGCTTCCCAGCCTCTTCTAAATAGGGACCACCACGTTCATGTTCCCATCCCCTCTTAAAGATGTACCTTCCACGCAGAACCCACGCTGACAGCCATCTGCATGGAGGGGCCCCGGCCCAAGCCCTCTGCAGGTGACCCTTCTGTCCCCTGGTTTCTTGCTCTGGTGGGCTTCTCACTCACAATCCGCTTGGCCTGGAGGAGGTGAGGTGGGCATCATGGCAGAACTGGGGGAGAGGAAGCTATCTGCCTGGAACTCGGGCTTCTCCCACCCACCCTGCTCACCTCGGCTTTGTTTTCCACGGTCACCGCCAGCTCTACCCGCTCTTCCAAACAGAAAGTACCAGTGTGGTCCTCCACCCCCTCATCCTCGAGCATCTCATGGGCCGCTCCAGGTCCAAGGGTGCTCCTTGCCCAGTTCCGGCTGACCACTCGCTTCTCCTGCAGAGTGAGGTGCAGGGCTCTCAGGCCATGTGGGCAGCACCGGGCAGGAGCTGGGGGCTGGGTCCTCTGGGTGGTGCCCCAGGCTCAGTTTCAGGCCTGGCCTTCCCTGGCTCGCCCATAGAGGAGCTGACTCCACAGGGCCTTGACATGCCAGTCACATTAGGTTATCCAGGGCCAGGGGGTGGGGTGGGCACCCCGGGGCCCAGAATGTCACAGTGACCCGTCATCTCTGAGCTGGGAACTCTGGAGCACTTGGACAGTGGGGCTTTGTTCCTCAGCCACTATTCCTGCATTCAGCCCCACTTCTCCGTCCCCCCGGGGCTTGGGGGCTGGGAGTAACCTGGGCTGCAGGGTGTACGTACGGGCCTGTTGGGCTAGAAAAGGGTGTGGGGATGCTTCCGTTTGGTGGCCTTTCAGCTGTGGCTCTTCGGGGGTGAGGGGGAGACAGCAGTGGCCTGGGCTGCGTGAGGTTGAGAGCTGGAGGGTGAACCCCAGAACTATGAGTGGGAGAAGCAGAGGGAGGAGGGGCAGCTGTCCTCCCCTGACACAGGCTGGGCCTCCGCCTCTTGGCCACCCTACCCTCTCTCTAGGGTGGGACTTACACCAGGAATGTGGCTGATGGTGACGGTGAGGCTGTCAGGTTGGAGCTGCTCCGGCGTGGTCACAGCCATGCCCCCCTGCTCTGCCTGCTGACGGTCTTCCTGGATCTCCTGTGGGAGGGCCTAGGGTCAGCACAGGACATGCCCCCCCCCACACACACACACCCCAGACGCACAGAGACACAGACACCAACAGTCCTGCACAGAGAGGTACCAGTGGGACCCCAGGGGGCAGAGATACCCCATCACAGAGTTCCTGAGACCTTCACACAGCCCCTGAACTGGGCCACACCTCCCCTAAGCCTGTCCCCAGGCTGGGCCCGCAGGGGGAGACCAGCAGCGAGGGTCTTCGGGCCAGACCGGGCGTGCCATCCCAGCTGGCCCTCCCGGCCCCCCGCGCAGCCCTCTCACCTGATACCTGCGTAGCAAGGCCTGGTTCTTCTTGCGAAGGGCCATTATCCTCCGGTCCAGCTCCGCATCCTTCTCCTGCCTGCTCATCAGGGACTGGGCCCCAGGAGGCCCCTGCAGAGGGCAGGGGGCCTCAGCTCCTGATTGCTGGGCCCATCCCTCACCAGTGCCCCAACGTCCCACCCAACCAGATTCTTACCACCCACGGAACAGACCCCTCGACCCAGAACTGGGTTAAAGGGGAGATGGCACATAGAAGGCCCCAAGCTCCTGTGCCATTAGGCCTGTCTGCCCATTTCTCTGCTTCAAGGGCCAGGTCAGGGCCTCATACCCAGCCCAGCAGCTCCCAGCAGTGGGCGCCCCTCCCCCAGCCCTCCAGGGAGCTGCACTGCAAGCAGAGCCTGGAATGGGAGTTATAAATGGCTCTGGCAGCAGAACCTGCTGTGACTGGGAAGTTGCCAGGGGAATCGGGAGGTCGAGGAGGGAGCTGTTTGGCTCCCAGGCCCAGAACCACAGTAAAAAGAGAGACCCCTGGTCCATCCTGAGCTCCCAGGCCCTGGAGCCCACTCCTCAGGCCTGTGCCCAGCCTGTGGGAAAGAACCGCTCCCAGGGGCCCAGCCTCTCCAGGCCCTGAGCTGAAGAGAGCCAGCTCCACAGGCCGACCCAGGTCCCACCCTGTCTGGCTGCAGGGTCTCCATTGTGACCCGTGCCCCTGCCCAGCCCCCCTGCCTCCTAGGTGCAGCCCTCTTCCTCCCAGGCCCGGCTGTCCCCAGCTGCCCCCAGAGTATGGCTTCCTGGTATCCCAACTCTCTCCTAGCCCCGAGAAGCCCTCGATCAAGGGCGAGGTGCCACTCACTGCTGGGTGCATGGCAACAAGCGGGCACAGAGAGAATTCCAGAGCAGCCCTGGGGAGCCAGAACAGGAGGGCCGCCGGAGCCGCCGGAGCCGGAGTCGGGCCTCTGCCGGCCTCTCCCTGCCGGCTGCGCTGCTCAGCACACGAGATCATGTTGTGATTACAAAAGACTCCTCTGGGCTCCGGGCCAGGAACACCGCGGCCACTGCCCCCACCCATCCACTCTCCGAGGGCGAGGCCCAGGGCACCGCAGCCAGCAGGCCCCGCCTGACACCTCTCCCTTGCCTTGCCCCAGTGTCCCCACACAGACGGGCTGTCCTCTCCCTGGCCGGGGACCTGGCTGCCCCAGGCCTCGCTTTCCCCAAGGCCCTGTGCCCCAGCACAGCCCCAGCCAGGGCCTGCGAGCTGACAGATGGGCAGACAATATAGGCCCTGGTCCCTTCCGTTGGTAGAGAAAGGCCTACAGGACACAGCCAGCCCATCAGGCTCCCTGGTCTGAGGGCCCCCGCCTCCAGTGAGCCTCCCCTCACTCTCCTCACCTGTGCTGGCTTCAATAATTTGAGCAGTCAAGAGGTTCACCTCCCCTAGGCCACCAAATACTACTACACACCTCAAATAACACCATTAGTCATTCATCCCTTTTGGATTGAACTTTGTCTTCCCTGTATTTTATTCTACTTTATTATATATATTTTTTTAAAGGTTTATTTTATTGTTTTTGACAGAGATAGAGAGAAGGGGAGGGCCCAGAGCAGTCTCCATAGTTGACAGCATCAGTTTTCGACATGGTTTCATTCCACACAGGTGGGCTGGGGCCGCACAGGGCAGGAACTGGGCGCGGGTCTCCCACATGGGAGGTGTGCCCCCTGGAGCCAGGGGTCAAACAGGGGGATGAGAACCAAATTGGGGACCTCCCCCATGGGAAGCACACCGCAGTTCAGCATATGGGTCCACACGGGCCAGGGCCAGGATTCGGTCCTCGGTCCCTGGAGCTGCAAAGTGAGCGCTTAACCTGCTGAGCCCTCCCAGCTTCCCCTCTGTTTTAAAGTATAGCTGCTCCTGGGAGGCTCAGCTGTTGGTGTGGGGTGCTGGCCCTTTCTGCCTGGCCCTTGTTGCCATCTCTCTGCTGGCCACCAGCCTTCCCTACTTGGTCTAATTCTAGGCCCTTCCTGGCCGTGCTCTCTAGGGCTGGCCCTTTTACCTTCTCTGACCCAGAGCCAGGAAGCAGCTTTTCTTGGGAAAGTCTCTCCCCAAATCTTCCCTAAACAGCTAAGACTGGTCCCTCTGCCCAGGAGAAAAGCTTGTCTGGAGGCCCCACCCTGAGAGCTTCTGAAAGAAGGTTAGTGTCTGTAGTAGGAGTGCCTGTGTCTGGTTCAGTAGTTACAGGGCCCTAGGCTCTGAGGGGAGGGTCAGAGGTCCCTGCATTCCCCATATTCCTGAGTGATCAGGCCCCAGTGTTCCTAGCCCCATGCCATGACGTGTCCCTTTCTGTCTCCAGGGCAGAAAGCTCCACTGACCTCTCTGTCCTCTCCAGACCAACCCAGGCAGCCAGAGGCCCAGCCTCTGTGCCCCAGAGCTGCCCGCTCCTGTCTGCACTCCGTCCCCTCCCACCACTTTGAGCCTCTTTCCGGGGCAGGCCTTCACACAGCACCCCCGACGCCCGATCTCCTCAGCCCCAGAATTCCCATCCTGCCTGGAAATGCCACTGCACTCTCTCTTCCTTTCCTGCCGGATGTTCCTGACTCAGACTCGTCTACTTTCCCAGCAGCATGACACACCCATGCCCCGGGCCTCCCTCTCACACGCACAATCGCACAATCGCTCCATCTCCCACCTTCTCTGTGTGCTGCCTGAGTCCCAGCAGAGCCGCCGACAGTGAGGGGCAGGGCCTTGGTGGGGTGCCGTCAAGCTCCCCATCGCCTGCCCACACCGTGCTGTTGAAGCTGGGAGACCCGCAGAGCAGCAGCCTGGGAGGGAGACGTGCAGCTGAGACCTACGTTCTCTGTCATCTTTGGAACCCAGGCTCCTAGATCAGGTCTGAGGAGGAGGGGTGTGGATAGAAGAGGCTACGGGGGTGAGGCCCAGTCTGTCGCCCCCCCTTTCTCCTGTTCCCAGCTAGAGTCGGGGCAGAGCAGCAGCCGGGGAGCTGGAGGCACAGGTAGAAATCCAGCCATTCTATGAGGAGGGTGACCCAGCTTTCCTGGAAGTCCTGCCTAATGGACTCACCTAGTGGAAAAGGTGTCCCAGCCAATCAGGCTGGAGGCCTCTGTGCCCAGGACAAACCATCCGTCAGACAGGGCCCCATAGTTGCTGGCCATGTGTTTCCTACGTATTAATAATATGGCACACCTTGGAGAAGCCCCCACATTCTCCTATTTTCCCTAGAGTCTGGGGGTTGCCTGTTGCTCTCCCACTGGACAGAGGCTCTCTGAGGGTGGAAATGGTGTGCCAAGTGCCTCCAGATCCCCAGGGCCTGGCACAGTGCCCTGGCAAACTACAGACCCTCCCACAGCACTTACAGAATGAACGCATGCATGAATGACCCATGCAATCCTGGGCACAGGTGTGAGTCTCCTGTGCACAGGCCAGGACTGCCTTCCTCCCACTCAGAATGCACGCAGACCTGAGGGAGGCGGTGGCTGCTAAAGGCCCCTACGATTGAATCCCCTTCCCTGTCTGGGGCCGTGGGGAGACAACCAGCACTGTGTTCCTGATGAGATCATGTCTCCACCAGGGGGCAGCAGAGTTACAAAAGCCAAAAGCCTGGTTTGGGGGGTGTCTTCCCCTTCTCCCTCAAGTCTTCGTAATCCCCACCTCCCATCTCCATCAGACTACAGAATCTACACAGCTGTAGAAGAGTTGTTTTATTGATGAGGAGGCCCAGAAAGGTCGCACCATCTGTCCAGGCTGTGAGATGCAATGAGATGCCCATCTGCCCAGCACTCTTCCCTCCACTCCGACCCCCATACTTCATGGGTCACATCTCTTTCCTTTGGAAGGTATTCTTGGGCATGGCACACAGACCCAGAGCCAACCGTGAGGGCGAGACAGCTGTGGGTCTAGGGATTCTTACTGAGGAGAAACCAGGAGGGAGGCCTGCAAGGGAGGAAAGACCCTCTGGACCCTGTGCTGAGCCTGGGTGCACAGACCTGGCAGAGGCACCCCCCATGGGGCCTGCACTACTCGGACTCCCTTCATGGTTTCCAAAATGGCTGTCCCTGTGGAAGGCTCATCATTAACTATAAGCACTTCAGCCTTGGTCCTTCCTCAACCTTGTCAGGAGATGAGGCAGAGCAGCTTAGCTTCACCCCTCACTGGCTGTGTGACTTTAGGTAAATCCCTTATGTCTCTGGTCCTCACCTGTAAAATGAGGTGTACCTATTTCACTGACTTGTTGGCAGATGAAGTAAAATAACATGGTAACATCCAAATGAACATGGAACAACATGTGACCCAGAGTAAAGCTCAAAATAGTTTTCTTCTTGCCCCAGGTAACCACGACAGCTACCTTCTAGATGCGACCATCACAGCCTCCTTTAGGTACCCCAAAGGCTGCCTCCTCCCAGTCTGCTGAGACCTGAACACAGCGAAGAGTTCTGGGGTGTGGAGACCTTCTGTGACCTGGCTGGGGGGACCCTGTGGCACCCCCTCCGCGTCCTGTCTGTGCCTCCCTTCATAACTTGCCCTGCCCGGCAAATTCTGCAAGGCCAGGCTCCTGCCTCCTCCACCCTGGGGAGTCCTCCCAGCCTCGTCCCATCCCCCATGCCCTGTGCTCTCTGAGGTCCCAGGCTCGGCTGCCATCTCTCTCCAGCTAATAGCCCTGGTGCTCCTGGAAGCAGCCGCTGTGCTTCGCCTGCCTCTGGATCCCACCAAGCCTAGTTCCAGGCTCACAGCCCAGTGCCCAGGAACCATTCTTCTCAGCTGGGGCTGAGCCCCTGGGGTCACTGCTGACACTGGCCAGCTCTGGGTGATTGAGGAAGAGGGTGGGCAAGGCTGGACTCCATGAGAGCCCAGCTACTGTGCAGGAGGCTCTCCAAATGGGAAAGGGCAAAAGAGTGGCTTAAAGCAGTGTTCCTTCCCTACAAACCCACTTCTCCTACTGCCCCCACCCTCGGGGCCATGCCTGGCTCAGGAAACTGCTGGCCTAACTCCTACTTACTAGAATATGTGCAGGCTTCTCAGGTCAAGCCAGGCCTGGCCCTGGGTGCGGAGGACTCAGAGTGTATGAGGTAGGGCCCAGGGCCAGAGGGACCAGGCTCCAGTTGCCAAGGACAAAAGTCTGGGCCCAGCCTCTCCCAAGAACACACATGCCAGAGCAGGGCAGGGCTGAAGCCCTTTGAGGCATCAGGAGGCAGAAGGAGAGGAAGCCAGGATGGCTCAGCCATTAAGCATTCGTTTTGCAGCCCTGGGGGGAACGAGGATTGAATCCCAGCCCCCACCTGTGTGGGGTGTGCTTCCCGTGCGGGAGTTCCCCAGTTCAGTTCTCACCCCCCACGCTCGGCCCATTCGGGAGGCCCCAGCCCAGTTCCCGCCTTGTGTAGCCCCCGCCCACCTGTGTGGAATGAAACCATGTCAAAAACTGATGATGTGCAACTATGGAGACTGCTCTGGGCCCTTCCGCTTCTCTCTGTCTGTGTCAAAAACAATAAAATAAATATTTTTTTTTAAATGGAGGCAGAAGGAAGGCTGGTCTGGGGAACCAGCACCCCTTCATTCTGCTTTCCTGGGCACACCCAGGGTTTGGGGCCTCACAAGCTCTCTAGCTCCAGGACCAGCCCCGGTCCCCTGGCCCCTGACCCCAGCCCCGATCTGACTACAGCAGAGGCCAGGAGCTGCCCCTGTTAGGGCTAGCTCATGACCGTAGCAGCACCGACTGTGTGCTTCACCTGGCCATGGCAATGAGGGATCAACGAAGTGAAGGCCCAGGCTCGCTTCAGAGGCACTTGCCAATCCCAGGCCAAGCGAGCCTGCACGAGGCCAGGGCCACACAGGGCTCAGGCCAGTGCAGAAGGAGTTTTCCAGGACATTAGCTTCAAGGGGCTGAGCACGCCTCAGCAAGGGGAGAGCAGTGAGGGCATTCCATGAATGCAGCGTGGGGAGTGGCGTTGGCTCTTACTAGCCAGAGAACGCGAGGCTAGCAAGGTGCCCACCATGGGTGGGGAGTGTAAAGGGGTCAGAGGGGCTCGCTGGAGGTTTCATAGCAGGGGCCAAGGAGTCCGTGCAGTGGTTTGGGAAGCTGAAGCCAGAATAGGTCAGCCAGGTGACACATGGGGGCAGTGGGGAGACGGGAGCACACAAGCATGGGTCTGTGTTCAAACCTGGAGGGAGGGTCTGGGGCAGGCAGAGCAGTGGGGAGTCCAGGAAAGAGGGAGCAGGAGGCCTCAGAGTATTAGCATGAGGGTAGGGGTGGGGGAGAAGCAAGGGAGAGGAGAGTGACCAAGCCAGCACTAAGGACTCAGGCCTGGAGGTACTAACAGTTGTGGAGAGCAAGCCAGGCTTGTGCCCAGAATTCTTCCTCCGGGCAGGAAGAGTCTGGAAGGCTGGTGTGGGACAGATAGGATCTCTCTTCCCTTCCTCACGGGGTCCTCCACCGGGCTGAGGTGTGAGAGGGGTCGCACCCTCAGGGGTAGGAAAAAGGTCTGGCACAGTTTGGTTTTTTTTAATTATACTTTTTTTATACCATTTATTTATTTATTTATTTATTTATTTTTGACAGAGAGAGAGAGAGAGAGATACAGAGACAGAGACAGAGACAGAACTGAACTGGGGGAGCTCCCAGTTCAGCATATGGGTCCACACGTGCCGGGGCCAGGATTCAATCCTCCATAACCGGCGCTGCAAAGTGAGCGCTTAACCCACTGAGCCATCCCGGCTTCCCCCTGGCACAGTTTTGAGAGGCGAAGAGAAGGACAGAAGCCCAACCGAAAGCCGAGGGACTGGCAAGAGCTGGCCAGTGCCTCTGAGAAGCGGGAAGGAGCTTCGGAATGGCCGGAGGCGCTGTGCTTTCTGGGTGGTGTGCCCTAGACCAGAGGCTTCAGGGCAGGAGAAGGCCACCAGGGTGAGAGACAGCACACTGGGACGCCTGGAGCACCAGTCACCACAAGGAAGAGGAAGCAACCCGGCAGCAGGGAGGCCAGCACCGTGATCACTTGATCCGGTTTGCCTAGAACTGACCCTGCTCTAGCACTGGAAGTTCTTCATCCAGCCCTGTCGTCCTAGGCAAACCTGGCCATTCGGTCACTTTAGGGGTGAGGAAGGGGTGGCAAGAGGCTGGGACAGGGAAGGAAGCTCTCGGGGACCTGTTGGTGGGATACTCTGAGTGATGCCAGAAGTCAAAGGTGGTGCCATGTCTGGTAAGATCCCACCTAGTGTGAGCAAGTGAAAGAATGAGGAGGCCGGGAAGTGAAATTCCAGATCCTCAGCGTTAATCCTGATAACAGTAATAACACCTTGCACCTAATCTGACTTTGTCAAAGCCCTCACACATGTGCTACCATTTGATCTCGCCAAGCTTTGAAATCTGTGAACTAGCCAGGGCAGGTGTTGTTAGATTCTCTTTGGCGGTCAGGGTCAGTGACTGGCCTGGGCAGTCTGGATAGGAGGGCGAAGGCTTCCCCACTGCACCTGCCCTGAATCGCGGAGACAGGTGCCCCATGGGCAGGGCCGGCCACCTTCACTGCCCTGCTGTGAGAAACCTGCCCACCCAAGCCATGCAAAGCCACCTGGCTGTCCTGCCTCCCTCCCAACCCCACAGGAGCCGGGGGTGGGGGGTGGGTGCTTGCCGGCTCTGCTAATGGGGATTGGGCAACACAGAGAGTGACATCCTGCCTTCTGGCCTTCATTGTCAGTCCTCAACCTCCTGAGACCCCCACCCACAGCCTCTCCTACTGCAAGAGACACCCTTCAGGCTTCTTCTGGAGCCCAGCCCCCCACACAGCAATGTCTTCTTTGCTCCTCACAACTCCTTTCTCTTCCACTCAGTTCCTTTCTGACAGGGAAGTACCACCTCTCTCAGCCCAGCAGTAAGCACTTACTACCTGTGAGGCCCAGTGCTAAAGGAAAGGGGACACACACTTGGCTGAGGTCTGTGGGCCCACCATGTGGGGTGGGGGAGGGGAGAATCCACTGACGTCATACTCTACTCCAAATTGACTTCGATGTGCCCACCCTGCTATGGGCACCCTCCCCTCCCGAGACCTCCCACCCCACCCAGGCTACTCAGTTTGCCCCATCAAGACAGGGCTGTGTTCTCTGCCCCAGGCTCCATGCCTGCCTGCTAGACTGGGATCCCAGGCTCAGATCCTGACTCTGGAGCTGAGGCCCTGACCTTGAGCTCAGAGCACGGAGCCCCCACCTCACTCCTCAGCCTTTCAGTCCCGCTCTCCCACTTGGGGACCTGTGAGGACACAGGCTTATTTCCTTTCAGCTTCCTGCCAAAGGTAGGAGTGGGGGTGGGGAGGTCACATTGGCAGGGTCCCCAAAGGCCAAAAGGAGGACTCCGGGGGTTGCTGGCCAGGACAGGACTTGGGTGGACACAGGTGGTGCCATTCACGTAGTGTGGGCTGAGAGGTGTGAGCGTTGCAGGCACCACGCCTCTATGGACTTCCCTGTGGACCTCCGCCCTCCCGGCTCTGACTCCCAGAAGGCTCACAGCAAATGTGTGCCTGATACCGTAGTAACTCCCCACCTAGTTGTGGACCAAAGTCCTTTGCCCATCATGTTACCGAAGCAGGATGGAATTTGTCAGAAGAGCATTCCTGAAAGGAGAGCGAATGGTAAGGTGGAAAAGGAACCCAGCTCTAGACTCAGATGGTTGTTATTGGGATTAACTGGCTGGGTAAATTTAGGTAAGTTTCTTAACTTCTCTGAATCCTGACCTTCCTTTATCTGCACAAGATGGGAAGATAATACCTCTCTACAAGAGCTGATATGAAATCACTGATACTATAAAAGAACCTGACACACAGAAATACTTTTATGCCCACCATGGAAATGAAGAAGAATCACTCTTTTTCATTCTTTCAAATCATTTTATTTTTATTTTATTTTATTGTTTGAAAGAAGGTGAGAGACAGAGACAGAGAGAAGAGGGGAGGGCTCAGAGCAGTCTCTGTAGTTGTACATCATTAGTTTTGACATAGTTTTTTTTTTAAGATTTATTTTTATTGTTTTGACAGAGAGACAGACAGACAGAGATGGGGCAGGGGGTGGGAAATCCCAGAGCAGTCTCCATAGTTGTACATCATTACTTTTCGACAGAGTTTCATTACACTGGTGGGCGCGGGGCACTCCAAGGGAACCAGGCAGGGGGCCTCACGCATGGGAGATGCACCCCACACGCCCGTGAGCTGAGGTCCTCTCACATGAGAGACATGCCCCGGGTGGGAGCTAAACCAAACTGGGGGGGAAACACACCCCAGTTCAGCATATGGGTCCACACAGGCAGGGGCTGGGACCAGGGACTCCATCCTTGGACCCAGGGCTGCAAAGCGAGCACTCAACCCGCTGAGCCATCCTGACTTTTCCTAGTTTTGGCATAGTTTCATTCTACACAGGGGGATGTGGGGCCACACAGGGGGATGTGGGGCCACACAGGGGGATGTGGGGCCGCACAGGGCAGAACTGAACTGGGGGTGGAACCGAACTAGGGGGGCCTCCCTCATGGGAGGCGAGAACCCTTTCCACCATCCCAGCGGTTACCAGTTGCATTGCAGTTCAGCATGTGGGTTTGCATCCACTGGGGCCAAGATTTGATCCCTGAACCTCATGGTTGCAAGGCAAGTGTTCAACCTGTTGAGCTATCCTGGCGTCCCTGAAATCATTTTTGGACACGGTATGTTACTTCTGTTTTTAGAGCTCTAATTGAGACTAAGTTGACATACCATAAACTGCACAAATTGTGCAATTTGGTAAGTTTTGCCATATGTATACTCCAATCTTGATAATGAAAATATCCATCAAACCCCGAAGTGTTCTCGTGTCCATTCTAACATTTCCCTCCACCCCTCCCCATTCCCACCATGCTGCCCCCGGGCAACCAACCACTGATCTGCTGTCATTGCCAAATAGTTCACATTTTCTAAAATTTTATAAAATTCTAGATAGAATTGTACAGTATATACTCGTATTAGTTATGTATTGCTTCTTTCACTTGGCAGTTATTTTGAGATTCAATCATGTGTCAGCATTAGATCAATAGTTCTTCCTTTCTATTGTTGAGTAGTATTCCACTGAATGCATGCACCGCAATTTGTTTATTCATTTGCCTATTGATGAACACTGAGATGCTCCCAATCGTTAGCTTTTCCAAACAAGGCTACTCTGAGCATTCAAGTATAAACCTTTGTGAGGAACTATTTTCATTTCTCTCAGATGTTACGTTTTTTTTTTAATTATTTTTCAATTACAGTTGACATACATTATATTCATTTAATGTGTGAAATGACACATAGTGATTAGATATTTACATACCTTACAAATTGATCACCCCGATAAGTCTAGTACTGATCTGGCAACAGGTATGTTACTTTTTTTTTTAATGCATTTAATGCTGTTCAGGTGCAGAAAGTTTACCTAGGCTCTTTACAGGAAAACCTAAAGCAGTGGCTGATTTAACGTCTCTTCTTTCTCTTGCATGCTTTCAATTTCACATGGTTCTCGTGCTCCTTGAATGAAACAGGTTCCCACGGAGCCTTTTGCCTGGCTGAGGGTGGGAGTGTTAGCTGGCCTCAGTTTTTCCCGGTAGTGTGAGCACAAGAGTGGGCAGCATGAGCTTAGGTCAGTCAGAGGGTTGCGATCCTGAAAGAGATTCTCCTCCTTTTTCCAGGAAAAAAAGGGTTTTTTTATTTAAAAAATTAATTTAAAAAAATATGTTAAAAAAGGGAAGCCAGGGGGGAGCCGGGATGGCTCAGTGGGTTAAGCGCTCACTTTGCAGCCCTGGGGACCGAGGATCAAATCCCAGCCCCAGCCCGTGCAGACCGATGTGCTGAACTGGGGAGTGCCCCCAGCTCAGTTCTCACTGGGGTGAGACCCTGGCCCAGTTCCTGCCCTGTGCAGCCCCACACCCACCTGTGGAATGAAACTATGTGGAAAAACCAATGATGTGCAACTACGGAGACTGTTCTGGGCCCTCTGTCTCTGTATCTCTCTCTCTCTCTCTGTCAAAAACAATAAAAATAAATCTTTTTTAAAAAAGCAGGTGGGGGAAGCTGGGATGGCTCAGGGGGTTAAGCACTCGCTTTGAAGCCCCAGGGACCAAGGATTGTATCCCGGCCCTGGCCCTTGCGGACCCACATGCTGAACTGGGGAGTTCCCCCAGTTCATTTCTTGCCGGGACCTATGTGGGAGGCTCCTGGCCCAGTTCCTGCCCTGCGCAGCCCTGTGCCCACCTGTGGAGTGAAACTATATGGAAAACTAATGCTATCAACTATGGAGACAGCTCTGGGCCCTCCCCCTTCTCTCTGTCTCTCTATGTCTCTGTTTCTCTCTGTCAAAAATCAATAAAATAAATCTTTAAATAAAAAAGGGAAGCCAGGATGGCTCAGCAGATTAAGCGCCCACTTTGTAGCCCTGGAAACCAAGGATCAAATCCTGGCCCCGCCCATTCGGACTTATATGCTGGAGTTGGGTGTACTTCCCATGCAGGAGGCCCCTAGTTCAGTTCTTGCCCTCTGGTTTGGCCCCCAGCTCAAGGGGGTGTGCCCCCTCCCATACACAGTCCCCAGCCACCTGTGTAGAACAAAAACATGTCAAAAATTGATGATGTACAACTCTGGAGACTGCTCTAGGCCCCACGTTCACCTGTGTGGAATGAAACTATGTAGAAACTATGATGTACAACTATGGAGAATGCCCTCTCCCTTTTCTCTCTCTTCTCTTCTCTCTCTCTCTCTCTCTCTCTCTCTCTCTCTCTCTCTCTCTGTCAAACAAACAATAAATAAATAAATCTTAAAAAAAAATAAAAGAACCCACCCTTCCGGAACAGGTCCCATCCCACCCTGGAGGACGCAGCCACTCTTGAGCAAAAAGAAATGCATATCTGAAATTTGCATTGACTTTCAATATACATATATCTGTTGTTCAGTGAAAAGAGAAAGGAATGACCAAGTGAGCAAGGCTGAGGAGCAGTGTTGGAGGTAGGGGGTGGGCACAAAACCGGCACCAGGGAAAAGACTCTTCTCACTGCAGGACCAAATGACCAAAGCTGCTGCTTTTTCCCCCTTCCTCTCCCACAGGTCAGAAGGCAGCAAAGACATCTCCCTTTTCCCTCCCCACGACCTTGTCCTCCAGACCTCTAGCCACCTTCCTAGACCCTCAGGGGGCAGCCACAACTTCCCCTAAATGAAGAGTAGGCGGCGGGCTTAGGCATCCGCCCAACAGTACGCATCCACCCGCTGCCGGCTTCAGCCTTCTCCGGTACTCCTCTCCTGTTTTCCCATCTGTCTCCCTCTTTTCCTCACATCCCCTCCCTGCCGCAGCAGCCCGTCCTCTCTCCTGCTGCTTCCCCGCCTGTTCCATGCCTCTCTGCCTTCCTAGCTTCCCACACAGCCTCCCTGCATGGCTGGCTTGCTCCCAAATCCCAACCACATTACGGGGCCCCAGTGACCTGCCTCTACCCGAGAAGGGAGGCTGCCTGCTCTCCTCCCTGCTCCCCTACGCCCTCCACTAGCTACCACCAGCAGATCCAGCTCTTAGGCCTGGAACTGGTCCCATCACAAAAAGAATCATAGAAGGAGAGGTCAGCAGGGTGGGAAAGGGCTGTTTCCAGGCATCACTGAGCCTGGATGGAGCAGGGGATGGCCTAAGACGGTCACAGGAAAACCCCTAGCCCGGAAGCTCCCACCTGCAGCCTCCTCCAAGTCTTTACCAGGTTCTAGGAAACAGAAGCAGACTGGGAAGTTATCCCAACCCTAGAGTAGGGCCACAGCCCCATCCCTGCTCCCTCACAGCCCCAGACAAGGTGGTGTCTCTCTCCTCTTCCCTGGGCTTGTGGCAAGAGGCAAAGAAACTCCTCTGGCCTTGGAACCTCAGGAGTGGCCGAGACAGAAGGTTAAACCACATTCTTTCCAGGCCTCTTATGGCTGAGGCAGTGAAGCAAGCCTTGATTTTACTTTCTGTTCTTCCTGGTTTCTTGAGTCTAGCACCTATTCAGGACCAGGCATGGGCTCACACGCACTCTCACTATCTTGTACACATAGCCATGCACATGAATGCATCTGTGTATACAGCAGGCATGCATATGCACCTACCCATGCACACAGACACAGCTATTTGTGTGTAAATTAGCACACAACCTTGTTCCTACTACACACATGCATGAACTACCCACATAGAGAACATGCACGCCCTCACCTTGCTCCCTCCTACCTTTGATCTCCTCCTTCTTCCTCATCCCCCTCCTCCTTGGCTCCTTCATCTTCCCTGATCCTGCCTCTCTGGTCCCTTCCTTGCCTCTGGACTGCAGTGAGCTCCTCTGTAGCCTCCCCAGCCCTACCCTCAGTTCTAAGTACAGTCAGCCTACATTTCCTAACATAGCAAAACTGCTCGTCACTGTGCAAGGGTTCCTGGGTGATGGAAGGGAGATAAGTCTGCTTTCTAGTTACAGATAAAATCAACTGAGGTCTAGGGAGTGGTAGTCATATCTCAGCTCAAGGAATGGAAATCGATGAATCTAGATTCCTCCTGTTTTGTGTGCTCAGTACTCTGGCTTCATCAAGGCAGAAGGCCCAGAACTAGGAGCTGTCACTACTACCCCTGCCTCTCAGCCCTCTACCATGATGTCCTGCTAGTGCCCAGGAATCCTGAGTCCTCTACAATAGTAGGTAGGGGGGAGGGAGAAGAAGAAGGGGGTTGATTTTGGGTAAGATGGGCATTGACCCCTGACTCTAACATTGTTCATTTGGCTTTCTACAGGAGCACTGCCATGACAGTGGGCATGGCTGTGGCCCTGGCCCTGGACACTGACCTAGGGGAAGCCACCCTCCAGGAGGCCGGGTAGCCACACCCCAAGGGCCTGTGGGCCACCCCCTGGTCCACATCACTGAGTAAGTAGAAGAAACAGAGTATGAGAATGGGGTGCCTGAGTGGGTTGCCCTGCTGACCTGACATGGGGCTTGGACCTGAATCTTCTCTTCTTAATAAACAGCCTCGTAAAGGCCAGGTTTTACTCTTAAAAGAGCCTGTCGTCCTTCACACCCAGCCTGGCACTCAGAGGGCCCAGTGGCCTCTGAGTTCCCTAGTTGTGAGAATGGGGTCCCCAGCCAGGCATTCTCAGAAGCTTGGCTCCATGGTCCCCATAGCATGTAGTTACATAAGGCTACCTTTCCTTTCCTTTTCACTTCTGCTACTTCCCATCAAAGGTCATCAAGTGTGGCCTCATCACCCTACCTATCACGCACACCCAGACCTGATGGACCTTCTGAAGTTCCATCTTGCAAGCCTCCCTCTACAGATCAGAAGCCTACAGTGGATGCCCACTGTCCAGATATATTTCTCACCATCCCCTGGACATACATTGTACTTTCCAACCTCCTTAATTTTGCACAGTTCCCTACCACCACCACCAACCCACCCCCAGGTCAGGAATGCCTTTCTTCCAAGCCAGCTGAAGCTCCACCATTAAAATGAAGCCTTCCCTAAAGCCCATTAGGAAAAGAGAGGTCCTTTCTCTTTGCATGCTTTTCCTTCTTCACAGCTTATATTACCTATCACATAGGCCTGACCACACCTACACAGTCAACACAAATTTATGGGCTGGCCTTTTCTCTCTCCAACCAAACTAAGCTACTCAGGGCAAGCCCACTACTTCACATCTAAATTCTCCCACCTCCATCCCCCACTGACCTATGCCTTGCATTGAGTGGCATTTGCACACCATTTAAGAATACCTATACTCCAAACACTCCTGGGTCTGACTCTCCCTCTTCTTCAGTCAACACACCTCCCTCACATACAGCCAACCTGCTTGCTGTGAAATCATTTCTGCCCACCCATATCCCACATCTGGGACCCTTTCCACTTATCAACTCCCAAGCTTCTTACACTGCCCCTATCCTAGTGCCAGCACCACCCTGTAGCCTGTCCTGTCCACAGTCCATCACACCTCCCCTCTCTCACAGCCATTCCCTGACATGGGAGGCAGCAAGTGCCCTGGAATGAGTGGCTACTGGGTATCTCCCAGGCTGAAGTGTGTGTGTGTGTGTGTGTGTGTGTGTGTGTGTGTGTGTGTGTGTGTGTGTGTTTCAACTAGGGGATGGGGTGGGTGGGGGGTGATCCTAAAAAAGAACTGGGGGTTTTCTGAATGTCTTTCTTCTCCCTCCCCCACCCCCACGCTCTGTACTTGAATAACAGAATTGGGGCTCCACATCTGATGGGCGCAGACCAGACCCAGGTCCAGGTTCAGATCCAGAAGAACGTGAAGAAAGACCCAACTTGAGAAGGTGTCACGTCTACTGGGGAGGAGCAGGGGACGCAGAACGAAGCCGAGAGAAATATATGACTAAAGTCGCTCGACCTTTAGACCTTTCGGCGCCCTGTGCAGTGAACTGCGGGCGTGGAGCTGCTCCTGCTCCCTCTTAGTAACTAGGAAAGTCTGCATTTCAAGTTGTGAAGCTCTCTATACGAAGCGCTTGGGGTCGCGCTTCCTGGTTCCTTACGGGAAGACCGATGCCTCCCAGGACAGGCTAGTGTGCGGACTACAGCCAGATGGCCGGACTCCTAACAGCAGCTCTCAGACTTGGCCGGAGAGAGGTCCACGCCGCCAGCCCGGGGGTCTTGAAGACAGCGAGCCTCCAGCTCTACGCTGCGGCGCCAAGGGAAGCCTCTGTCCCCGCCCCCCGGAGCCGCGCCCATTGGCTGGGCTCCTTGTCAGCCCCGCCCAGCGACCGGCCTGCCCGGCGTTTACGCATGCGCAGGATTCCGCCGCCGCGACCGCTTCAGCACCAGCGCCCGGACAGCGGCGCCGCCCACGGGCATGGACCGAGGCAGCGGCAGCACCAGCAGCGGTCTGGCTCCCCCTCCGGACCCGGACGGGGAGCAGCAGCCCGAGGGGGAGCCCTTGGCTTCAGACGGCAGCTCCCCGGACAGGTAGGCTGCTCCGCTCCGCAGACCCAGCTCACAGACCTTCCCATCACCCCCGTCCCAAGTATCCCCCGTAGCCGCCATATGTCGTCCCATTCATTCCCCAGCCCCTTTCAGAGCCCCTTCCGGCGTCTTCTTGCTCCAGCCCCCCGGCCACGCCCTCATTCTGCCGGTTCAATTTTCTCTGCCTGATACCCCTTACTGTCAGTCTCTCGTTGCCCTCAACGGCACGGGTACCTGCCCCACCCACTGTACCTTACCTCTAAGGCCTGGGGTTCCCCACCCCTCCGGCCTCCCGAGCCCCTCCCTCAAGGCCCTGCCCCCCGCATCTTCTCAATAAGCCCCAAGCCCGCAGCGACCCCAGTCCAGGTTCCAGCTTGTCAATGTGGTCGAGGGTGTACATGTATCGTAAATGGAAGGCTCTCCAAGGTGTGTCCTGGGGAGGGCAGACACTTGGCGGCCACGCCTGGGACTGTCTTTGTCCATCACCATCAGTCTCCACCCTGCCTTGCATGGAGGGCTGCGCACGTGTAGGCTCAATTTTTTGCATGTGGCTGCTACCTGCACTCACTGGAGGCACTGAGCTCTGAGGCTTCAGAACCTCCCTGATGGAGCCCCAAGTTTACAGAACTGGAGGAACATTTTCCTACTGAGGGTCCAGATCTCGTCCTCTCCTCTCACCTTTTCCACCATATGTGTGAGGGAACAGCGCAGCCAGGTAGCAATATGGTACAATTTCTGTGCCCTGCCTTGTCTGCTGCCTCCAGAATCTCTCCCCTGACAGGACCCTGGCTTTATCTCCTGACTGGACTGAAATAAGAGGCATTCTTTGGGGGCAAAAATCAGAGGTGGACACATTGTCTCCAGACTACCCCAGTTAAAATGTACATTCTATACCTCAGAGCAAGAGGAGGTCCTACAAGTAGGAAGAAATTGTTTCTTCCCTTTATTGTTAACATATCAGCCTGGACAAGTTTGACCACCTTTCCACTTGAAAGGCACAGAGCATTCTTCAAGAGGATGACACATAGAGACTCCCCTGGACCAGGGGGCTGCCTGGCACTATGGCCTGACCAAAGAGCCAGGGGTGGACAGGGCAGGGCAGGGGCTAGAGACCAGGAATATCCCTAGAAGGGGTTGGAGAGTCATTTGGTGCCTTGGATATTTTGCCAAAGATCAACCCTGTCTGGTCTACTCACTTCCACTGCACATGAGGGTCATTCTTGGGCAGAGGAACCCTTTGGTCTCCTCCAGCAACTCCCTGGGACCTCTGGCCCCACTCTGCACTTGCCCAGAGATTCTGGACACTAAATGGGCAAAAGGACTCAGTTCAATGCAATTGAAGAAACACAAATATGCTCCTGCTGAGCTAAGTAGAACTCTGGGGATAGGTGCACAGTGGATATTACAGAAGCAGGTATATGTGCACATGCACATATGCATGTGCGCACATACACAGTCCTTTACTAATGCATTGACTACAGAGCAATTTAAAACAGTTCATTCTTTGTGTTTTTAAAATTACCTTTTTATTTTCTTAGTGGCATGAGCTGTTCCCTCCCATTTATCTTGGCCACTATGTGGGTTCACAGGGATGTCCATATGGCTATGTGTCTGTGGGCTTGGGGGCAAGATTGGTGCACATATACATTGCCCCTTATGAGGCTCCCAAGTTGGGGCTCTGTGTCTGGGGCCCTGTCAGCAAGGCTCTGACTGCTGGGACTTTGGCCTCCTGAGGAGGCCTGCGTCACCACTTTCCATCTGCCTGCCTGCCCCAGTCACTTAGCTTACAGGCCAGCAGGCCCCGGCAGGGAGCCCAGGAAGCTGCTCATCCCAATCAGAGCTATGGAAATAAGAGAGTGAGAATGAAAGCCCCCTGGGGAGGCAAGGCCTGGAGTTCTTAACTTGTATTATTACTTGGTCTCCTGAAAACAGAGGGCAGCAGGAGCTGGCAGGAGAACGCTTTTATTCTGAGAAGAGTTTGGCTGTTCTCCTTGAGAGAGTTCAGACAGAGGCCTGGTCCTACAGCAATTAGAATGTGGAGAGTTTCAAATTCTACCACATGGACAATGATGGACACAGTTAAGAAGGGTGAGGTTTGGGAACAGCTGACCCTAGGACCCCAGAAAGGGATAGAAGAGTTCACTAAAAGGAAGGAGCTGGGACCAGGAAGACCCCAGTAGCAGCAAACCAAAGGTAGATGCTGGAATCTTGAACAGAAGTCACCTAAGGAAGGGGTTGGGCTTATGAGGCGTGGCATACTGGTTAAGGGAGAACACTCCCATTATCCTCCAGCACCAGCTGGAGTTATGGCTTCCCTTAATGAAAAAGAAACTGACACTCCAAGGGAGCCCTGGATCCTAGGATAAGCCCAGTGCTTAGTGTGTGCTCCAAGGCCATGAGCAGTTGCAATGTGCTCCCGGCCATCCCCACCCTCCTGACCTCTAGAAGGAAGCCCCTCCTCTAAAAAGGGAGACCAAGACTAATGGCTCATCTTCATGCCTTCAGGATCCAGCCCAGACCAACCACAGTGCCATTTGTGGTAGATGCTCAAAAAGATCTGCAAAAGATGCCGGGTAGCTCAACAGGTCAAGCACTTGCCTTGCAACTGCAAGGTCTGGGGATCGAATCCCAGCCCCAGCCCGTGCAAACCCATAAGCCAAACTGCGGTATGGCTGGTAACCACTGGGATGGCTCAGCGGCAAAGGTTCTCGCCTCCCATTTAGGAGGCCCCTAGTTCAGTCCCCACCCCATGCTGGACAGGTAGGGCCCCACATCCACCTGTGGAATGAAACTGTGTCACAATTAATGATGTACAATTGTGGGGATTGCTCTGGACCCTCCCCCCTTTCTCTCTCATTCTTTCTCTCACCTTCTCTCAAAAATCAATCAATAAATCAATAAATAAAATCTTAAAAAAAAAATATCTGCAGAATAAAAACCTTAAAGAAGTAGATGTCCATATTTATACACATAAACCAGGTCATTTACACAGCTTCCTTTTGGATGATGAAGATAGGTCCATAATGTCTTTTATCTGCCAGGATACTGGTTGCTATGTCATTAACTTTATGGTGTCACATAAGATCTTGCTTTAGAACAACATTGGTCAAAATCCTATTTCTGTAAACATTGACTTAATTAAAAAGAAAAAGTATCAGTGATTTCAATCTTGAGATAAAAGTTTTTTAAAGATGTGATTTATTGTTTTTGACAGAGAGAGAGAGAGACAGAGAGACAGAGAGAAGGCGGCAGGCCCAGAGCAGTCTCCATAATTGTACATCATTAGTTTTTGACATAATTTAATTCCACAGGTGGGTGTGAGGCCATGCAGGGCAGGAACCAGGCAGGGAGCCTCCCACATCGGAAGCTCACCCCATCAGAAACTGAACTGGAGTTGGGAACCTCAGTTCAGTATGGGTTTGCATGGGCCGGGACCAGGACCTGGACCTTGAACCTCAGGGCAGCCATGTGAGCACTCAACCTGCTGAGCCATCTTGGCTTCCCCATGAGATGAAATTTTGATCCAGCTTTGGATAACAAAAAGGAAAGTATGTATTATTATATATGTAGTGAAGTTCTCAAAGTGTGTGAAGTAGAGATATATTATCTCAGATACCTAAAGAGGTCAAATTGTAAATATAAATATACTTCTTAAACTGCATGTCCCCTGCAGCACTGAGTGTCATAAGTGGCAAGAAAGCAAATGTGTCTTCCACATGCCAAGCTCCATGCCAGGCACCTCACATGTTATATCAGTTAATTTCCACATCAAACTTGGGAGAGGTCATTATCATCATACCCTCATGCAACAGAAAAGGGTGCTGATGTTCCAAGAATCTGTGACTTTCCCAAGGCCCCAGAGCTAAAGGATGATGAAACCAGGAGCCCACTTACATTGCTCCCCCATTTTACTCTCAGCATGAGGGTCATTTCCCCAGGCTGCGATGCCAACCAGACAGCCTTCTGGGAGGAAGAGGATGAGCTTGCCCATTCTTTCCAGTTTCTCTACTTAGTCTCTGGGCAGAACCCAGCCTCCATGAGCAATGTTCACTTGCCTCAGGACTCTGGCCCACAGCCCCTTCAGCAATGCAGCAGGCAGGACTGGAAGGCAGGGTTGGCTCAGCATACACCTGGCTCACCCATGGGAGCTATGCAAGCTCTGGCAAGCCAGGTGATCCAGGCAGATGGGGGGAAGGAGACAGGGCTCTGCCAAGGCTGAGCCCTTGGGGACCCTCACCACCATGGCCCTTAGGCAATCTGTTCTGTAGCCATCTTCTCCTGACCTGCTAATCCTATCACTGAGGTGAGACTCCTTCTACCCCACACCCAAGGAGTCTAGGCCAGGATCTAGGTCCCGGCACAGACTTCTAGCCTCATGAGTAATTTTGAAAGAGGAATCTATTTCTGACTCCTCCCTGGCAAGTCTTTTGGGGGTGCCAGCTCCCTCTCCCACCTGTGAGTGCTCCTTCAAAGCAAACCTCTGCCCCATGGCCCAAGGTTGGTGGAAGGGCAGCAGCTGCCTCTACCAAACTTTACCTGACTGCCTCATCCCTGGGAAGGTCAAGCCCTCCTCTGGGCTCCTTCAGCCCACTGTGACTTCCTTTCTCACACCACTCAACGTGGTGGATTGTCCACTTCTCTCACCTCCTATGAGTGCCTGGAGGACAAGGACTGGGCCTTCTTCATTCTAGCACCACTATTAGCAGCCTGTCTGGCACTCAGTAGTCACTCAATAAACATTCCCTGGGCACCTTCTGTGTGTGAGGCACTGTTCAAGGCCCTGGGAATAGAGAGATGAACAAATGTACCAGGCCCCTGCTCTCCCAGAACTTACCTTCCATATGTGAGATAGTCAATAAGCATTACAAGTATATAAGATATAGTGTCTGGTGGTAGCAAATGCTCTGAAGAAATACAAAGCTGCCAGGGGGGTGGAGAACTGGTGAGTGATTATTTAGAGAGGGTAGTCAGGGAAGGCTTCTCTAAGAAGGTACTAGCTGAACTGAGACTAGAATAAAGAGAGGGTGTGAGCCATGCAATTATCTGCAGGAGCAAGAGTTCTGTAGGTACTCAAATATCTCACAAGAGAATGAGCTGATGACTGTGAGAGAAGGAGTACAGAACTGCAAGTCAGAACTGGGTTCAAGGCCCAGCTCTTCACATCTCTCTGAACCTCAGTTTTCAAATCTATAAACATGGATATTACTTCTCCTGTGGGTTTTTGTAAGGAGTAAATAAGATCATGCATATAAAAGCACGTCCATTGCCTAACACAGTGTCTGTCATGGAGCAGGCTGCCAATAATGTTTTTTAAAGAATTTTTTTTTTTATTGCTTGAGAGAAGGTGAGAGAGACACAGACAGAGAGAAGGGGTGAGGGAGGGGTGTCCAGAGCAGTCTCCATAGTTGTACATCATTAGTTGTGACATGGTTTCATTCCACACAGGTGGATGTGGGCTGCATGGGGTGGGAACTGAACTGGGGCCTTCCTCGTGGAAGGTGTTCACCACTGAGCCATCCCGGTGGTTATCAGTTGGGTTGCAGTTCAACATATGGGTTTGCATGGACCAGGGCCAGGATTCGATCCCCGGACCTCATAGTTGCAAGGCAAGAGCTCAACCTGTTGAGTTATCCGGCATCCCTGCCAATAATGTTTTCGAGTGCATGGACAGATGAGTGAATGAGACATTGAACCCCAAGAGGTAAATTGGGGATGTAGACTAGGGACCCCAACCTCCTTTCCTCTTCCCAAGGACTAATAATATAGAAACCCCAAGCTCTCGTCTCCTTGCCTTGACTGGCTTACTGAACAATGCTGGGGCCCAGGGGCACAGGGTGGGCCACCACCCTCCCTGACCCGATCCTCCCTGCCTCCTCTTTCTCCCCAGGTCCCAGAGCAAGGCCCCTGAGGCAAGCCCAGAGAGAAGCTGCTCCCTCCACAGCTGCCCCCTTGAAGATCCTTCCAGTTCTTCGGGCCCTCCACCAGCAACTTCTACCCTCCAGCCTGTGGGCCCATCCAGCCCCTTGGCCCCTGCTCACTTCACTTATGCCCAGGCACCCCAGGAGTACCGCGGAGGCAGTTCCCTGCCAGGGCTTGGGGACCAAGCAGCTCTGTGCTCCCATGGCTCCAGCCTCAGCCCTTCCCCAGCCCCCTCACAGCGTGACGGGGCCTGGAAGCCACCATCTGTGCAGCACCATGTGGTCAGCGTCAGGTAAGGAGGGGTCCAGCAGCCTGCCAGCTGCCACTGGAAGGTAGGACAGGGTTTAAAAATGGGGCTAAGCCTCCGGGCTCTGGACTCCATGAAAAGGCAGCCTGGGAAGTCACCTGCCTCTGATGGCGGAAGCAGCCTGGCTGGAGGAGGAAGTAAGGATGGCAGCTGGGGAGTGGGAACGCCTAAAAGGGTTCATACCATCTTTCTCTATCCCCCTGCCTTCACCTCCCACCCTACAAGAGGACTCTGCCAAGCAAGTGTCTTTTCTTCTCTTCCACAGGCAAGAGCAGGCCTTCCGGATGCCAAAGAGGTAGGCCTTCTCTGGACCTCTAGGGTGACCAGGCTGTGCCCAGTATAGCCCTACCTCCTTTGTGACTCCTAAGCTCACGCACCCCACTCAACACCAACTCATGTGGGTTTTCTTCCTCTTTCCCAGCTATTCCCAGCTGATTGCTGAGTGGCCAGTGGCTGTGCTGCTGCTATGTCTGGCTGTCATCCTCCTCTGCACCCTGGGTGGACTCCTAGGGGGCCCGCTGCCTGACTTCTCCAAGCCTTTGCTGGTGAGGGGCCATGGGGAGAGAGGGGGGCTCCCTCAGGTCCGGCCACCTCAGCTCAGTCTAGGGCAGAAAGCTGGAGTGGCCCAGCTGGGCACAGGGTGGCAGTGGTGGGCTCTCAACCTCCAGAGGCAGTTGGGGAGGTGGTATAGAGATGATACTCTCATCCAACAATCCAGGCAGGCAGGCTAGCCTTCCCTGCTCCAGGGACCCAAAGGGGCAGAGCCAAGAAGGGTCAGATGGAGAAGCCCTCCTCCTGCTTGCCTGATATTCCGGGCCCTTCCCCCCGCAGGGCTTTGAGCCTCGGGACACAGACATCGGACGCAAGCTCGTGGTCTGGAGAGCACTGCAGGCACTCACGGGCCCCAGGAAGCTGCTTTCCCTTTCCCCAGACCTTGGGCTGAACAGGTAACGAGTTCTCTTTATTTCCACTGTTGGTGGGGGTGGGGATCAGGGAAAGAATGAGGCCTCCAGGGAGGAGCCATTGGGTGACCTCCTCAAATGCAGGTCAGAAGGCCTTGCTGGGGCCCCCTGAGGACTGGCCTCCTCTGAGCCCCCTCCCCTTAGTTGGTGCCTGGCATCGATTTTTCTCTCTACCACAGCTCACACCCCTACACCACTCTGAGCCCCGCACCCTGGAGCAGTGCCCAGGAGGGCACAGTCCGGGCCCGGAGGATGGTGGAGCCCCTAGAGGACAGAGGGCAGGAGAGATTCTTCTGTGGCCCCCCTGGTAAGTGGCAGCCTGGCCAGTTCCTGGCTTTAATGGTGGTCCCCACCCCACCTACTAGAACAGGGGAGCCCAGGAGAAGAAATTTGGGTGGACAGAAAGGGCAGGAGGCCAGCAAGCCACATTCAGGCCAAGGAAGCTGGGTTACATCTGGGAAGATGAGGCAGGTCTCAGGCACTCCAGCCAGGTAGGGTCAAGCTGGGGGTGGGGGTGGGGGTGGGGGTGGGGTGGGGACACAGGAGCCGGATGCAGGCCCAGCATGTGGCAGCCAGGCAAAGGTTTCAGGCTCTTGAGAATCTAAACCTCATGTGGCCCTGGGTAAACGTCTCCCCTTTGGTGGGCCCGGGACCTGGGGCCAATGGGCTGAGCTCTGGGGGGATATGTTGCAGAGAAAAGCTATGCACAGCTGGTGTTCATGTCCACCTCAGCGGGCAGCCTGTGGAACCTACACGCCATCCACTCCATGTGTCGCATGGAACAGGACCAGGTGAGCTGACTGGGGAGGAGCCAGGGGCTGGGGGAACTGAGGACACCAGAGACCTGATCCCAAGGAAGTACACAGCTGAGCCAGGGCTGCCAGGGTAGACCGGGAAAGAGCAATCCCTGCTTAGAAAATCATTCCAACCCTGCTGAGAGGCTCCAGGCTTGGGTGGGAAAAGAAGTCAGATGTTTTCAGAAGAGCCAAGACAAGTGCTGAGAGACACCACGCAGAGCCTGGAGATTTCCTAGAGGTCCTGAAAAGGAGCCTCAAGAGCCACTGAGGCGGCTCGTGCCCATGGCCCCAGCCCTCATCAATCCAAGCAGTGCCCATGCAATCGTGCTACCAGAGAACCGTACGCCACAGCATCCACAGAAAGGTGTGTTGCTAAAAGCAATGTGAACACCACTGAGTAGCCCGAGCTGCTCACTTCACACAGCGGTATCCTAGGGCCAAAAGACCCTGGTTAAGAACATCTGCTCTGCAGTCAGATGCCTGAACTCAAGGCCAGCTCTAATACTGTCTAGCTATGTGACCTCATGCATGTTCCTTTTTTTTTTTTTTTAAGATTTATTTTATTGTTTTTGACAGAGACAGAGAGAGATAGAGAGAAGGGGGAGGGCCCAGAGCTACATAGTTTTGTTCCACACAGGTGGGTGGGAGCTGTGCAGGGCGGGAACTGGACTGGGGGCTTCCCACATGGGAAGCTCACCTAAGTTCAGCATATGGGTCCACACGGGCCAGGGCTGGGGTTTGATCCCTGGTCCCCAGGGCTGCAAAGCAAGTGCTTAACCCACTAAGTCATCCTGGCTTCCCCTCATGCATGTTTCTTAACCTCTCAGTGCCTCTATATAGAAAACGGGGATAAGAATGGTACTTTCATCATCGGATGTTGTGACCATTAGAATTTGTAAACCGATAGCACAATGACTGGCAACAGTAATCTCTCAATTAATGCGACTGCTGTTGTCACCATGATCACAGATACAAAGTCATACATACAGCTGGTGGCAAAACACGGCCTTGGTTCCCACACTGGTGATCTTTGTAACCATACCAGCTGTTGTGGTGTCAACAGCAAGTGGGAGAGAAAAGGAGGCATGAGGTCTGAAAAAGTAACAGCCTTGTGCTTAAGAGGGTTTAAGTAGACCAGCAGACAGAGAGGGGGGCTTGGGTTTGGCAGTGACCCTGATCCTGGAATAGGTTGACCTCCACTTTTCTCACCATTTGCTTCCAGTTCCCTGGACCTTTGCCCTGCTCTGTCTGTGGCTGCCACTTCCACTCCTACTCCTGGCTCAGGCAGTGCAGAGCTGGGGTGTGTGAGCTGCAAGGGCCCTTAGGGAGTGTGTGTGACCTCTCAGGCCGAGGCCTCAGCAGCATCCTGAAGCTCCTCTTTGATGGAGTCAAGATGTAGCTGCTGACACCTGGGCCAGGAGCCAAAGGCAGATCTGAGACAAGCCAGTTCTGCTAGGCCGTGGAGATGCCTCTCTGCCTCTCTGCCTCTGCCCAAAGGAAGTGAGAGGACCTTGGACAGAGCTGGGGGAATGTGGTCCCTTGCAGTGCCCCTGAGCTCTCTCCTGCTGTCTGTGCCCTACAGATCCGCTCCCATGCCCGCTTTGGGGCTCTGTGCCAGCGCACAACAGCCAATGAGTGCTGCCCCAGCTGGTCCCTGGGCAACTATGTAGCTGTACTCTCCAACCGCTCCTCCTGCCTGGACACTACTCAAGCAGATGCAGCCCGCACGCTGGCCCTGCTGCGGGCCTGTGCCCTCTACTACCACCGTGGTACCCTGGTGCCCTCTTGTCTGGGACCTGGGCGGGACAAGCCCCCACGCTGTGCCCAGGTTCCCACCAAATGCTCCCAGAGCACTGCAGTCTACCAACTCCTACACTTTCTGCTGGACAAGGACTTCCTGAGTCCCCAGACTGCTGACTACCAGGTGCCCTCCCTGAAGTACAGCCTGCTCTTCCTGCCCACCCCAAAGGGTGCCTCCATGATGGACATCTACCTGGACCGCCTATCCAACCCCTGGGGGCTCTCTGACAACTATACGTCCATCACTGGCATGGACCTGGGCCTCAAGCAGGAGCTGCTGAGGCACTACCTGGCCCAGGATACGGTGTACCCCTTGCTGGCCCTGGTCGCCATCTTCCTCAGCATTGCCATCTACCTGCGCTCTCTTTTCCTCACGTTCATGGTGCTGCTGGGGGTGCTGGGCTCCCTGCTGGTGGCCTTCTTCCTTTACCGAGTGGCCTTCCGCATGGCCTACTTCCCCTTCGTCAATCTGGCGGCCCTTGTCCTGCTCAGCAGCGTCTGCACCAACCACACCCTCATCTTCTTCGACCTCTGGCGCCTCAGCAAGAGCCAGCTGCCCTCTGGGGGTATGGCGCAGCGTGTGGGCCGCACCATGCACCACTTCGGCTACCTGCTGCTGGTCTCGGGCCTCACCACGGGTGCGGCCTTCTATGCCAGCTACCTGAGCCGCCTCCCAGCTGTGCGTTGCTTCGCCCTCTACATGGGCACGGCTGTGCTAGCGCATTTGGCGCTCACGCTGGCCTGGCTACCGTCCTCCGCCGTGCTCCAGGAGCGCTACCTGGCGCACGGCTGTGCCACCCGGGCTCAGGGCCCGTGGGCCGGCAGCGCCCCCCGGCGGCTGGCGCTGGCACTGCACCGGCGGCTCCGGGGCCTTCGGAGAGCCACGGCAGGCACCTCGCGCCTGCTCTTCCAGCGCCTCCTGCCCTGCGGCGTCATCAAGTTCCGCTACATCTGGATCTGCTGGTTCGCCGCGCTGGCGGCAGGGGGCGCCTACATCGCCGGCGTCAGCCCCCGCCTGCGGCTGCCCACCCTGCCACCTCCCCGGGGCCACGTCTTCCGGCCCAGCCACCCTTTCGAGCGCTTTGACGCAGAGTACCGCCAGCAGTTCCTGTTCGAGCGGCTCCCTGAGGGCGAGGGCGGCCACATGCCGGTGATTTTGGTGTGGGGCATCCTGCCCGTGGACACTGGGGACCCCCTGGACCCGCGCAGCAACAGCTCACTGGTGAGCGATCCTGCCTTCTCGGCCAGCAGTCCTGAGGCCCAGGGCTGGCTGTTGGCACTCTGCCACGGAGCTCAGAATCAGAGCTTCTTTGGTGCCCAGCTGCAGGGCTGGCCCACACTGTGCTTCGTGGAGGCCCTCCAGGACTGGATGGAGAGTCCCAGTTGCGCCCGCCTGGGGCCTGGCCTCTGCTGTGGCCACTTGGGCTTCCCCTGGGCACCCCAGGTTTTCCTGCACTGCCTCAAGATGATGGCTCTGGAGCAAGGCCCCAGTAGCGCCCGTGACCTGGGACTCCGCTTCAATACCCAGGGCAGCCTGGCCGCCCTGGTCCTACAGTTTCAGACCAACTTCCAGTACAGTGCAGACTACAGCCAGGCCCACCACTTCTACACTGAGGTCAGCCGCTGGCTGGCAGTGGAGCTGGCCAGGGCACCTCCGGGCCTCCAGCAGGGTTGGTTCACCAGCCGTCTGGACCTGTACAGCCTGCAGCATAGCCTGAGCACTGAGCCCGCTGTGGTGCTGGGCCTGGCGCTGGCGCTGGCCTTTGCCACACTGCTGCTGGGCACCTGGAATGTTCCCCTCAGCCTGTTCTCCGTGGCAGCTGTGGCAGGCACCGTGCTGCTCACTGTGGGGCTCCTGGTTCTCCTTGAGTGGCAGCTCAACACTGCGGAGACACTCTTCCTCTCTGCCTCTGTGGGCCTCTCGGTAGACTTCACTGTTAACTACTGCATTTCCTACCACCTGTGCCCACACCCTGACCGCCTGAGCCGCGTGGCCTTCTCGCTGCGGCAGACCAGCTGCGCCACAGCCGTGGGGGCTGCAGCCCTGTTTGCAGCTGGTGTGCTCATGCTGCCTGCCACAGCGCTGCTGTATCGCAAGCTGGGCATCGTCCTCATGATGGTCAAGTGCGTCAGCTGTGGCTTTGCCAGCTTCTTCTTCCAGTCTCTCTGCTGTTTTTTCGGACCAGAGAAGAACTGTGGGCAGATCCTCTGGCCCTGTGCCCACCTGCCATGGGATGCCAGCACTGGGGAGCCTGGTGGGGAGAAGGCAGGCCACCCACGATCAGGGCCAGTGGGAGGGCCTCCCGGGTCCTGCTCAGAGCAGTATGAGCTACAGCCTCTGGCACGGCGCCGGAGCCCCAGCTTTGACACCAGCACGGCCACCAGCAAACTGTCCCACCGGCCTTCAGTGCTCTCTGAGGATCTACAGCTGCATGATGGCCCCTGCTGCTCCCGGCCCCCACCAGCCCCTGCCTCCCCAAGGGAGCTGTTCCTGGACCACCAGGCAGTGTTCAGCCAGTGCCCAGCCCTGCAAACTTCCTCCCCCTATAAGCGGGCTGGCTCCAGTCCCAAAACCCGTGCCAGGCAGGACTCCCAAGGGCAAAAGGCTGAGCCAGTGCAGGCCTCACCAGAAGCCCCAGCCCATGACCCCAAGCCCAAGGCTGCAGAGCCACCTGATTGCCTCTGCTCCTCAGCCAGCACCCTGGAGGGGCTCAGTGTCTCTGATGAGACCTGCCTAAGCACCTCTGAGCCCAGTGCCCGTGTACCGGATTCTGTGGGTGCCTCCCCAGAGGACCTGGATGAAACTGAACAGTCAGTACCTGAGCGGGGCCAGCTGAACGGGAAACGGGACACCCTGTGGCTGGCGCTGAAGGAGACCGTATATGATCCATCCCTGCCTGCCTCCCACCAGAGCAGCTCATCCTGGAAGGGCCGTGGAGGGCCAGGGGATGGCAGCCCTGTGGTGCTTCCCAACAGCCAGCCAAATCTGCCAGATGTTTGGCTGCGCAGGCCCAGCACCCACACTTCAGGCTACAGTAGTTGAGGGAGGCCCAGGGAGGCTGACCAGGGCACAGAGCCTGTGTGAGGGATGACAAGGCCGTACCAGGCTGGAGCCTGATGGTGTTTCCTCACATCCGCATGGGGAGGGTTCAGCCTCCAGCTGTGGATTTTAAACTGCCAGATGTGCCAGCCTTGAACCAGGCTGCTACTTACTTCCCACATCTGGATGATTCAGTAAGGAAGGTCTTTGGAGGGAAATGCCAAGCTCCCCTTGTGACGTGCTAAGGGCTTGTCTGCCCACACAGTGCCAACAAGGACCCGCCCTCTGGAAGGGTGAAGGCCAGATGTGTAGCTCCAGGTACCGGGAGGCTGCCCATGCCCCCATGCCAAGTGACAAGAAGTTCAGTGGGACTAAGGGGCCCAGTCCTTGGGACCCCGTGGAGGATACCTCACTGAGCAGAAGAGCCCTAGGGAACCTCAGCAGCCTCGTGGACCTCACACCTTTCAGGGGCTCTTTATTGCCAGGAACCAGCCTGAATGAACGAAGTCCCTGAGTTCAGGCGGTGGGAATTGAGACCGACCAAATTGTCAGCTGGACTGTCCTCATTAGGAGCAGCCCCGAATAGCTTTATTGTTTGTCTTATACAGCAAAAGTTTATCATTACAATGAACAGGCGAAGGTCAGGCATTAGCATAGCAAAGCACGGTGTGAACAAATCTTTACAGGAGGTAACAGCTCCTTCCAGTAAAGGCTTTGGTATGTAGATCATGGGCCATTAATCGATTGGCGGCTGGCCTTCATGCAAAGCTATATGTACACATTTTTCTATATCTAATCACCCAATTACCACCCCCACCCCCCCCCCACCCCACCCCCAGGGAGATGAAAGTGGGGATCGAGGCTTTTTTCTGCCAAGGCCCCAGGCTGGTCCCTCCTGTTAGGCCCAGGGAACCAAGGCTTTGCCATCAAGTTCCCCCAAAACCTGTCCATTCAGGATCACGACCGGCTCCCAACACTTTATCAGGACACTTCCTTCTCTTCGGGGAGCTTCTCTGGGCCACAATTGGTCTGGGCCCTCTGTCCTGAACTGCACCCTCTCATACTCTAAGGTGACCAGATGTCCCGCTTTTGGCGGGACAGTCCCAATTTTTAACAATTTGTCCCGCATCCCGCGGCATTTTTAAAAAGTCCCAATTTTTGGAAAGAATGCACGACAAGCTAGGGAACGGCGGGAGATAGACCAAATTTTTAATCAAGAACCCCCTCCCCCCGGTCAATGGTGTCCCGCTTTACCAATGTTAAAATCTGGTCACCTTATCATACTCCCCAGTCTGACCAGAAATTTGTGAAGGCCCAGCAGAGATGGCAGCTGGGAGAGAAGCAGGAGAAGGAAGGCTAGTCAGCCTCGGAGCATCCCTGTTATGTTGAATGCTCGTTCTTTGTGGGAAGCTATTCTGGCAGGGAAGAGTGGTTTCCCCTGTTAACAATCAGAATCCTTTTCATCCCTGACTCTTTTAGTTTACAGAACACTACCCATTGTCTCCTTGGAATCTCACTTCACTAGGGTATAGCCTGAAGTTGGCTAAATTCTTTTGTCCCTAATTTACAGACATGAAGGGAACCCCCAAGATAGAATTACCTTCTGCAGGGCAGGCCCTTTGCAGTACAGGTTTCCCCCGCTAGGTGAGTGTTCTAGGAACCCATCTGCATCATGTACCAGCTGGCGTTGCGAGAGACTGCTTTCGGCTTCAGTGAATTTTTTTGGAGACTCTTTCAATGTATTTGCCCACTTCATGAGGGTGATTTACATGAACAATATGTGGCATGACAACACACCTGCCCACAGGTCACCAAGCAGCGTTCAGCAGTTTTTGACCAAAAACAGCATGACCCCTGTGCCCCACCCTCCCAAGGGAATTGTTTTTTGTTTCCCTGATGAAAAAAGTTCTCAAAGGGAAATGTTCTGTCATGGAAGAGGTGAAACAAACAATGGCAGAAGTACTAAAAGGCATCAAAATCAATGAGTTCAAAAACTGTTTTGAGCAGTGGAGAAAGCATCTTGACAGGTGTATTGCACCGAACAGAGTGTACTTTGAAGGTGACTAAAATTTAAATATGTAAGAACAAATACACAACTTTTTATAAATAAATTCCAGGGGTGTTTTTTGAGTTCTCCTTCATAAAGACATTGAGACTAAGTAAAGTTAAGTGAGTTGCCCAGAATCACATAGATAGTAAGGGAGAGCAGGTTTCTAGACTCACTCCACCTCCCACTCATACCTGCCTGAGGGACGTTGGTCTGTGGCTATCCTGATCTTCCACCTCTAGCACCCTCCTGTGACCTGCCTTCTCAGATGTCACTACTAAACTCTCCTCCCTCCCCCTTTAGACATCCATCTCCAGAGAGAGCTGTACTCTTGAGCAAGCCCGGAGTTCCTGCCTATCACCCCTATGTGTCCCTCCAGATGGAGGGTCCCCTCCGAGAGAGACACTGAGGACAGTAGAGGTGCAGCAGAGTTCCATTAAAGCAAGCACTCAGGCCTGCACTTTTGGGGAGTGTGAGAGTCTGAAACTGTTCCCAAGGTGGGTTCCCAGCTCTCTGGTGGCCCTCTGCAGATCAAAGGTTGACTCCTCTCCAAAGCAATGAGTCTCTGCAAGGTTTTATCCCATGTGAGAGCTCATGACACTTAGAGCATTAGCAAATTTACTGAATACCTACTTTACATATGGTACTATAAGGGGAAAAAGGATGGAAGGAAAATCAACATCTGCCCTCAAGGAGCTCAGCCTCTAGCTGGGAAAACAACTCACACATCTGCTCAGGCATCAATGGGTCACTGAGGGCCAGATGCCTGTCACCCTCAGTACTGCTGGAGCTCAAGTAACCAGGACTGGGTGGTCAGGAAGGCTTCCTGGAGGAGGAATGACTTGAGCTGGGCTTTAGAAGTCTACGTATCTCAGACTGAAAATAACCTTAATGATCATTTATTCCAACGGTTTTCAAATGTAGCCTCAGGACCCTGTCTTCAAAGAATCCTTGTGTGGAAACAGTATATAAAACATAAAAAGCAGCTACTCTAGTGAGTGCTGGTGGAAGAGGATAGAGCCAGTTCAGCCTCCCTTTCTAAGGTGCCTCAGAAGGCACTGGGGAGCGCCTCACGCTTCTGACTGCTCCATAGACTGTGGTGTGCAAGCCCCTGACACAGGCCATTTTACAGATGAGTATCACAGAGAGAAGGGAGTATCCTAGGGACAGTCTGTGGCAGAGCTGGACACAAATCAGGGGGTGTTTTGTTTTATTTTTTTCCCTATGTTATTGAGACTCACCTCCCAACCCAAGTAGCCCATGAAAAGCAGGACGGAAGCCAAAATGAGACAAGAATTGTGGAAGAGACAGAAGATCGTAGATAGGAATGGCAGACTCCTTTGCAAGACAAGTCAAATCCATTTGACTCCTGATACCAGGAAGGGAAGGGGGTGACTAGGACCTAACTTGGACCTGTCTCCCTGAAGATCTGCTTAGACCTCTCTCTCTTCATGTCTGAGTGGAATTCAGCCTCTCTGGCCTAGGGCTGCTCATCAGGGTCCTGACATCTCACATTCATGAACAGTGTCTTTCTGTATCACACAGCCAGGCTGAGAGAGCCCTGGTCTCACCTGGGACCATCAGTCAGAGGATGGACAGGTGAGCTCTTTCTTCTGAGCATGAGCAGAAGTCTGGCCTTGATTCAAAAGGGAGTCCAGCATCTTAGCTGTTTCTCAGCAACTTACCAAAGCTCTTCTGCCCCGTGTTGGAGGAAGGTGGCAGGGACTTTGACCAAAAGAACCTGCTTCTCCACACCCTCTTTTGTCTCTTGCAGGGAAAAATTGGTGTCTGGGATTAGAGCTTCAAAAACTGCCTGAACACAACCACTGAACTATTACAGCATAGGGGCTGGGGGGTGGTCATCAGGAATTTGGCATACCTGAGTACCCTGTTAGGGATTTCTGGGTCCCATTCTTGCAGGCCATGGAAGGCAGATGAGCCAGAGCAGCTGATGTACCAACTGGGTTTGTTCTTTATGCCTCCCAGCCTGAAGAACCCAATGGCAATCAGAAACTTCAGCTCCCACCAAGAATGGCCTAAACCAGCAGCAGGCACCCCACTTCAGCAGGTAATCCAGCCTGCCTCTCTAGCTCCAATCTTGGAAAGCAGGATTTAAAGCATTTTCCATTTCTTTTGTGTTCCAGAAGATCTGTCCACTTTATTGTAGGTGGTTACAATGGGTGTGTGGCCCTAAACACTTGCAGAGAGGCTTAGAAGCATGCCGCAAGGCAGGGGAACACTAGTCAAAGCATTCATGTTTGATCTGTGAAATTCGAGAAATTGTTTCTTAATACTGAGACCCTTTAAAATAGAACTACATTAACACTCATTTAGGATTGAGAGCATTTCTTCTATTTGCTATTCTGTAGCATTTCTGCTACAGATCCTTGAACTCACACTCAGAGAATGTGTGCTGTGATTTTAAAATGTAAGTCAGCGGGGAAGCTGGGATGGCTCAGCAGGCTGAGTGCTCGCTTTGCAGCCGTGGGGTCCAAGGAGCGAATCCCAGCCCATGCAGACCCATATGCTGAACTGGGGTGTGCCCCCAGTTCAGTTCTTGCCAGAGCCTATGCGGGAGGCTCCCAGCCCAGTTCCTGCCCTGCACAGCCCTGTGCCCACCTGCAGAGTGAAACTATATCAAAAAGTAATGATGTACAACTATGGAGACTGCTCTGGGCCCTTCCTCTTCTCTGTCTCTCTGTCTCTGTCAAAAACAATAAAATAAATCTTTAAAAAATAAAATAAAATATAAGTTGGTATAGTCTGTTACTATGGAAAAACTCATCCTTCATAGCTGTGGCTCTTTGGTGACCATATTAGAGATCGATTTCACTGGCAGAATCTTAGATTTTACTAGCACATGGCATATTTTATACCATGATATTTAGGCAACATCCCAGCTTGAGCCTGATTCTGAAAGAGACATTTCACAAGAGATTTATAAGCCAAACTTTCTCAGCCCCTCTGCAACTCAATCCATCCTTCTCCCTGTGCATGAACAAGACAGGGAGGCAGGTAAGGAGCATCAGGAAAGATTTACAACCTTCACCTGTTGTCCAGAAAGTTTCTGATCTCTTTCATGGTGGCCTCATCTCCGCTTTTGATAATACATATAGCCAGTGACAAGCTCTCTGACACCCCATGCCATGCATCAGTGTTAAGAGCCCATTTGCTTGGGGATAGGAAAAGAAGACATTCCTCACCCTTTCTACACTCACGCTTGTTCACAGGGGCTACTGTCGCTCAAGGTGTTTATGTTTAAGAGACAAAATTGTAGCACAATTCACTAGGAAGATGAGAAACAAAAGAAAGCCATTATATGCTGTGTACAAATGGTTGGCTGTCCAAAGCCACTCCTGCTGAAGAGCTCTGGAAAGACCTTGATAAACTTGTAATTATTATCAGGCCTCTGTGTGATTACTCATGTTATCCCCCATCATAGGGAAAAGATCAGCATTTTACCAAATTCACAAACATCACACAAGTGCTTCATTATTGCTAAAGAAAAGCACACAGCTAGGCAGATTGATGTAGATCTGAATTCATGACCATCAACCTCAAGTGGACCCTCAGTCCTTCCTAGCTGCTCTCCATTCTAGTTACTAGTTTCCATTCTTTGTAATGACCATTTCATACTTTCTCTACCTTCTTCAAATATCGGATGCCCTCCACCTTCTACACCCCTACTTTCAGTAGACAACTCACTCTTCATAAAGAAAACGGGAGGCATCAGATAGAAATGTCCTCACCTTCAAGGCCTCAGTCACCAGCTTACCTTCCTCTGCTCCTGCCTGCTTCTCTCCCCATCCTTTCTGTCACAACAAAGGAAGTGGCAATGGCTTCATCATTGGGTTCCCGCACTGCACCGGGGGCCTTCTAACAAGGGCTTGCATTCCCACAGGGACATGAAGACTTTCCAAAAGGTAAGTAGACACAGACAGTTTTTAAGGGAATCAGTTTCCAGAGCTTCCTCCTTCATATTGATCAGCCTAAGAAGGAGCCTTAGGTCAGCCAGTTCTTGATCTCTACTTTCTCAATTGACCCCGTCCTTCATTTTGAATCCTACTCTCACATGTCACTCTGCAGTATAAGAAACAAAAGGGGAAGCCAGGACGGCTCAGCATGTTGAGGGCTTGCTTTGCAGCCCTGGAAACTGAGGATTGAATCCAGTCGCAGGGACTGAAGATCAAATCCCAGCCCCGGTCCGTTCAGACCCATATGCTGAACTGGCTGGGGTGTTCTTCCCATATGGGAGGCCCCCAGCCCAGTTCCCACCCTGTGCGGCCCCCGCCCACTTGTGTGGAAAAAAACCATGTCAAAAACTGATGACATACAACTTGGAGACTGCTCTGTTCCCTCCCCCTTCTCTCTGTCTCTCTCTATCAAAGACAATAAAATATCTTGAAAAAATTAACAAGTGTTTAAAACCAAAATTCGACTTTTTATGATACAAAGTCAATCTAATTTGACTGATGGGTTTGACACAAAGGCTATATGGTGGACATTTTCCTAAAGTGGAATCATTTAACCCTTTTGCTGTTGGCCCTGGGACTACTTGTGGAGGTGCTTGAGGCTGCAGCATTTACCCTGAGATAACTCATGGATTACAGTCCTAACCTTACCCTCAAAGTGGTGTGCTTTGAATTTACCACACGAAAAAATATTATTATAATCTGATGATCATATGTATTTCTATTATATTAGGATTAGAGACAATGGTGTCTAAAAATAACTCCAAGAACAGTTTCTAGATTTTATTTTCACATTGAAAACTGTGTTTATGTAAAATTAAATGAACACAGCAGCAAGCTGAATTTTTTTTTTTTCTAAACGAGAAAAGGGTTAAATTTAAAACTTCGTGGTTTGAACAAAAATATATTTAAAGGACATATACCACTCCTCCTTCAAGCCGAGATGGAGTAGTAGGGACCAGATTCACCCTCCTTTCTGAAAGAACAAACCAAACAGAGAAAATACATGGAACAACAGTTTTCATGACACTGAACATAAGATAACAAAGGACAGTGATCCCTGATGGGTAAGAAACAAATGGCATGAGCCTTGTGATTGCCCAGCTTTTGCCCAGCTAATGCCTGAGAGTTTCCAGATTATATTGCAGGGACAGAGAACCCAGGCAGGGCCATGCAGACTTCCTGAGCTGAGCAGGTAGCTCAGGGTTTGGGGCAACCAAGGTAGCTAGAGAGCTCAGGACAGAATACTAGAGAGGAGAAAGGTGCACAGAGAGGGAGAATTCTGGAGATCTGCAAAGGGCCCCCCTGAAGTATTCAGCAGAGCCCTGCTCTCCTATTAGTGTGAGAAACACCCAAAATGACAGAGTGAACAGTAGCCACTAGTCAACAGGGCTGGAATATTACTTGTTCCTGTTACTCAGACTGGAAAACCTCATAATTTATGGAGCCTGGATGAGAGTTCTCAGAAGGGCATTCATTGCCTCAGTAGTAGGAACTCATCAGCCCTAGTTTAAACACTGCTTGTTCCCACCTAACAAATTTTAAAAGCAAGACTTGAAGGGATCAGACTGTTTCTAAATAATGTAACTGCATCCCAGGATAAATCTCCAGAATATTTACAGGGATACAAAACAAACAAACAAAAAAACCCAAAAGAGCCCCAGCACCCAAAAATGTAAAATTCACAAAATTGGATCTAATTAAAAAAATAAAATAAAAAAAATAAAAAAATGGGAAGCTGGGATAGCTCAGTGGGTTAAGCGCTCACTTTGCAGCCCCCAGGGTCTGAGGATCAAATCCCAGTCCCAGTCCCGCTCTCAGCCTGTGCAGACCCATATGCTGAACTTGGGTGTGGCCCCAGTTCGGTTCTCAGTGGGGTAAGCTTCCCATGTGGGAAGGCTCCGGCACAGTTCCCACCCTGTGTGGCTCCCGCCCAACTGTGTAGAACAAAACCATGTCGGAAACTGATGACGTTCAACTATAGAGACTGCTCTGGGCCCTCCTCCTTTTCTCTCTTTCTCTCTCTGTCTCTGTCTCTCTGTCTGTCAAAAACAATAAAATAAATCTTTCAAAAAAAATTACCAGTAATGTAAAGAAGCATTTATATGTCCCATAGTGAGGAGTAAAATCAACTGACACCAACTCAGAACTGATACCTAGATGAGAATGACCTGAAAAGGACATCAAAACAATTACTATAACTATATTCCATATGCTTACATAGCTAAATAGACACTTGGAAATGTTTTTAAAATACCCAAATTGAACATGTAGAGATGAAAATTAAAATATCTGAGATGAAAAAAGATCACTGGGTGAAATTAAAAGGTTTAGACACTGCAGAAGAAAGATTAGTGAACTTGAGGACATAACAATAGAAAGTATCCAAAATGAAGTACCAAAAGAAAAAAGAATTTTAGAAATAAATAAAGAACATATACACAATATATAATAGGTAGAAAGCATAAATTTAAAATTATCTGGAGATGTCGGGATGGCTCAGCCAGTTGAGTGCTTGTGTTGTGGTCCTGGGGTCTGGGAATTCAGTCCCGGCCCCATCCCATGTGGACCCATATGCTGAGCTGTGGTGAGCCCCCAGTTTGGTTCTCACCAGGGTGAGCTTCCTATGTGGGAGGCCCCCAGCCAGTTCCTACCCTGCAGAGCCCCACGCCCACCTGTGGAGTGAAACTATATGGAAAACTAATGCTGTCAACTATGGAGACTGCTCCGGGCCCTCCCCCTTCTCTCTGTCTCTGTCTCTGTCTCTCTGTCAAAAACAATAAAAACAAATCTTAAAAAAAATAAAATAAAATAATAAAAAAATTTAGGCATCAACTAAAAATGGGTGAGAGGGTACACTGGTGTTTTAATTATTATTTGTTTTATAATTTTGTGGGAGTACATGAACAAAAGAATTTGAAGATGCTGCTTTAGACCCCAACTTTCTTCCCTCTTTTTCTATGCCTTTGCTCCTTGGATCATCCCCTCTCCTCTGAAGCATCCTTTCCTGAAGCATCCACTGGCTCATTCCCATCAACTAGTATCTGCATCTTCAAGATCCCCCCAACCCACCTCCAGTTACTGCCCAATCGCTCTACTCCATTCACAAAGTCTCTAGAGCAGGGGTGCACAACCCCCAGGCCATGAAACTGAGCCGCACAGCAGGAGGTGAGTGGCAAGCCAGCAAGGGAAGTTTCATCTGTATTTACAGACGGTCCCCATCACTCGCATTACCACCTGAGCTCTGCCACCTGTCAGATCAGCGGCTGTGTTAGATTCTCATAGGACCATGAAACCTATTGTGAAGTATGCATGCAAGGAATTAGGTTGTGTGCTTCTTAGGAGAATCTAACACCTGATAATCTGAGGTGGACCTGAGACATTGATGCTAGCACTGGGGAGAGATTTGACTATAAATAAATCAATTGCTTGCAAACTCACATCAAAACCCTACCAGTTAGTGGCAAGTGACAATTAGGCTGCATCTGGTGGCAGGCTTTATAGTAACAAGTAAGTGGATATGGTACTTCAATTATACAGCTGCATCTGGTGGAAGACTTTAAGTCAGAATCCAACACTTATTTTAGTCCATGCTTGGCTCACCCATTATTTTACTTACCACCTCCATTCGTGCCTCTTTGCTGCACTGCACACTTGTCTCAGTCACAGTTTTGGTAAGCCCACAAGCTTAACCTTAGCCAAAATGAATAAAAAACAAGCATCACTGGAGAGCTTCTTTGAAAAGGAGAAAAGACCCAATGATGAGACAGCAGAAGACACCACCAACAGAAAGAAAGCTGCATTTAAAAGAAAATACCAAGAGTCCTACTTAAAGTATGGGTTCGTTGCAATAGGTGATTCACATTCTCCAAGCCCACTTTGTATAAAATATGACTGGCTATCCAACAAAGCCATGAAAATTTCAAAACTGCTTTGCCACATGAAGACCAAGCACCCTGCATTAAAAGACAAGCCTTTGGAGTTTTTCAAAAGAAAAAAAAATGTGAATATGAAGAACAGAAGCAATTATTGTGTTGAAGGCCACCACTTCATCAAACATGTGTGTACTGAGAGCGTCATTCTTGGTGGCTAACCACATTGCTAAAGCTAAGAAGCCGTTTACTGTTGGTGAAGAGTTGATCCTGCCTGCTGCTAAGGACATTTGTCGTGAACTTCTAGGAGAGGCTGCAGTTCAAAAGGTGGCATGTATTCCTCTTTCAGCTAGCACCATAACTAGTTGAACTGATGAAATAGCAGAGGATGCTGAGGTACAATTGTTACAGAGGATTAATGAGTCACTGTGGTATGCAATCCAGGTTGACGAGTCTACCAATGTTGACAACAAGAAACAATGCTTGTTTGTGTGCACTATATTTTTCAGGAGGTTGTACATGAGGATATGTTATGTGTACTTTTGTTGCCAGACAACACCGCAGATGCAGAACTATTCAAGTCTTTGAATGAGTACATATCAGGAAAACTGCATTGGTCATTTGGTGTCTCTATATGCACGCTACATGACTGGACAGCTTTCTGGTTTCACTACTGAGGTCAAAGAGGTCACTTCTGAATGTGAGTCTACTCACTGTGTCATCCATAGAGAAATGCTGGTTAGCTGAAACATGTCACCTGCACTTAACAATGTTTTGCAGGATGTGATTAAAATTATCAACCACTTTAGCGTATGTGCCCTTACCTCACGTCTGTTTGTGCAGCTCTGTGAGGAGATGGATGCAGTGCACACATGTCTCTTATACACAGAAGTGAGATGGCTTTCTACAGGTAGATCATTGGTTAGAGTTTTTGAGTTATGAGAGCCGCTCCACAGATTTCTTTTAGAAAAAGTCACCACTGGCAGCACATTTCAGTGACAAAGAACAGGTTGGGGGGAGGCCGGGATGGCTCAGTGGGTTAAGCGCTCACTTTGCAGTGCCAGGGACTGAGGATCGAATCCCGGCCCTGGCCTGTGTGGACCCATATGCTGAACTGGGGAGTTCCCCCAGTTCAGTTCTCTCTGTCTTTGTCTCTCTCTCTCTCTCTCTCTCTCTCTCTCTCTCTCTCTCTCTCTCTCTCTCTCTCTCTCTCTCGCTGTCAAAAACAAAAAAATTAATTAATTAATTGAATTTTTAAAAACAAGAACAGGTTGGTTGCAAAACTTGCTTACTTGTGTGACATATTCAACCTGTTCAACAAACTCAATCTGTCACTTCAGGGGAGAACGACAAGTGTGTTCAAGTCAGCAGATAAAGTGGCTGCATTCAAAGCCAAACTGGAACTATGGTAAAGTGACCAGATTTTAACATTGGTAAAGTGGGACACCATTGACTGGGGAGGAGGGGGTTCTTGATTAAAAATTTGGTCTATCTCCCGCCATTCCCTAGCTTGTCGTGCATTCTTTCCAAAAATTGGGACTTTTTAAAAATGCCGCGGGACGCGGGACAAATTGTTAAAAATCGGGACTGTCCCACGAAAAGCAGGATGTCTGGTCACCTTAAACTATGATGATGACAAATGAATATTGGGATTTTTGACATGTTTCAAACAGCAGAGATTTTAAACATTTTTTCTAATTGTTTTTGACAGAGAGAGAAAGAGATACAGAGACAGAGAGAGAACTGAACTGGGGGCACTCCCCAGTTCAGCACATGGGTCCGCACTGGCCGGGGCCAGAATTCGATTCTTGGTCTCCGGTGCTGCAAAGTGAGCGCTTAACCCACTGAGCCATCCCGGCTTCCCCTAGCAGAGATTTTAAAAGAGACTGAATCAGGACCTTCTTCCTCCCAGCTGGTGCATGATCACCTATCTCAGCTTTCAAAAGAGTTTGAGCATTACTTCCTAACCACAAAAGACCCCTGAACTGGGAAGGAATAGATCAGCAACCCATTTGTGAATAAGCCAAGTGAACCCACTTTGTCCATGCTAGATGAGGATCAACTGTGTGAGATTGCAAATGATGGTGGGCCTTAAAAGTATGTTTGAGACAACTTCAAATCTATATACATTCTGGATTAAAGTCAAGGAGGAATATCCTATCTTTGTGAAGCAGGGTGTTCCGCAGTGACAGCAACCAAAACTAGGTTATGGAGTAAACTGGACATAAGCAACACACTTCTGGTGTCACTGTTTCCCATCATTCCCAGATGGGACCGTCTTGTTGCAGGAAAACAAGCTCAGGGCTCACATTGATTCTGCATTATAATGAGTTGCATGTTTATTTCATTACGTATATATTACAAGGTAATAATAATAGAAATAAAGTGCACAATAAATATAATGTGCTTGAATTATCCTGAAACCATCCTTCCCCATACCCATGTGTGGAAAAATTGTCTTCCATGAAACCAGTCCCTGGTGCCAAAACGTTTGGGGACCACTGCTCTGGAGTCTATACCTGCCATCTCTGCTTTCTCATCTTTCATGTACCCTTCAACCTGTTCCAACATGGCTTCCACTCAAACCTCTGCACCAGAATTTCCCTTCCTATACAATGACTTCTTTGTTGCTAAATTAAAGAATACTTTTTATTTCCCATCTTGATTGCCCTTTCAGTTATTTTCAATAGTTTACTACTCCCTCCTTCTATAATCTACTACTTCTTCTTAAGCTGCTAGGATACCACCCATTTTTTTGTTTTCTCACCTCTCTGGCGCCTCTTTATCAGGTTTCTTGGCTGGCAACTACTTATTGCAACTTTTAAATGTTGCTGTCCCTATCCTTGGCCCTAAGACTCTTGTATACTTTTTTTTTCCTTGGTGATCTCATCCAATATTGTGGATTTAAATGCATTCATATACCCATGACTTCCAAGAGTGTTTATCTCCAGCCTAAACTCTCCTCTGGGCTCAAAGCTTTTATTTCCAACTGCCTGCTTGATAGTTAAAACACTTGAATGTCTCAGAGGCATTTAAAGTTTACCTTGTTCAAAACTAAATTCTCCATCTTCCCCCAACACAAAACAGTGACTCTGTCCACATAATTATTCAAGCCTGGGGGTAATCCTTAAGATCTCCCTATCCCTTATCCCTCCTCCCCCCACTTCCAATTTAGCACTGAGTCCTGAGATTCATCTACAAAAGCCATCTTATACCGTATGTGTCTGCTTCTCTCTACTTCCACTAATAACACCACCATCATAGCCAAGCCACCATCATCTCTCACTTGAATGATTATAATAGTCTCCCAATTGTCTCCCTAGTTCCACTCTTGCTCCCTTCAATCCATTGCCCCTGGAGTTGCCAGAATGAGCTTTTTAAAATATAACTTGAATAATCCTCTCCTCATAAATACTTCAATGACTTTCCATTACTCTTAAGATAAAAATCTAATCTTTTTACCTTTGGCCAAAGGCTGCCATTCTTCCAGCTTTATCTGCACCGCTCTCCTTTTATCTTTGGGTCTCTGCTAGGAGAAAAGTCCATGTTGGCCTTAGGACATTTCACTTCTACCCCCTCCTCCATTGTTCATCTGTTTAGCTTCCACTCCTCCTTTGTTAATCAAACACTACTCTGAGGTCATCCCTGACTCCCTGGTTTAAACTAGGTCTCCCTGCTTTTTTCCTTCTCAACACACTGTACTTTTCCTTCATAGTTTTACTAGTTGGTATATATTTATTTGGCACTTTCCAGTTTAATTGAGATACAATTGGCAAATTCATGTGACTATTTGTTTCCTAGATTGTAAACTCCAGGAGGGAGGAGCCAAGATCAAGTTTGATATTTGCTGCCCCACCCCCACCAGCCCACTTAAAATAGTGGTCTAGCCCATAGCAGATGCTCAATAAATATTTGTTGACTGAAATGAATGAGTGAATTAAGTGCTTGAGAGCTCTGCCCTGTTCACTAGGAGTATCTTTAAATCTCTGCTTAAAATCCGGATAAGTGCTATTAAAGTTAGGACTACAGATAAGTCCCTCGGGTATTTCAGCCCACAGATCCTCTTCAAACCTCACTTGCCCCACTCCACCCTGTAATGTGTACTTTGACGCCCAAATACCCTTTGCTTTTGACAATTAGGCATCATGCAATACCCCTGACAATCACAAACCCAACAAAGAGAAGGATTGTGACATGAACTCTAAACGTGACTGCGTTTGAGTCCCAATCCCGGAATGTGACGCCAGTGGCTCATAGCTCCATTCAGGCAGGCCAAGTGCACCACTCCCTTCCCCCGCCCAGAACCGGGGAGTCCAACACCCACCTCACTGCCAGGAAGCTCAGCTCGCGCTTCAGCCCGGACCTTCCGTACAGCATGGCAGCCCCCGAAGACGTAGCCCACAGTAGTGACTGCCGTACAACATGGCCACCTGCAGGATGTGTGCCGCAGCCCCTCCCACCCGACTACCGGAAGTTTCCATTTGAAACCCAGGCGGTAGACCCGGCCAGTGGTGCGGCAGTTACTTTGGAGCATCCTTTGAACCCGAGCGACGATTGTTGCGAACAGGAGCAGCAGGCACCTGGGTTCGGCTCTCCCGGGGCGGGGGACTGGGCTGATGTGGGAGGCGGACGGGATGGGCTGGAAATTAGAGTTTTTCTCTCCCAACTGCCCCCGGGAGCCGGGCCCGGCCGGGTCGCGCTCTCCCCGGGCCCTTCACCTGCGGGGGCGAGGGGGATGGCGGTGCTGGTCCACCCGGGGTAACATTCACCTTGCACCTTCCAGCGCCCAGCCTTGCCTCGCTACGATGACCAGTGTGGTTAAGACAGTGTACACGCTGCAGCCCCCCTCTGTGTTGAGCAACGGCCCGCCTGCAGGTGGGTGTCCACGCCGCTCCCCGGGGGAGCATGGAGGATTAAATCGGTGGCCGGTATAGGGAGTGCGGGCAGGGCGGGTAGGACATTCCATCAGCTATGACAACTTGCTAACTCCCTCAAGAACTGGGCTGTCTAGGTTTATAAGAATTCGGGGAAGGGCCATTCGATTACCCGTCTTATTTCCAGACTTGTGCTATCTGGAGGGACTTGGTTTATTGTCAGGGAGGAAAATGGAGAGTCATTTGAGAAGCAAGATACTTAGTAGGAAGTACTAAGGTTCCCCACCATGTCTGGTTCGCACATCTACACAGTGTCTCTCATATGGCACATTCTCAACATTAACATTTGTGGAGTGGAATGAGACAGAGGGGTCAGGCCTAGCTAGAGCACTTGAGAAACGGGAAGAAAATGCATGATAAAAACTTTTATTGCTTTACCATCTTTAAATATGTTACATGGCTTGTGGTTGAAAGTCATTGCCTAGGGTCTGCGGGTGTTCAGCCTCCTAATCTAGAGATTATAGTACAAATAAGCTTCAAACATCAGAAACCTGTTGTGGGAGGTTTTGAAACAGGTTTAAGATCCCTTCCCAGTGACTTCACGCAGCTGGTTGATGAGCAGTAGCACGATTGATCTGTGAAGTAAATAGGCTTTTCTCTGAAGGCTTAAAAGAGCTATCCTGCTTGTCTTATGTTGCCTCAGAACACCCAAACTTGCAGCGGCGTCCAACCTTTTGGCTTCCTGGGCCACATTGGAAGAACTGTCTTGGGCCACACATAAAATACACTAACACTAACAATAGCTAAGGAGCTAAAAAAAAAAAAAAAGTCACCAAAAAAACCTCATAATGATTTGAGAATTCGTATTGGGCTTCATTCAAAGCCGTCCTGGACCACAGATTGGACATGCCTGAAAGAGTAATCCTGGAATAGGCAGGACCTAGGAATGAGAGAGAACTGGAACCACGTCTCCTTAGAGCCCAGTGCACCTCTGTCAGTGGAGAATGACAGTCTCCTGAGCCACGTTGAAAGCTTTCATCTCTTCTTTCTATTCCTGTTCCAGCTTTATAATCTATGTAATCTCAATAGTTTAACATTTTTAGGCTGACTCCAAAGTTTTTGTTTTGATTTTGGGAATGGGTTGGTTGTTTTAAGTTTTGTTCCTTTTTTTTCTTTCTTTTTTTTACATTTATCAGAGCAACGTTGATTAATAACATAAATTTCAGGTATACAACTTCCTAATATGACATCTGTATATTGTGTGCATAGCACCTGAAATCTAGTTTTATTACCATATATTTGACCACGTTTACCCTCTTGTCTTCCCCCTCCCTCTCTGGTAACCACCATTCTGTTGTCTGTATCTATGAGTTTGGTTTTTGTTTTATTTGTTTGGTGCTTTTTGTCTTATATCCCCACATATGAGTAAAATCATATGGTTCTTATCCTTTTCTGTTTGACTTATTTTATTTAGCTTAATACTCTCAAAATCCATCCATATTGTAAAAAATGGCAGTATTTATTTTTAGTGGCTGAATAGTATTCCATTGTATATTTGTACCTGATCTTGTTTATCCAGTCATCAGTAGAAGGACACTTAGATTGTTTCCATGTCTTGTCTATTGTGAATACTGCTGCATTGAACACAGGGATACATATATCGTTATGAATAAGTGTTTACACATTTTTATGTTGATACCTGGAAGAGGAATTGCTGGGTCTCATGGTAACTCTATTCATTATTTTCTGAGGAGCCTCCATATTGCTTTCCATAGTGACTGCACCAGGTTACATTCCTACCAGCAGTATGCAGGGTTCCCTTTTCTCCACATCCTCTCCCAACACTTGTTTATTTCTTGTCTTATTAATCATTTTTTAAAGGTTTATTTTATTGTTTTTTACACAGAGAGAGAGACAGAAAAGGGGGAGGACCCAGAGCAATCTCCATAGTTACACTACATCAGTTTTAAACATAGTTTTGTTCCACACAGGTGGGCACGGGGCCGCCCAGGAACCAGACCGGGGCCTCCCCATGAGCCAGGGGCCAAACTGGGGGCCTCCCACATGGGAAGTTTGCTCCAGCGGGAACCAAACTAGGGGCCCCTCACATGGGAAGCACACCCCAGTTCAGCATATGGGTCCACACGGGCCAGGGCCTGGGACGGGGCCTGGGCCAGGACTTGATCCTTGGACCCTGGGGCTGCAAAGCGAGAACCCACTGAACCATCCCAGCATCCCCTGTCTTATTAATTATAGCCATTCTAACCAGGTGTGAGGTGGTATCTCATTTTGGTTTTGATTTGCATTTCCCTTACAACTAGTGACGTTGAGCATCTTTTCATATATCTGTTGGCCTTCTATGTCTTCCTTGTAAAAGTGTCTATTCAAGTCCTCTGGCCATTTTTTAATAGGATTGTTTTTTGTTGTTGAGTTGTATGAGTTCTTTATATATTTTGGATATTAGTCCCTTATTGGAGGTATCGTTTGCAAATATCTTCTTCCATTTGGTTGGTTGCCTTTTTATTTTGTTGATGGTTTCATTTATTTTTTGCTTTTACTTCCCTTGCCTTTGGGTCAAATTCACAAATACTCCTCAAACCAGGCCCATAAGTTTAGTGACTATGTTTTCTTCTGTGTATTTTATTGTTCAGGTCTTATATTCAAGTCTTTATTAATATTTGAATTAATTTTTGTATACAGTGTCAAAGAGCAGTCTAATTTCATGCTTTTGCATGTGGCTTTTCAGTTTTCCCAACACCTTTTTATTGAAGAGACTTTTCTTTCTCTATTGTATGTTTTTGGATCCTTTGTTGAAAATTGGTTGCCATATTTCTGGCCTCAGTTCTATTCCATTGGTCTATGTGTCTGTTTTTCTGCCAGTACCATGTTGTTTTGATTATTGTAGCTTTGTAGTATAGTTTGAAGTCAGGGAGTGTGATGCCTTTGGTTTTGTACTTTTTTTCTTAGGATTGCTTGTGTCGTTCAGGGTCTTTGGGATTCTATACAAATTTGAGTATTAAGTTTATCCTTTGTATTTTATTCTTTTTGTAGTGACTACAAAATGAGATCCCTTCTCCCTCTCTTTCTCTTCTGTCATTCCTGTTACCATTATGTTGTTCTTCCTAATAAAATCAGATAGTTCTTATAGTTTTCTAAACTCTTAATTCTCTCTCTTCTTCCTCCTGGGTCATTCATTTCTAGGTTTCTGTCTTTGAGCTTGCTAATTCTCTCTTCTATCTAGTCTGCTCTATTCCCATTGCTCTCTAGTGCATTACTCATCTCATTTTTTGAGTTCTTCAGCTCCAGAATTTCTGTTGGATTCTTTTGTATAGTTTCAGTCTCTTTGCTAAAGCATCCTTTTGCTCATTACTTTTATTTTTGAACTCATTTACCTTCCTTTCTGAGTTCTTTTGTATCTCCTTGAACTTCCTCATAACTGCAATCTTAAATTCTCTGTTGGGGAAGCTGGGATGGCTCAACGGGTTGAGCGCTCACTTTGCAGCGCTGGGGACCGAGGATCGAATCCCGGCCCCGGCCCGTATGGACTCATATGCTGAACTGGGGAGTTCCCCCAGTTCAGTTCTCTCTCTGTCTCTGTATATCTCTCTCTCTCTCTTTCAAAAACAATAAAATAAAATAAATATATTAAAAAAAAAAAATTCTCTGTCATTTAAGGCACAGTCTTCCATGACTTTGACTTTGGTTTCTGGAGACCTCATTTTCTCTGTACCTCCCATCTTACCTTGACTATTCGTGGTATTTGACGAATTGTTTCTCTGCCTGTATATTTGAGATAGTGGAATCTTTTCTTGTTTAGATACTATTTTGATCCCAGTAATTCAGCAGGTTCATAGGTAGGGTACTTACTTTTGATGGTGTTATTGTGCAAGTTTTTATTTTACTTGCACTATTTTTGTGCCTCTGGGATTATGGTGGAATGGTGTCACTTCAGTTAAGGAAAATGCTATGCACCCACTGGCATAGTGGGTGTCTCCTCTGTGGTCAGGTGGCCTTAGTTACGGGGGAATGTGGCAGATGGTAGAAAATTGGTTTTGCAAGCTCCTAGTGCTACTTCTATTTTACTAGTGGTTGCTGGCCCTGCTGGATTTTTAGAGGTATTTCCACTGCCTCTACATGGCTCTGTCAGGATGGGTGAGGCAAGGGAGGCAAGTTTGTGATCTTATGACTCCACACCTCCTCCCTGTCATCACTGCTGTCTGTTTAAGCCTTCCCAGCCACCTCTACTGGAGTCTGCTACAACGGAGAGAGTGGGAAGGAAGATGTCTTTTCACACGGGACTCCTCCCTCTCCCCCTCGGACACTCCAGGCTGTTGTATGAGGGTTGCAACCTGACTTCTCCATTGCTACCGCACTCACTGGAGCTGCAGTGGGTACTGAGCTGTGTCTTCAGCCACAGTTCCTGTCCTTCCCCCAAACCTGCCTCCTCTGCTCTTCCAGTAGGCCCACCTTCAGACCTCCCAAAGCATGTATCTTTCAGGCATGTTTGTGTGTTGAGCAGTGGATCCTTTGTTGAGATATAGTTGTCCGACTTGTAAATTTAAGGGGAGAAGCAGAGGAATCTTACTCTGCCATGATGCTGGTGTCACTCAAAATTTTACTTTTTGACTATGGTAGGTAACATATACACTTGTAAAAAAAAAACAACCCAAAGTTGGAAAATGACACAGAGTGAAAATCAAGTCCCCTTCCCTTCCTTAAACACTAGCCATCCAATTCCCTTTGTAGCATCTCATTTTAAGAAGACAATCTTCCAAAATTTTCCTTCAATGCAACCCTTAGGTTCTAGCAAATACAGATTAATAGACTCATTCCAGTCAGTAAAGAGTGTTAATCTTGATCAATTTACTATTAATACCTTTTTACATGAGATAAATTTGTTATTATATATAACTTATAAATACTTGAGAAAGAGGAAGGTAAATACATTCCTCCAGACAGAGACATCAAAAAGAAACCTTTTGATACTTGCTTTTGTGGGTTAAAAGTATGGAAAACTGCATGTAACTATAAATAAAAGTTAGCTTGAGAAATTGTAATTATTCCAAACTGTTGTGTACTGATCAAAATAAAACCTTTATCAAATACAAATACAAAATTTCTTAGTCCCTGTGATCCAGTACTGTGTGCCTCATGTCTTCAACTTGATTTCATTGTTATGGCTCTCATTTAGGTTAAACTTAAAGGATCCATTCTACAGCGAACAAAGAGAAAGTATAAACCAAAAAAGTGGGCATGTGTGTGTGTGTTGGGAGGAGGGGATGTGCTTTTAACTCCAGAACAAATCACTACTTGAATTTGGTATGGAATACAAATGGTAGAAAGATACTGTGTGGTAGAGGGAAGTGTAAGGATTAGGGGAAAGTCTCCTCTGGGGAAGAAGAGTGTCATGACAGGGCCATTTCTCTGGTTACCTGGCAGTAACCTAGCAGGAAGATCAGAGCAGAATGCCAAGTAGGAAACCGGTAAACTTAATGTTAGATAAATTAGAAGGACTGGTGGTAATGGCAATCAGCATGGAAGAGAGAAAATATAAGAGATAGTTTGAGAAGGTCTGTGAAACAATCCATGAAACTGAAGTGTTCCATTTATTCAATAAGCAGGTATTGAACCTGTGTTAGTAGGCCAGATATTCTCAACACAAAGACATATTTTAACAGTAGTTAAGGACACCTTCTGATCAAAACAACTTAGTGGTAGTTAAACTTAGAGCAGCTTGAATGTAGCCTTAGGAGAGCATGCCGAGTTCTTAGGAGCTTGACAAGATGGTTTGATTTCAGTGGTTGATGAAGGTTTCTGCTGTGTTTTGCCCTGCTGACTACCACACTGCCTCTCATTTAGCTCTTTGCTTGTGTCAACCTCCACTTTCTCATTTATACTCTCTGGCCATTTAGTTTGGGCTACCCTTAAACACACTGCACTGTTACATTTAACAAATTTTGGTTTCTGTCCCCAATTAATGGAGAAGTCATTCTCCTGAATTAATCTTCACAAATTGAGTTGGCCAGAATGAAATACCGGTACAGATTTCTACTTCGAATGGAGCTCTGTTACAGAGTTGCAGCTATTGGGTCACAATGCTTGAGGTTCCACCCTCCTGTTTTCCTTTGCAGAAATACAAACTCGAGCCACTTCCAAGAGCCTATTACCTGTTAAGTCCAAAGAAGCTGATGTTTCCAGACTTCTTCATTCAGGAGGTTCAGAGAATGTTGTTACAAAAACCATCAAACCAAGACGAGAGAATGGGTGAGTCACATCGCTGATATCTAGTTAGAGCATCTTGCTAGAAATTGCTCAGTACCAAGAATTAGAAAATACGATTTTTGAGAGCACAAGGCACCTGAATGATTGGCCTGTGGTCAGTGACCCAGAGCAATGCAGCACTGCTGAGCTGTGTGTCAGGACCCTCTGGGTTGGTCAATTCCAAAGAGGCACAGTGAAGGTCATGATAAGAGGTAGTCTTTCTCACCACTTGCTTTGAGTATACAAATGGCCTTACTGTGGTCAAACACCAGCCCTAAGTGGGTGTCATGGCAGGTGGGGGCTAGTTGTTAGCTTGTGTTGCTGGTCTGAGCACAGCCCAGCCTGGTATGTATATATCCCTATACCCAGTATAACCCCCATGTAGGTGAGACATGAGATAGCCGTACCACCCACGAGCAGGTTGTTGAGGTGGTCAGCAGGGGAGCCCATTCCCTATCAGTAAGCCTTTTTCAGTAGTCTGGGCTGAAACAAAAGTTCATGGTCCTCAGAGCTTCTTAAGCTTGTGCTATTTGCATTGTATATAATAATCTCTAGCTCTTTCCTCAGAAAACCAGGCTCTGTTCTACATTCTTAACATACATAACAACATACTACAATTCTCTGATTCCTTTGTTGTTTGTTAATTGAGGTATAATTGACGTACAACATTATAGTTTCAAATATACCTAATAATGATTTGATGTTGGTGTATGTTATAAAATGATCACCATAATAAACCAAGTCAACATCCTGATTTCTTTGTCTCTGCTTCTCTAGGAAGGTGAAAGCTGCAGATACTGCCATCAAGAGGAATATCAAGAAGAGGTAAACATCAGAGTCCATGAAATTTGGCCACCATTTTAGAGTAGTAGTGATCTCAGTCCCAGTTGTACGTCAGAATCACTCATGGGACTTGTTTAATGTGTACAGAGGGGTATCACCCCTGAAGCCTGAATGGAATTTTCAGGGGTGAGGCACAGCCTGGTTTGAGAAACAATGTGAGGGCAAGATCAGTGATGCTGCCATCTTAAGTGCCAGACAAGCTTTCTGGCCTCTATGCCAGGACCACTACTGATTGGAAATCAGACCCAGCTATGATACATTAGCAGGAGTGTAAAGCCTTCCAGATAGGAGGGGTGCATGGGGCTAGTGATTTGGAGATAGAGTTTCTGGTGGTGATGCTAGTCCTGCTGAAAGTGAAATCCTGGAGAAGGAACCCTCTTTCTCTGTTTGAGGTTAGGTTGGACATTTGCAGGCCTGAAGACAAGAAATAATATAAGCCGAAAGTTGGTAGAAATAGATTCTAATTCCAAATCTGGGCATGTTTTAAAAGTTCTGAAAACAAAATACTATCAAGGAGGACTCAGAATTTTGAAAAGAAGGTTTAATATTGATAGTAATAATGACTTTTTTTATATTTATTATGTATCAGTAGCAGTGCTAAGAATTGTACTTGTATTCTCTCCTTTATCCTTAACAATAGTAATATTATGAAATGTGGGTATTATTGTAATTCTGGAAATGAGAAAACAACCCCAGAGGGGTTATGCAACTCACTGAAAATCCTATACCACTATGTAATGAAGCCAGGATTTGAACCCCTTTTTATGAGACTCCGTAGCCCATCCTCTTAACCCCTCCACCTCTTCATATGATACAATTACCATTACAGCTACAAACCATTGAGTAAGCAGAAATCAGAGGAAGAGCTCAAGGATAAGAACCAGCTATTAGAGACTGTCAACAAGCAGTTGCACCAAAAGTTGACTGAAACACAGGTAAGAGACCCACCGGGCCTCTGCCATCATCTGCACTGGGCGATACATGTGGAATCCTATGGGATAGCCCCTGGGGTGGGAGCAATCTGTAATGCCCAGGTGTCCAAGGGAAGAAAGTGAGGACACCAGGCTTGTATATGGCTGTCCAAGAGCAAGGGAGCGGGATAGTCCTGATCTGTCTCCATGGCACCCCATTAGGAAGAACTGAAGGACCTGACCCAAAAGGTGGAGCTGCTGGAAAAGTTTCAGGACAACTGTTTGGCAATTTTGGAGAGCAAAGGCCTCAACCCAGGTAATAAATAGCATATAACAGGGATGCTAGGGTAGCTCAGTGGTTGAGCGCTTCTCTCGTAATCTCGAGGTCTGGGGTTCAGTTCCCAGCTCCAGCCCGTGTAACCCCATATGTTGAACTGTGTGTGGCATAGCTGGTAACTGCCAGGATGTCTTGGCCTAAAGGTGCTCACATCCCATGTGGGACACCCCGGTTTGGTCCCTGCCCATCATGGCCCCACATTTATCTGTGTGGATTAAAACCATGTCACAACTAATGGTGTACAACTATGGAGACTGCTCTGGGTCCTCCCTACTTCTCTCTCTCTCTCTCAAATAATAAAAAATATATAGCACACAACAGCCTTCAAAGGAATCAGGGCACATAGCTGCTGCTGGGATGATTTTGGACTATGGTCCAGCATGGCAGCAGCTGGCCCAGTCAGTGAAGGGGTTGCCTAGCAAAGCCCTAACAATTTGGGGGATTCCTCTTTGTCCTTATGTGATATTGCCTGCCTAACTAACAGAATTTCAGATGGGCGTGGAGAGAGGATTATTGCTTACTTATCTGAACATTTTGTCATTCCTTTGGTGCCAAAAGGTATGACCTTGCAAATTAGATGAGAAAGATTTTACTTCTTGCAAGGGAGATGGCATGCAAGTAACTTTCCCAGGTAGGAAAAGAAAGAGCTGATACTGTTTCAAGGGTTCCCAAACCTGGCTAAGCAGCAGAATCACAGTGTTTAAAACGTGATTCCTTTTCTGACCCAGTCCCTTTGCAGAGTTTGTAGCAAAGAGGAGAGTAGAGAGGAATGGCCCAAAGCTTGTGAGAGGGCTTCACACCGAGTTGAGGAGCCTGCGAAGGCCGAGATGGGGCGCAGGTTTCTTTGAATTAAGGAATGCTGGCTTTGAATGCTACTGGTTAACCTGTGCATTTTAGGATACATGCTTTATATTTATAGTCTTAGATACGTTTTTGTGTGATTTTAATTTACTTATGCTTATGCTTAATTTACTTATGTGTATACTTACACTAAAAATAATAATAATTTTTAAGACTCAAAAATCTTTTAGAAATAGTTTTGTGTTTTATAAACAAAAAAATCCAACCTACACATTTCCTTTGGATACATTTTCTGCTAAGCTGAGGAAACAGAAGAATGAATTCTTGGCCATATCCAAACCTAGAGAGGAGGGAAGTAAAATATAGCTCTGGAGGGCAGGCACGGGTAATGCTGTCAAGGTGAAAACTCAAGGAAGAAGGAGCATCTGAGAAGTTTCCCTCATGAAAACTCCTGTGATAGTCTTGGAGGGGTTTTGTTTCTTTTTATTTAAGTACAGTTCCCTAAGCAAGGCTGACTTTGTTATCTCCATCAGTTTTAGACAGTGAGACCCTGGAATCACAAGAATCTGCCACGGACCACACGGACTCAATGGTGAGGGCATGTGAATGAGCAAGGGCCAAGTGCCTGCACTCTAATACCGTCTCTGCCCATATGCTCAGTAAACCCCAAGAAGTAACGTTTGGATATTCAGGACAGTGGAAAAGAACAGTATAGATATGTACTCAAGAGAGCATATTTTACTTAGCAGGTGTCTTTGTGCTTACAAATAGGAGTGAGTCTGAGTTGAAAATGTACTGCTTTAAAACACATAATAGGATGAGCCTGTATAGAAAACTTTCTGGTTTTTCTGTTGTACATCTTATTACATTTTCTCCTTATTCCTTTGCTGAGAACTACGTATATGATGCAATGGTCCAGCCTGAATTAAATTTGGCTTCCCTTTGGTTCCTTCCCTAAGCTAGGAAGTAATTGTTTGGGGTTAAAGTTTTTTGAGCTTCTATGATCTCTTCCCCAAGAAGATCAGCTGTCATCTTATAATCATAGAATAGTACTAGGTAGGGAAGCCCTCCTCGGCTCTACTAGGCTGCTCATCACCCCTTCAGTGGCTGCTCCGTCTTGTTCATATTGCAGAGCTCGTGAAGGTAGGGTGTGATCAGTCTGTCTGTGAACTGAGCGCCTCTGTGTGGGTGCTCAGCAAATGAATGGAAGGGGTGTTAGCAATCATGTCACTCAATTCTCCTGTCACACCAAAAGGCAAGGTTATAGGAAGAAAATGCTCACATTTAATACAGATCTGCTACTATGCTGTGCTCTCCTCTCAGCTGCTATTGGAAACTTTGCAAGACGAGCTGAAGCTTTTTAATGAAACAGCCAAGAAGCAGATGGAGGAGTTACAGGTGAGAGACGGGCCTCACCTGAGGCAGGACTGCCATTGCCTACCGCGGTAGGCGGACGTGCGGGCTCCCTCCCTCCCTCCCTCCCTCCCTCCCTCCTTCCTTCCTTCCTGCCTTCCTTCCTTCCTTCCCGCCTTCCTTCCTTCCCTCCTTCCTTCCTTCTGTTTATTTATTTTTAATGAACTATTTTGTAATAATTACATATTTATATAAAAGTTGCAAAAATATTAGATAATTCAATTTCCCTAATAACATCTTACATTATCATGGCACATTTGTCAAAACTGAAAAACCAACATTGATGCATTACTATTACCTACATTCCAAGACTTCCATTTGATTTCACCCTTTTTTTCAATTAATTTTATTTTTCTGTTCTAAAGACTTAGAAATATTCACATCTGCAGGGCATGAAGCAATGTTCAATACAGTAGGTTGCTCAGAGTTGAGACCTCTGTGAAATCCATGCTGTGGAAACTTGATACCTTAAGGAAAACTATAATAGGAAAGCCAGCTTTTTGGGTCTAGACTGCTTTGGATTGCTTGAAGAAATTACACTAAATCCTAGAGGATTTTATTGCTCTAGTTTAGATGGACAAGTACAATAAAAAGGGACAGTTCCTAAAACCCAGCACAGATAAAGATAAGATGGAAAATACAATTCCTGCAGTCTTCCTCAATGGAATAGCAGCATAATGTTCTGGTATGGTATTGTCTTTCCTCTGAGTCAAAGCTTTGTGGGTTTTGTTTGTTTTTCTTTTTGAATGTCTTTCCATGCAGGCCTTAAAAGTAAAGTTGAAGATGAAAGAAGAAGAGAGGGCCCGGTTCCTAGAACAGCAGACCGTATGTAACAGTCAAGTGAATGATTTTACAGCAGCCCTTAAGGAAATGGAGCAGCTATTAGAAATGTGATATAAAGCAGGGGCCACATGGCTCCCTTGGGGATAAACTCTCAGAGGAAGCCACTGAGGATATCTGCTTCCTGGTCGTGCATGATCTTCTGGGACTCACCATCCCCAGAATGAAAACAGTTTCTGCAGTAGGACTAAGGACAGTTAATACTGGAATGGCAGGATCCTCCTGTAAGCAAGTGTTCCCCACCTTCAGATTTGTCAGCTTTTCTGAACCTCATATGTACATATAACTGAGGTCTACAAGAAGGGGTCCTGGAAGCTCGGATCAACTCCTAGACAACAAAGCAGCACACCGTTAGAATCAAGAGACTAAACCAGCCACAGCCAGAGGATCCAAAAGGTCACATTCAGATGTGCGAGAAGAAACCTTTCATTGTACAGAGGCATCGTTGGGGAGCCATGCTGTCCCTTTCTGACTTGCAACACGTTCTGCCCCATCCTGACTGGGCTCTGTACCTCATTGTAAATTTATGAACTTGAAGTTACTTGAAATGGCTTAATAAATGGGTTGAAGGTATAGATGGCAATAACACCTACCTGAAACAATACACCTTGGAGCGTTTAATCTAATTCACTTCTGTTTTTGTTTTGTTTTTTTATAAGTGCTACTTTTAAAATAAATATTTCCATAACTATTTGTACTGCAACATTGAAATGAAAATAGGCTTTTAACCTAAATATATTCACTGAATGCTGTTGAACTAATCTAGGCAACAAGTTCATGACTGATTTAGCCCAGAATATTTTTCTTCCACTCATTAAGTGCTCCATGCCTACCCATCCTATCTTCCAGGAGCATTAGCTAGTCTCCTGAGGGTATTCCCGGTTTGTAGCAGTGGGTACCAGATTCCCCCAGTTTGTGTCACTAGCTGCCTCTCTTCCTATATTCCTAAGCATGGTTATACAAGGACTGTCTGGAAAAAAGCCAGCCATGAATGCCTCTATCTTTCATAGTATATGGCTGGATACTTCCCGGACAGCCCATATAGACCTGCTATTTGCCTTACATCGCCAGTCCTGGACCTGGACCTATAAATCCTTAATCAACTAAAGTCCATGACAGGCTGACCCACTGGTTGACCAAAGGCACAGCCCCATATTTAATTTCTTAGTCAAGCTCGGCAGGCTTCGGCCATCTCCCATTTTTTTCTGCACCTTTCAATTTTTTCACCTACCTTCTCCATCATTCAGCATCACTGAAGCTGCCCAGTCACCCTGTCGAGCCAAGCAGTGTCCCCATCCTAATTTACAGGGCTAAAATTCTTTGCCTTCTCATACGAACATACAGTTGCTTATGTCCCAGATATTTCGAGGGGGAAACACAGTTAATTCTCACCAATGAGAAGGGCTGATCATTTTTTTTTCTACCCATATTTGGAATGTTTATTGTTTAAAAGATTGCCCAAGTGAATATTTTTTTAAAAGAACTGATTGGCTTTGATTAAGCAATTTATGAATCAGTCAGCATCCTATTGAGCAACTAAAAGGGCATCCCTTAAGTCAGGGGTGTCAAACTCAATTAAAACACAAGCCATTTGGTGCAACAGGCAAGATTCACACGGGGGACATCACATTTACGAACGTCGCCGGAACTGAGGCAGCGCGGTTATACACGCCCACAGGCCCCCAGGAAAGGCACTGGGTCACATGTATACTCGTCTTCAGTAGTTAAAGGGTTAACGAGGGAATTGTGTATATGGTATTGCCTCCATCTCCCCTAAGCGCTATTTTCTTCATAACAATTTTTTCTATTTTCATTTTATTTCAGAGCATCGTGGGCCACAAAAAATTACCTAGGGGGGCCGCATGCAGCCCGTGGGCCGCCAGTTTGACACCCCTGCCTTAAGTGAATTTTTAGTTGCCATTTCTGGCCAAAAACTAAATTCTATTTCTTGGAAGGAAAGGTGTGAAACTTGAGTTGTGGGATCCTCACCTCCTTGTCATTCCTCCCTATTTAACTCCTAGGAATGTTACTATCTCAATATCTATTTTTACTCATCTTTCCCAATGTAGAATCCCTGTTCTCACATGGCCTGGTCTCGCCAAGGGGCCTTTGCCTCCCCAGTTCTACTATGTAGCATCAGTCAGTATTTGTGCACTCTTGCCTTTTCTCTTACTCCCTCTGACCTCTGCCTTTTGTGTATGTGGCAGATTCTGGGTGCTTAACCTGACAAATTCATACACAAACTCAGCAAATAGTGATCTGCACCCTCCACTTTGCTAGACACTATAGGAAACTTTAATGTAGCATGAAATTCCTAACCTCAAGGATGCTTACAATCTATTTGGTGAAACAAAATGTGCAAGCGATAATACAAGTTAAATAACTAAAAGCAAGACTTTACTAACACTAAGTTGTGTGATACAGTTGTGTGCTATAGTAGTTAACTATGGGCTATTTTGCATGGGCAAGGCTTGATGGAGAAGGTAAACGGAATTGAACATTTAAGAGAGGCTAGCTAGAAAGTTGAGGAGAGGTGCTCAGAGGGCATTGGAAGAGCCATGTCCTTAATCCCACACCTTTCGCTACACTTCTTTTACATTTGGCTGTTCCTGAGTTATATCTTTTTGTAATAAACTGTTAGTCTAGTTAATAAAATGTTTAGCTAAGTCTGTGAGCCCTAGCAAATCAAACCCAAGGAGGGGATCATTGGAAACTTCAGAGAGAAAATGAAAGATTGAAAAGAAAAAGGGGATACCCAGATGGGTCTTCGGGAACTGTAAGAACACTAGTTGGGTTTGTTGAGGGGGTTCAAGATGAGAGGGTGGGGAAGCTGGACAGTTCAGCGGGCTAAGTGCTCGCTTCGCAGCCCTGTGGACCCAGGATCGAGTCCCGGCCCCTGCCATGTGCTGAGCTGGGGTGTGCTTCCCATGCAGGAGGCCTCCAGTTCAGTTCTCGCCCCCAACCCCCCATTTGGCCCCTGGCTTGAGGGGGTCTGCCTCCCATGCAGGAGGCCCCCAGCCCAGCTCCAGCTCTGCATGGCTGCCACCCACCTGTGTGGAACAAAACCTTGTTGAAGGCTGATGACGTACAACTATGGAGACTGCTCTGGGCCTTCCTCCTCTCTGTCTCCCTCTGTCTCTCTGTCTCTCTCTGTCTCTGTCAAAAACAAAATAAATCTTAAAAAAAAATGAGGGCATTATGTCTGACACTTGAGCACTTATAATAATGCTATATGTGGTGTTCCTCATGTACATTCTAATGTAATCCTCATTACAAGCATACAAGGTAAGCACTATTACTCCTTTTTACAGCTGGGGGAAATAGGCTCAGAGAAGTTACATTGACTCACCCAAGGTCAAACAAGTAGTGGAGAAACATTTCAGACAGGGAATAATTGGGGTGGAAGAGTGTGGATTTTCATCATCTTAGGCCAGTTCTTAGTTCATGATGTCCCCAGTGGTTTCTCAACTTTCTTAGTTATGACACCCCTTAGTTCTTTAAAGGAATAATCAGGATTATCTGGAGATCTGATGTATGTCCAGGCATTGATGTAGGACTGGAAAGTTCAAAAGTTTAAGTCCTCAGACTAGTTAAAGCAAAGATAGAATCGTTTTCTTATATCTCAATCTGCTTGATTCCTCAGTAATGTAGCAGCTTGGCTATAGTGACTCCATTTTATTTTTTCACTCTATTCCTCACCAATAAAAACTGATCTTTGGGCACATTATTTCTCAGTCTAATTTCTTAACAGTAAAATAAGAGATAACATCTGTCTTGCTAGATCGTTGTAAGAGAATTATGTCCAGCACCTAACCCATTTTCTGGCAAAGTTACTCAAATCCTGATGGTGATTATTATTAAAGTTCAAATTTTCTCTTGACAAAATGATTCTCTTCATCATCTTGCCCTTAACTTCTGTTAGCATGTTGGTGCTCACTCTTGCTTTCTTTGTCTCTGTCTCTTTAGTGCCCTGATTTTACCATGCCTTTGCAAACCTCAGATATTCAACTTCCTCGTCACTGGGATTTCTCAACTTTAACTCAGGCTCAAATCACAACCATCTTTAAAAAAATGGCAAAACAAATCACCCATTCTCAAACTCTCCAGCTACCATGTATTTCCTAGCCACAGTCACATTTTTCAAGAAGTGTTTTAACTCACCCTCCTCTTCCAATCTGTGTTTTTTTGTGGGTTTTTTTTTTAATATATATTTACTTATTTATTTATTTTATTTTATTTTATTGTTTTTGACAGAGAGAGAGAGAGATAGATACAGAGATAGAGAACTGAGCTGGGGTCACTCCCCAGTTCAGCACATGGGTCCCCACAGGCCGGGGCCGGGATTCGATCCCCGGTCCCTGGCACAGCAAAATGAGCGCTCAATCCACTGAGCCATCCCGGCTTCCCCACAATCTGTTTCAAAGACAAAAACAATGTGAGGCACCTAGAACAGGTAAATTCATAAAGACAGAAGAGGTAACCAGGCACTCGGTAGAGGAGGGCACGGGAGACTATAGTTTAATATGTACAGAGTTTCTATTCGGCATGGTAAGTTCTGGAAATGCGGGGTGCTGGGGTAGCCCAGTGGTTGAGCACCTGACTCACAAATGTGAGGTCGGGGGTTGGATTCTCAGCCCCAGCCTGTGCTGAGATGCTGCGCAGCTGATGACCCTTGGGATGGCAGTGAGGGTTCCCACCTCCCATGCAGGAGGCCCTAGTTTGGTTCCTGCCCCATGCTGCCCCGTACCCACACAGCAGTACAACTGCAGGGACTGCTCTGGGCCCTCCCCTCTTCTCTCACCTACTCTCAAACAATAAAATAAGAGTAGGTAAGAGAGAGAGAAGGGGGGAGGGCCAAGAGCAATCTCCATAGTTGTCCATCATTAGTTGTGACATGGTTTCATTCCACATAGGTGGGTGTGGGGTCACACAGGGTGGGTACCAAACCCTAAACCTCTTGATTGCAAGGCAGGGGCTCAACCACTGAGCTATCCATCCCCTCTGTTTCATTCTTTTTTTTTTTAGATTTATTTTTATTGTTTTTGATAGAGAGAGACAGAAGTGGGAGGGCCAAGAGCAGTCTCCATAGTTGTACATCATTAATTTCCGATATAGTTTCAATCCACAGGTGGGCTGCGCAGGGCAAGAACTGGGCCAGGGGCTTCCTGCATGGGAGACACTCCTCTGGGAGCTGGGGGCCTCTGACATGGGAAGCCCCGGTGGTGGGGGGGAGCCGTGCCCCCCACATGGGAAGCTCACCTTGGCAAGAACCAAACTGTGGGCACACTCCAGCTCAGCATATGGGTCTACATAGGCCTGGGTCCCGTATAAGTTCCTCAGATTCTCCGGATCCCCAGATCCCCAGGGTGACTGCAAGACTGGTGCTCAACCTACTGAGCCAACCCCGCATCCCCTCCTTTTCATTCTTGATATCAATAACTTGAAATTTCTTTTTTTTTATCAGTCTTTTTAGTGGTTTATCAATTTCTGTTGTTTTTCTTTGTCATATATCTGCTCTCTATTTCATAATTTGTACTCATTTATTATTCATTTCCATCTATATTTGGAGATTTAATTTACTATTCTTTTTTTAGTTTCTTAAAATAGAAGAGTAGATCATTTTATTTCAATTTGTCTAGTTGTTAAAATAAATAAATAAATAAACATCAAGCCAGAATGGAATCACTTTTGCTAAACCACATCACCAAACCAAAACTTAATAACTAACCTAATTGCAGTTTCAGATTCTCCCAGGAGTGGAATTTTTAAACCAATCACTCTGGAATTTCCTGGTTGGCACTAGTGAGGTAAACTATCTGATAAGACTCCCTGCTTTCCCCTAGGATGTATTTGCCTCAGATAGTCCACTCTTTTAACTTCTTTTAAGAATTATTTATTTATTTATTTATTTGTTTGTTTATTTATTTATTTATTTTTGACAGAGAGAGAAAGAGACAGAGAGAGAACTGAACTGGGGGAACTCCCCAGTTCAGCACATGGGTCCACACGGACCGGGGCCGGGATTCGATCTTTGGTCCCCGGCACTGCAAAGTGAGTGCTTAACCCACTGAGCCATCCCAGCTTCCTCTTTTAACTTCTTAGTCCCACCCTCTTTCTGCCTATAAAAACCTTCCATTTTGTACAACTCAGGGGGTACTCCCTTCTAGTTGCTAGATGGGATGCTGCCCAATACATGAAATGCTTAATAAAGCCAATTAGATCTTTAAATTTACTCTGATGAATTTTGTTCTTTAGCATAGTATATTCATTGGCACATAGCATATTTTCTTTATCATTCTGTTAAAAATATCTTCTACCTTCTAGTGTGATTTCTTCTTTAGCCTATGGATAATTTGGCTTCTTATCTCATTACCTAAACAGTTTTCGCTAAAGTCACCAATGACTGACTGCTTATGGGTAAATCCACTGAACTTTCAGTTTCATTTTGGCCTTTAAGTAGTTGAGGAAATTATTAACTACTTCCTTGAAGTTTGGGATCTTCGCTTTGTGGGGAAGGAACAAACTCCTCTACTCTCTAGGTTCTGGCTGCTCTAATAATCAAATAGACATGAGACTAGCAATAGAAAAGAACCAAATTTAATACACACGTGTATGGGAACCCCACATACATGAGACAGTGAGACCCCATGTGCAGGAGAGGTTCACAGATATGAGTAGAAAGGGGGATTGAAGATATATAAGATGACCTGAGGTAGGGATGAGATAATGCATATTGGAGGTTTCACAGGGTCCTTGCAGGATGATAAGAAGAGCAGCTGTTTAGTAAGAAAAAGTTTTCCCTGTCATACGTAGGTGGGTCAAAAAGGTTATCACGGATAATCTCTTCCTATGGGTAAGGCCCCTAATTTAAATTCTAGGTAGTTAAAGGGAGAGACAGAAGTTTCTCTTGACCCTGAAGCTAAAATTGACTTTAGTTCAAAACAATCTGCATACTACAGAAGCACATCTTGGGGTGAGTAGCTGTGAATCCCCACAGTTCTCAACTGTGTTTCATTCTCAAAGATGGTGGCATGGAGTCTTGCAGAGAGACATTCTACCCCTCTGGCTGAGCTATGGCCCTCAATACCAGGGTGAGGTGAGGGGCAAGATCCTGTTCGGCGTCTAGAAGGAGAACTTCTATTTGGTGTTTAAAGGCAAAACCCTCTTCTTCATCTATGGTAGATCTGTGATATAAAGGGCAGTGAGGTGAAGAAGGAAGCATTTAGGGTCTGCACAAGCTTACAGAACCTGGCTTTTGTCTAATCTGTGTTTGAGACGTTGGACTAATCAGTGCTATAAGAAGGAACAAAAGGTATTGTCATTAAATATTCAATCTCCTTTTTATTCCTCCTAACAGCCTTTCAATGAGTGGTATTGTTTTCATTTTATAGATGATGAAATAGAGACAGAAAAGACCCAAGAAACTTGCCCACAGTCCCATAGCTAGGTAGCCAGACTGGGAACCTTAGTCGTTGGGCTTAGGGCACTGAACTACCTGAGATGAACTGTGTGAAAGGCATTGGCCCAACACAGAGGAGGAGGAAGACAGCGAAGGGGTAAAGGGAACAGAGGATGAATTCCATCCGCTACACTCTTTCACCTCATACACCACTCTTTTAATGACTCCTGCCCCAGCCCACCCCAGCCCACCCCAGCCCACCCCCGTTAAAAAAAAAAGTCCTGCTGTTCTTATTGTACATCAAATAAATTCGATGACCTTTAGCATAAAACTCTAATTGAGATCAACAAACCCTGTTACATAATAAAGCAAATTTTATTGAATTATAATTAGTATGCACACTAGAAAGAGCCTGCTTTCCAAATCTCAGTGATCCCTGATTTGCATGAACAATTTATTCCCAAGCACAGGGCATTTGGGAAGTTTTCTCTTTGCTGTTTCAACATGTGCTTTCTCACAGAGATAGACTTTTGCATTTACAAGGGGCGGTCAAGAAACTCATGGAATGGGGCCAGTTATCGAAAAGGTGGGAGTTCTAGAGCACACGGTTTGATTATGTGACTTATTAGTATATGTGCCAAATTTCAGCCTACTTGCATCCGTGTTCTTTCAGATATCATAGAAGAAGCATGCCAAACATAAGAAAACTCCAAGTATGGATAAAATTGAATTTCACACTGTCTTTGAGTTCCTCCCAAAACAAGGGAAAACACCTCAAACCATTTTGGGAAAGATGTTAGCACTTTATGGGTACTGTTGCCCTTGAAAATTCATGGTTTATAAGTGGCATAGCCTTTTCAAGCAAGGTAGAGAGTCAATAGAAGATGACCTCCATTTGGGACGCCCTGTTGAGGCCACTTCCTCAGACATTGTCAAAAAAAGTTGAAAACTTATACTGGAAAATGCCAGGTTGAATAAAAAGCAGCTTGCAGAAATGGTTGGAGTATCACCTACAACCATTTTGAATATTCTCCATCAGCATCTAAGGATGTCAAAAGTCAGTGCAAGATGGGGACCAAGAATGCTCATACCGCTTCAAAACCAACAGTGTGCTAAGCGTTCACGATGTTGTTTTTTTTTGTTTTTTTTGTTTTTTTTTTTCTCTTTGGGGATCTTAATGATTTTTTTTTTATATCTTTTTTATATTTATAGAGAGTAATTATTTTATCTTCAGTGCATATTTATTTCTATTTTACTCTTGACAGATAGAGAGACAGAGACAGAGACAGCTAGAGAACCGAACTGTGGGAACTCCCCAGTTCAGCATGTGGGTCCTGCCTGGGCCGGAGCCGGGATTCGATCCTCAGTCCTCGTGGCCTCAAAGCGAACGCTCAAACCGCTGAGCCGTCCCGGCTTTCCCCTACGATGGTTTTTGAACCTCTGCAGAGACAACAAAGATGACATTTTCAACCCATTGTCACTGGAGATGAAACTTGGGTTTGTCATTATGAGCCTGAGTCAAAGCAGGTGTCCACAAAGTGTCATGAAAAGGGCATGACACTCCCTAAGAATAGGCTGACCAGATGTCCCCTTTTATTTATTTTTATTTATTTATTTTTATTGTTTTTGACAGAGAGAAAGAGAGAGAGAGAGATACAGAGACAGAGAGAGAACTGAACTGGGGGCACTCCCCAGCCCAGCACATGGGTCCGCAAGGGCCGGGGTCAGGATTCGATCCCAGGTCCCCAGCGCTGCAAAGTGAGCGCCCAACCCACTGAGCCATCCCAGCTTCCCCTATTTTTTTTTTTTTTAAGATTTATTTTAGGTGAAGCAGGGATGGTTCAGCAGGTTGAGCACGGGCATTGCAGCCCCGGGGTTTGAGGATCGAGTTCCAGTCAGGGGTGCAGGAGTGGGGGGTTCCTGCCTGGGGCTTGCCTCTCATGTGGGAGGCCCTTGGCCCAGTAGCCACCCTGTGCAGCTCAGCACCCACCTGTGGAATGAAACTACGTCGAAAACTAATGACATACAACTATGGAGACTGCTCTGGGCTGTTCCCCTTCTCTCTCTCTCTCTCTCTCTCTCACCTTCTCTCAAAACAATAAACGTTAAAAAAAAAAAAAAAGGAGTCTGTGAAGAAGAGGAAAATGGAGAAAAAGAGGTTCTGCTTTGGTACAACCATGTGCCCGTGCACAAGAGCAATGTTGCGTTGGCTACTCTTCACCACTGTGGCTTCCAAAACGTTAAAACGCACTCCCTACCGTCCAGATTTGGCTCCTTCTGAATATTATTTGGTCCTAAGTATGAAAAAAACGGCTTTGAGGGAAAACAATTTACAGAAGAAGAAGTTAAAACTACAGTTTGAGGGCAAAAACAAAACATTTTTTCCGAGGGTATAAATAAAGTTACCGAAAGATCTGAAAAGCGAATTAGGGTTAAGGCTGCATATATTCAAAAGGAAAAATAGAGGTATTTTTACCCTTCTTCCCTTTCAGTCCACGAATTTCTTGACCACGCCTCATAGGAACTGCTATTTCAAAGTAGGGGAGAGATATATCCTGAACTGAAGGCATTTTCTCTTGGTTTCTACAGAGCCACAAGCCTTAGCGCTGACGTGAGCAGGTTTAAGGTGCCGGCCAGGACGCTCGCCGAACCGCCCGCCTCTCCCCGCTGGCCCTCCCGCGGAGTCTGCGGGGGGCGGGGGTCACCACTGATTGGCTCACGTCTTGGCCAAGGGCAGCACGGCCTTCAGAGGGCAGCGGAGGATGATAGGCTGCTGGAGACCCGCCCGAGGCCCCGGATTGGTGGAGCCCGTAGGGTTGGCTCACAGCCCCTGCGGCTCTCGCTCTGGTGCAAGGCGGCGATGGCGACTATGACTGCGTTCCTGGGACGGCGTGTGACAAGCTGGAGGCTTCGGACATCGCTGTCACCGCTCTCCGGCCTCGTTTCCCAGCGGGCCCACTCGCTGTTGCCCGTGGACGATGCGATCAACGGGCTCAAGGAGGAGCAGAAGCAGGTAGGGAGCCTGGCCCCCTTTCCGGTCCCAACGCGTCGTGGGCCCCATCGTCTGCCTGCTTGGTGGTCGCTTTGGCGCTCTTCTGCCCACCACCCACCCAGCCTGGGCGTGTGCCCAGCTGCCAGAACTAAACGAGGAGTCAAAGGGAGAGAGCGGCCACCAGAGGTGGCAAAAGGGCCGTCAATCTGTCTGAAGTCCCCCCTTAGACCTGAACACTGCCTAAGGCTCTGGTTCTCAAACCTGGTTAATCACCACCCCCAAGAAATCTTTTCCGAATACAGTGACTGTATATACAGTGAAAGGTACAGTGTAATCTGACCCCACTGAGTTGGGGCACAAAGTTGAACAAAATAATTGAAAGGTTAACTATTACAAATGGGGTAGAACCAGAGCCCTTCCGGAAGCAGACTGTTCACTTGGACAGAGTTCCCCAGGAACGGAATTTCCTTGGGGCGCTTAGTACGTGCCTGCGCCTCCCCGATCGCCAAAGCCTATTTTGGTTTATGTTTAGCAGATAGAGCTTTAAATCACCCGGGATAGAAAGGGTTTAATCCTAGTCTCAAACTTTCTTGTCAAGAGCAGTTTCTAATCTCTTTTAGCTAATGGTTGGAAAAGAGCCCGCACCGAGAACTGAAGTGTGTGGGGCTGGAGCCCAATACATGGAGGCAGGGGGAGATACTAGGGAAAGCTAGAGGGTCAGCTCATGCAGGGCCATCTAAGTGCAACGGAATGCTATGGAATTATTTTATATAGAGGAATGGCTTGTTTTTTGTTTGTTTTTTTAATCTTTTTCCAAAGCTGGGAATGCTGGGATAGCTCAACACGTTGAATGCTTGCCTTGCAACCTGGAGTTCTGGGGATTGAATCCTGATCCCCTGCCTGTGCAAAGCCATATGCTGAACTGTGGCGCAACTGGTAACCGCTGGGATGGCTCCTAGTGAAGGTTCTTGCCTTCCCAGTGGGAGGCCCTGGTTCTGTTTTTGCCCCAGGCAGCCCCACTTCCACCTGTGAGGAATGAAACCATGTCACAACTAATGATGTACAACTATGGAAACTGCTCTGGGCCCTCCCCCCAACCCCCACCCCCACTCCTCTCTCTCACTCTCACCTTCTCTCAAACAAATAAATGTTTAAAAAATATATTTTACTGTTTCAAAAGAACCTGTCTACCTCTTCTCTCTAGCTTCGTCAGACCATGTCTAAGTTCCTTCAGGAGCACCTAGCCCCCAAGGCCGAGGAGATTGATCGCAGCAATGAATTCAAGAACCTTCGAGTGAGTCCTGAGGCCCACACTGGATGGGTGGGTGGGTGGGGTTCAGTCTCAGAGTTTGGCTGGGTTGGTCTGGGAGTTGCACTGCTGCCTGGAAGGGCTCATAGTCTTCTGGTAAATGAAACCTCCCTAAGAATGCAACCCTTCTCTGTAAAGCATTTGGGTGTCCTTGCTCCAGGTGTCCAGGCATCTGTGACTAGCTGCCTTCTCACAACTTACTGCACTCACTCCATTCTATTGGTAGGAGTTTTGGAAGCAGCTGGGGAACCTAGGAGTTCTGGGCATAACAGCCCCTGGTGAGTACAGTTTCTTTCTCTAAAGAGAACTTTCCTTGCATGCCCTTTTAACACTGGTCCCAAAAGAAGCAGGAAAGGAAGGGAAAGATTATGCTCGGAGAAACACAGAACTTCTCCCCCTTGGATCTGAGAAAGCAGTCAAGGACTGTCAGGGCAGAGGAGTACACCCTTCTACTTCTTTAGGCATTGATATATGTAAGGCAAAGATTAGGTCAGTGTGGTTCACTTGGATCAGGATCATTCAGACTCTTCAACTCTGCTTGCTTAATAAGCTCCCCCAGGTGATTTTGGCAGCTTAGTACCTCAATCTTACTATATCCTCTAACCCCTAAGCTCTACCCTACCAGTAGCATCTAGGCAGGACTACTCAGGAGAGGTGTGTCTCTGTGGATATTGCCTGTGTCCTCTGCCCACAGCGTGGCCCTGGAGCTCATTTGGGAGCAGATGGTGGTGTGGAGGAGAGGGGTGCTTGTCTGACACTCCACATAAGGTGGCCAAATGATGTGTTTTAACAGGCTCTACCTGGGCCTGCCCTGTATCCCCCTGTGGGTCTTACTATTTATTGCCAGGGATAAAGGGCAGGGAGCTGGTGGGCTCTGGTTTGGATATTGTCCTCTGAAGGAGAGGCCCAGCCTGGCTTACAGTGCCCAGTAAATAGATGAGCTAGTGGTCTCACCAACCAAAGCCTAGATGGCACACCTTGTTTTGGTTTGTATTCATTTGGTCTTAGAATATAGATGGAACATAATGTACTTCTTACATTTTCCCCTCATCCTTTGGAGACAGTTCTGGGATTTGAGCTTATTATAGAAAGTTACATCATGCGTAATGATAAAATGAAAACACTTAAAAATTTAGACCAGGGTTATCCAATCTTTGGCTTTCCTGGGCCATATAGAAAGAAGAATTGTTTGGGGCCACACATAAAATATTAACACTAACAATAACTGATGAGCTTTAAAAAAATCTCAAAAAAAAAATCTCATAATGTTTTAAGAAAGTTTATAGGGGATGCTGGGATAGCTCAGCAGTTGAGCACTTGTCTCACAAGCATGAGGTCTGGAGTTTGATTCCTGGCCCCAGCCCGTGCAACCCCATATGCTGAACTGCAGCGCAACTAGTACCCGCCAGCATAGCATGGCAGTGAAGGTTCTGCCGCCCATGCAAGAGGCCCCCAGTTCCTGCCGTGCATGGCCCCACATCTACCTATATGGAATGACACCATATCACAACTAAAAATATACAACTATGGAAAGTGCTCTGGGCCCTCCCCATTTCTCTCTCTCACCTCTCAAACAATAAAAAAAAGAAAGAAAAAGTATATGAATTTGTGTTGGACTGCATTGAAAGCCATCCTGAGCCGCATGTGGCCCATGGGCCATAGGACAAGTTTGATTTAGACCTGGTGCATCCAACTTTTGTCTTCCTTGGGCCACATTGAAAGAATTGTCTTGGGCCACACATAAAATACACTAACACTAATGATAGCTGATGAGCTAAAGAAAATCACAAAAATATGATGTTATAAGAAAGCTTACAAATTTGTGTTGGGCTGCATTCAAAGCTGACCTGAGCTGCATTCGGCCTGTGGGCCACAGGTTAGACAAGCTTGATTAGACCATCTTAATAGAAAATGATAGGGGGAAGGCCACTGGAACTCCAAAACATTAGCTTTCTTTCACTCTGTCTGAGGGGTTTATGAACCCCCGTAAGAGAATATGCTTCTGAATCAGGTGGTATTTAATGGAAGAAAGAGGCAATTAGAAATCAGATAACCCTTTCAAGGGAGAACCTTGAAAAGAAAGCCAGATAGAGTTCTGGTTTCTGCATGGTTGTCCTGATAGCTGTTTCCAGTGTCTCCCATCTGTGGGTGATCCTGGAATTGCAGGGTCGGGCCACCCTTTCCCTAGAGCCTTGGATGAGCCTGACTTCTTGGTCAGAGTGAACATGGGTGCGGAGGGTCTCACTAGGGTTTACTCAAACAGGAGGGCAGGGGGTTGGTGCCAGATGACCCAGCCACTTTGATTTTGGATCTGCTGCCACGGAAAAAGCAGTTTTTATGAGAAATTCTGAAATTCCCTATCAGCGTCTCTTTTGCCCTCTACTGCACTGCACACCAGATTTTCTCTTAGTCTGTGGCTCTCCTGTCCTCTGTTACTAATCTTGCTTTTTTCTATTTTCTTTTTCACTTTTTTCATTGAGATATAATTGACATATAACAATGTGTAAGTTTAAGATATACGACATGTTGATTTGATAGTCCTACTTCTTTAGGTCCAAACTTATGCTATGAAAATCTTACCTTCCTCAAGCCTTTTATACACATCCTTTGCTTTTTATCTGTCTGTAGTGCTTTGATCCTCTCTCTTTGTCTTTCTTGGTAAAACTCCAGGTCCTCTTTTTTCATTTATTTATCTGTATACTGTAGCTTTCCAAATAGTGGATACTCAGGTTACCTTGTTCTTCGTTAAGAGGTCTTTCTGGGATAAAGCAGGAGTTGCAATGACTGAACGACACACCTCAGCTGACAGATGTAGCAGACAAGACCAGTTCTGCTTGTTTGTAAGCAGAATCCATGGCATTAGCCTGCTGACTTTGCTGGGGGAATTTCGAATAGGTGCTACAGGGTGTTTGCTGTCAGTAAATGTAAGTTTACTGTTACTGTCCTACTTTAATCTGGGCTGCCTTTTCCACTCCCAGTCCAGTATGGTGGCTCTGGCCTGGGCTACCTGGAACATGTGCTGGTGATGGAGGAGATATCCCGAGCTTCTGGAGCGGTGGGACTCAGTTACGGTGCCCACTCCAACCTCTGTATCAATCAAATTGTGCGCAATGGAAACGAGGCCCAGAAGGAGAAGTACCTCCCCAAGGTGAGGACATGGGGAAGCAGGAACACATGCTGATCTCACGGTGCCCTCCCTCATTGGCAAGCACAGGGCACACTTGCTTTCTGTGGCATGCTGCCTTGAACCAGATACAGTTAGTTTAGGAAGTGGTCAGGGATTTGATTTCAGATACTTAAGTAAAAAAAATTAAAAATAGAGCCAGACCTCCGGAGTTTGTCACAGGACAACATTTGCAGAGAGCACTTTAAGAAATGGAAGACTAGCATTATATAATAGACTCTGTTAACCAGAACATAAACAACCGGCAAAATTCCCATTTCCAGGATAAAGACAGGACTACTGAAGACAGCAATGTTAAATTACGTGCTGAAGGCCACATAGCTAACATGTCAGACAGCCGGAATGGTTGGAAAGGGGTTCTTTAAGCAGACAGTTCTTTTTTCAGGTAGCTGAGTCCTGCTAAAATGTTTATTTTCCGTAACAGTCTATTTATCTTGAAGTCTTGTTTGCATTTGGCATTTCCTTACTAAATCATTCTTATAGATTGTGCAAAGGAAAAGCAAATCACCTCCCACTGGAATTAGCATGGACTGTATATCAATATAGTATAAAAATAATATTTTTTACTATTTAAAGATTATTGACTATCAGATATCTCTCTAAAACAACTATCCTATTTACTTATTTATTTATTTATTTTAAGGTTTATTTTATGGTTTTTGACAGAGACAGAGAGAAGGGGGATGGCCCAGAGCAGTCTCCATAGTTGTACGTCATCAGTTTTTGGCATGGTTTTGTTCCACACAGGTGATGGGGGCCACGCAGGGCAGGAACTGGGCTGGGGCCTCCCACATGAGAGTCGCTCCCCCTCGAGCCAGGGTTCGAATGAAGAGGGGTACAAGAGCTGAACTGGTGGCCTCCTGCATGGGAAACACACCCCAGTTCAGCATATCGGTCTACATGGGCTAGGGCCAGGATTCGATCCTTGGTCCTTGGGGCTATAAAGTGAGCCCTTAAACCTGCTGAGCCATCCTAGCTTCCTCTCATATTTCTTTTCACATTCAATTAAGTCTTTTAATTCTACCAATAAACCAGAAAAAGAAAAAATCATGAAGCTATTTGCATCTGGGGAAGAATATTTAGGGCTCTCCATTAAATCCAGTGCCAGGTATTTTGTTTTTTCATTTTAACTTAACCTGTATTAATACGAAGTTTTTGACTTGGTCTAATTCAGGGTGTTCAACCTTTTGGCTTCCCTGGGCCACATTGGAAGAAGAATTGTCCTGGGCCACACATAAAATACACTAACATGAATGATAGCTAATGAAGGGTTTTGTTTGTTTGTTTTAAGATTTATTTTGTTTTTGACAGAGAGGGACACAGAGACAGAGAGAAAGGGGAGGGCCCAGAGCAGTCTCCATAGTTGTATATCATCAGTTTTCAACATGGTTTCTTTCAACACAGGTGGGCGGGGTCTGCATTGAGCAGAACTGGGCTGGGGGCCTCCTGCATGGGAGGTACACCCCCACAAGCTGGGGGCAGAACCAGGGCCTCCCACATGGGAAGCTCACCCAGGGAGAACCGAACTGGGCCACACCCCATTTCAGCACATGGGTCCTCATGAGCAGAGGCCAGGACTTGATCCTCAGACCTCAGGGCTGCAAAGCAAGCGCTTAACCCACTGAGCCATTCCAGCTTCCCAGCTGATGAGTTTTGTTTTAATCGCAAAAAAATTCTCATAATGTTTTAAGAAAGTTTACAAATTTGCATGGGGCTGAATTCAAAGCCATCCTAGGCTGCATGTGGTCGACAGGCCGCAGGTTGGACAAGCTTGGTCTAATCAGAAATAATCTACTGAATGTCAACTATAATTTTTAAAAATATATATAGTCATAAGATATAAAGTACAGCATAGGGAATATACTCAGTGGTATTGTAACAGCTATGCACAGTGTCAGATGAGTAGTAGATTTGGGGTTATTACTTTGTGGGGTAAATGTCTAATCATGTTTTGTACACCTGAAAATACAAGTAAATAACATACTGAATAATGTATTACTGATTTATTTATATACAGGTGAAATGGCAAATTAGCTAAATAATGAAATGGTTTCTGAACTAATTAATGAAATTAGCTAAATAATGAAATGAAATAGATTCTCCTTAGTTTTTTTTGTTGTTTTTTTTTCAGATTTATCTTATTGTTTAGAGAGGAGGAGAGGAGAGAGAGAGAGAGAAGGGGGAGGGCCCAGAGCAGTCTCCATAGTTGTACATCATTGCTTGTGACATGGTTTCATTCCACACAGGTGAATGTGAAGCCCCATGTGGGGGGAACCAAACTGGGGGCCTCCTGCATAGAAGGCGAAAACCTTCATCGCTGTGCCTTCTCAGTGGTTACCAGCTGCGCCACAGTTCAGCATATGGGTTTGCACAGGCAAGGGCTGGGAATTGAACCCTAGACCTCACGATTGCGAGGCAAGTGTTTAACTGCTGAGCTATCTCAGCATCCCACCCTAGTTTTTCTTACCTATCTAATTATGTTTCTGTACCTGGTGAGGTCAAAGTGGTTCCCTGTATTTTTGAGGTAGGTTGACCGGAGTACCATTTTAAATGGGACAGAAAACAACTGTTTCAAATGGTAGATATGGTCAGCCTAGTCTCACTAGGCTAAATTCAAGGTGCCAGTAGGCTGACCATATGTACTGTTTGAAACAGGACAGTACCATTGCTTTCTGTTCCATTTAAGACAGTGCGTCTTGCAAAGGGAATGGGAAAGGAGAGAGATTTTCAACATAAATACTAGACTTCTTTTCTAGGACTTTACCAATACCCTAGTCTGGAGGACAATTTGAAAGGGTGTCATATGAATAGGCAAGAGGTATCTGTGACCTCTTGTAGGTACTCCTGAAGTCATAACCGGATTCTCTGGGGTTTTCCTTACAGCTGATCAGTGGTGAGTACATCGGAGCCCTGGCCATGAGTGAGTCCAATGCTGGCTCTGATGTTGTCTCCATGAAACTAAAAGCAGAAAAGAAAGGTGAGGCCTCTCTTGACTTGGAAGCTGAAATGGGCAGGAGGACAGACCTTCTCAGGGTGAGGGGGCAATCATTGGGGGTGGCCTCTGCTAGGTTTCCAGAACTGTTTCACAGCTGGGCAGCTTTGTGCTTAGTAGCGGGTCTGTGGACAACTGGCTGAGGTGGGCTAACACGGCTAGAGTAAGCAGCCAAATTCCTGTTCTTAGGAGATTACTACGTCCTGAATGGCAACAAGTTCTGGATCACCAATGGCCCCGATGCTGATGTCCTTGTCGTCTATGCCAAGACAGATCTGGCTGCCGTGCCAGCTTCTCGGGGCATCACGGCCTTCATCGTAGAGAAGGTGAGTAGTGGGGATGGCGTGGTGGGAGGTTTTTGTCTCCTGACCATGGTGCCAGAGCTAGATTTCTTCCACTGATTGCAAACACAGGTGATGCTGTGCACTCTGCCAAGGCTCCCTGGGGTGGGGGTGAGAAGGAGAAACAGACTTAAAAGAGGATGGCTAAAATGTGGAGTGCAGGGAGGATGGGTCTGAGACCGGTGGAGCTGGCCACACAAGCAGGGCCCGGAAGATGACTGAAAGCAGACCGCAGGGTTTGACAATTGAATGTCCCCAGTGGCTGCTGAAAGCAGCTATAGGAGACTGAGGTGGGACTGGAAACTGGAAAAAGACTGCACTTTCCAAATCTTGACAATAAAAGCAAGAGGGAGATATAGAGCAAGAGTTAAAATGAAAAGTTGGGGTTCTGAGTTTGTTAGGAATGAGAGAACTGAACAAATTTTTTGGTAAAGAGAAAAGAAAATACGTGGGAGCAATGAGCAAAACACAATGGAAAGTTGAGGGAGAAGAGGTAAGGCTGGTTCCTGGTGATGGGGAGGAACAGCTGCCCAATGACCTTGAGGTAGGAAGCCAGGGCACCTGTGAGGGCTGGGGACGGGGAGAGTAGGTGACTAGGATTGGAGGACAAGAGAAGCGAGGAGCCCAGCGGGCTGGGCTAAGGTCAGAAATCTCAAGGTGGTGTGACGCCACTCTCCTCAGCCAGGAGGTGAAGGGAGCAGCAGGTGTGCTCTGCTGGGTACCTGCCAGTGCACACTGGCTCTCATTAGTCCAGCTCACACAGAGCACGCAGGTAGTTGAACTGATCCTGGGTGGGACGCAATTAGGTACTGATGGCAGAGGAACAAGGGGTCAGTACGTCTTGGAAGTGACTTCCCTGAGGAATGGAAATAAGGCCAGGAAGGGTCAGGAAGACCCCAGGGACTGGGTGTTGCTGTGAGAATTACTCCCATGAGAAGTGGAGAATGCAAGACAGCAGCCGAAGAGGCTGGAGTTGGGGTGGGGTGTTAGGGCCAGAGCTTCTAGGAGTGAGCAGTTGTGGACAGGGTGGGGGCCCTGGGCGTAGGATGCTGGTGTGCCTGCGAGTACAAGGACTAGCTGGGAATGTGGGTGTTTCTCAGGGGTCTTCCCTTGGGGCCTGGTTGATAATGGTCACCTTTTGTTTCTATAAAGGGTATGCCTGGGTTCAGCACCTCCAAGAAGCTGGACAAGCTGGGGATGAGGGGCTCAAATACCTGTGAGCTGATCTTTGAAGACTGCAAGGTTCCTGGTGAGTGTATGAGCGTAGATGGGCACCTGTCCTTACCCCTTCACAAGCTGAGAAAGTCCACTCTGGGTTACAGAGGCTCTCCAGGGTTAGCTCGCCAATGACTTATGGCTAGACAGTGGGCCTGCTACTGCTGTCCTTGCCCACTAACCCGTACATGTAGGACTGGGCTTTTGGGCAGCTATTTTTCCTGTGTGCCTGACTGTGGCTGCAATAAAAGGTGGTGTTTGCTGTATATCTTTCTACTCCAGGTACTGGAGTAGAAAGGTAAGACCTGCCCTCACCCACTAATGTCTTTCAGATTTCTTTATTTGTATGTTCCCTGTGCAGCTTGTGAGGTATTCACTAACAGTACTAAAACAAGCAAACAAACCCAGTACAGAGCCTTCTTTGTCAGCAGAAAGAAACTCCAAGGCCATCCATGATCCAGGCTTCCAGGTTGGAGATGTGCTCAGCAGTTTGTCACTAGTACTGAATGGCCCCGCTTTTGGACAAAGATTCTTCTGTGGACCACCCTGGGAGGGGAAGGGGTGGGTGATATTGGATGGAGCAGGCTCAACCTGGAGGAAAGAGTAATTATGCCCACAGATGTGAAAAGAACTAGGAAGGGGGTGCTAGGATGGCTCAGTGGTTGAGCACTCACTTTGCATCCCCGGGGACCCAAGGATCGAGTGCCAGCCCTGGCCTGTGCAGACCCATGTGCTGAACTGTGGTGTGGGAGGCCTCCAGTTTGGTTCTCTTCCCCTCCCCACTGTTCAGCCCCTGCCTTGGGGGTGGGGGAGGGGGGTGCCTCTCATGCAGGAGGCCCTGGGCCTGTGAGGCCCCCCACCCACCTGTGTGGAGTCAAACTATGTCGAGGACTAATGGTGTGCAGCTATGGAGACTACTCTGGGCCCTCCCCCTTCTCTCTGTCTCTGTCAAAAATAAAATAAAAGAACTAGGAAGGGTTTGGATGACTTCTAGACCAAATCAGCTTTTCTTCTTTCCTATCTAAGGCAGTGAAGGAAGAGAAGGGGAAACTCTAAGGATGGGGCCTTTATGTCTGTTCTTATGGATGGGTGTATGTGTGGGTGTGGGTGGTGGTATCCATCTAGCAAGCTCACTTCAGGCTGGAAGTGGTAAGGTTCATCCTTTTCTCACTCAGAACCCTAGCTGAAGGTCTAGTGACATATTTTTGTGCCTTGTGTGAGAGCCATGGTACCAAACCTAGTAGCTTTTATAAAAGAGGAATCTGTGGATAGCTCTCTTCCCTCTGACCAGCATTTTCCCCACCAGCTCAGAACATCCTGGGCCATCAGAGTAAGGGTGTCTACGTGCTGATGAGTGGGCTGGACCTGGAGCGGCTGGTGCTGGCCGGGGGGCCCCTCGGGTAAGTGTGAGGCTTCGGAGAGGTGGCTTTTGGACTCCCTGGCAAGCGGTGCCCTTGCCGACAGCAGCTGCAGCCATCGCCTTATGAGCCAAGGGGAGCTGCGTCCCAGCAGATGCACCTTCTCTCCTGGAGACAAAACACCTCCTCCTCCCACTTATAGTTTCTTCACGCTGAAGGGAAAGGTCATTAGGTGATAGACAAAAGGCCTCAGGAGGAATATTGCTTAGTTTCTCAGGATGTGAAACATGATGCCCAGGCTCTAAGGCCCCCATATGCAGGGGTCCTGCCACTCTGTCTTGTCTCAGGGGAAGGGGCACAAGTCCAGTGCAATGACTAAGCAGAGGTCACAAGTGTCCTCACTCTCCTCTTCTTCCTAGAACTCCAACTCCTTGTGTCCCTGAGCTGTCCCTCCGTAGCCTTCCCACACTCGCTTTGTCACGCCAGCTGGCCGTGGAGAGACAGTGAGGCATCCCCTGGTGTCTCTCTCCTTTCCACAGGATCATGCAGTCTGTCCTCGACCACACCATTCCCTATCTTCACGTGAGGGAAGCCTTTGGCCAGAAGATCGGCCACTTCCAGGTGCGTCAAATGCTGTGCTGAAATGTGCTCTTACATGGGCTTCACTTTTTTTTTTTTTTTAATACTATTTTTTTTTTAATATTTATTTATTTATTTTTGACAGAGAGAAAGAGAGAGAGAGAGATACAGAGACAGAGAGAGAACTGAACTGGGGGAACTCCCCAGTTCAGCACATGGGTCCGTACGCCCAGGGCCGGGACTCGATCCCCGGTCCCCGGCGCCGCAAAGCGAGAGCTCAACCTACTGAGCCATCCCGGCCTCCCCTGGCTTCACATTTTAATTAGTGAGCACACAGGACAAGGGCTATGGGGCATTTACTGTCCTTCTCCAGCAGAATGAGTCTGAATGCTTGTAATGCAGGCTTCTTCAGCATGATGCTTCCTGGCTTTGGAAGTTGTCAGGAAGTTCATCACGTCCTCACTTCCTGAGATGAATGAACCAGGCATTGCAAGATTAGAGGGTGAAGTGTGCAGGTTGTGGGGAGGCATGGGGGAAAGGGCGGGGCACCTCCGGTCACACTTTCTGGTCTGAGATGCTGCAGGACGTTAATGAGGGTGGTGGAGGGTGGACGGCCGTTCCAGGATGCAGCGGTAGCCTCCGACCTTAACCGCAGCCCCACCACCGTCTGTGATCCCAGGCAAGTTCTAACTCCTCTCTGTGCCCTGACGTCCCCCTTCCTGACTGTCAGGTTGCTACTGCTGACCTACTTCTAGTAACGAGGGACAGTTTCTGAGAGAAATGTGGCTCCAGCATGTTGACTCGTGACCTCCCTTTGTGCCCAGTTGATGCAGGGAAAGATGGCTGACATGTACACCCGCCTCATGGCATGTCGGCAGTATGTCTACAACGTTGCCAAAGCCTGTGATGAGGGCCACTGCATCAGCAAGGTAAGGTCCAGCCCCAGAGGAGGCAGCGGTTTCTGGGGCTTACTGTCCACGTGGCCTCGGCAGGGCCCTGCTGACCCGGGGCCTCCTCCCACAGGACTGCGCAGGTGTGATTCTCTACTCAGCTGAGTGTGCCACAAAGGTGGCCCTGGACGGAATTCAGTGTTTTGGTGAGTGGCCCCCACTGCCAGGGCTGCCCCTGCTCCCAGAGTCTGGTTCCTCTTCGCCTCTCCCAGTCTGAGCTTCAGCGAGCTGCAGTTGAGCTGATGCTGATAGGCTCCTTCTGCCCCAGTTACTAGGACAGGAGAAGCAATGAGAATACAGCTAGAGGTTCTGCATTGCCACTACTTTCAGCAACGCCCCGCTCATCCTCTTGCCCTCCCCCTCCCCTCCCCCCGCAACCTGGTCCTGTGGACACTGGGAAATGGGCAGAGAGATGCCTCAGAGTTGGGACAGCCTGTTTCAATGCTGCACAGTAGTTAAGAGCATAGAGTCAAGCCAGATGACCTAGGTCTGAATCCTGGCTCTACCACTGACCGACTGACTTGTGCAAATTCACCTCTCGGCCTGGCACCCAGTAAGTGCTATGCAGTATCTCCTTGTCCCCTTTCTCCATGTCTGCCAGTCACTGTCCCCTCACCCTGCCTGCTATTCTCCACTCTAGGTGGCCTTCCAGCCACCCACCCCCCACAACCCTCCCTCTAGCTGTCTTTTGCTGCTTCTCCTTAATTGGTCTCCCCTCCTTTGGCCTGTTTGTACGTTCTTGGCCTTCTGTTGCTATCCTTGCTTTGCCCACTGCAATTCACTCTTCCTGTTGTCCTCTCTTCTCTCCCTAAACCCTGGCTGCAGGTGGCAATGGCTACATCAATGACTTTCCCCTGGGCCGTTTTCTGCGAGACGCCAAGCTGTATGAGATTGGGGCTGGGACCAGTGAAGTCAGACGGCTGGTCATCGGCAGAGCCTTCAACTCAGACTTCCACTAACTCCAAGCCCCTTCACCCCACTTTCCAGCACCTAGAGGCCTTTGGAAGTAGAGGTGTAGCAACTCTACTCCCTTGCCCGAGGCAGACCCTGCTGCTTGGCTGTCCTTGCGTCAGCTCTCTGGCCTCTGTATGAGGTTGAGTTCTCCACAATGGCTGCCAAGCACTGTGGGCCTCACAGCCAGTCCAGCCAGCCAGCCCAGGAAAAGCAGGCAGTGGCTTAAAGTAGACTCAGCAAGTACGGTGGCTTTTCTGGAGCTGGCTGGGATAGGCTTGGGGACTCTGAGCCCTTGCTCTCTGTCTTCTGAGCCTAACGCCCCCACCTTCCAGGGTGGGCACCTCGGGGCAGGAAAGTGACCACCCCTTTTCCTTGGCTGATCCTCTGGCAGGGAGCCCTCTGCTCAAGTACAGCAGAAGCATTGCCCTTCTCCATTTATTTGAACTTGACAGCCTCTTTCTGGAGGAAAAAAAACAAAACCTCGCCTTTGTTTTTGCTGATTTTGAGGCCCACTCTGCAGCAGCCCTTTTATCCCTCCAGGGCTCATGTTGTAGGGCTGAAATCCCACTGTGTTGGGGTGCATCTCTGAGAATGGGACTCAGAACACGTGTGCACCCAGAGTCCACTGGGGGGCGGAGACCAGCATGCTTGTGAATGATCAGCTCAACGCTGGCCTCTGACAGCACCTATGAGCCCTTTGGCACTGCTCTGCCATCGTCCAGTCCTGGCCATGTGACAGCCCACAGCTGAATGGACAGCAGGCCTGAGCTGTCTGGCTCAGCTCCAGCCAGGCTGCCTATGAACATTTCTCTGAACACCCTATGGCTACTTTTGTTACAGCTGCACAGCGGCTGCTGTCATTTTGTATTAAACATTATGAAGCAAACCCATCTGCTTCTACACTGGTCTTTTTTGGGGAGGAGCAATAGACTTGCTGCTGCCCCCTATCTAGTTCTAGCCTCATGTCCTTGAGAGTGGCTGGTCCAAGTCCTGCTCTTGCCCTCCAGCCTGCTCACTGGTGAAAAAGGACAAAGGGGTGGAATCAGCCCTCAGGAGAGAGGAGGTCTCAGCCTCCCTTCCCCAGATCTCCCAGGGATTTTTTTTTTTTTAACTGAACTGGAGGCCTCACCGCATTCAGGAAGCACACAAGTTCAGCATATGGGTCCGCACAGGCCGGGGCTGGGATTCAATCTTCAGTCCCCAGGGCTTCAAAGCGAGCGCTTTACCCACTGAGCCATCCTGGCTTCCCCTCCCAGGGATTTTTAAAGGGTGGAGGGAGCGCAGAGTGGCAAGAGTTTTAAAGCTAGAGGAAGCTCATAAATTTCTGGAAACCATCCTTATGTTTTTAAAAGATCAAGACAATTTGATTTTCCCAAGGTCGACATGGAAGTTATAATTCAGATCGCCAGAAATGGGGGTTTTGAGAATGCCAGCCTGGGATCCCACTGCACAGTGCCTGGATGGGACATAGCGTGGAGTGGGTTTGGGTTCTACCCCCATCTAAGATCCCTAAAAGAGAGAACTTTCTCTTGGCTCTCAGCCCAATGGCAGTCTTCGACTTCTGCTGCTGTAGGCAAGTGCTGTTACTTACCTCCCCCAGCAGCTTCCAGCCTGAGGGGATGACCCTGAGAGTGTGGCACTGTCCCTACCCTTCCCCTCCTTGTCTCCTGATATGCTGAAGGTGAAGTGGGCTAAAATGGTCTTCCTGCCTTTAGTGTGTAACCAGAACAACCAGCTTGGAGACATTCAGAATGAGATGGTTTGTCCAGGTAGTCCTTTCTACTGCTATATGTGGAATAGCTATATTTAGAAATAAAGCCAAAAAGTGAAAAAAAAAAAAATGTGTAGCCTGAATCCTGAATGGAAGAGCAAGGGGCACTTCAACTTCAGTTCTTGTGGGAGTTTTTTATTGTTTATATACATTGTGCAACTACACAGCATCAGCTGCCAGCCCTACTCCCTTCCTATGGCTGCCTCTACTTCCACTCCAATTTTAGGCAAGTCACAATAACAACAGCTCCTCTGTTGATTACCATCCCTGTTTTCCTACTACTTGCCCAACAGAAGCTAAAGGAATGGTTCTCCAAGGATGCCTGGGCACACCCTTTATCAGAATGTGGCAACCTGCAAAAACGAAGATTCCTGAATCTGCCCCAGAGCTAATCACATCTCCAGTGGTAATTCTGAAGCACAGGCAACCAATTAGAACAACTGATCTGGGGCCTAGAGGACGCTTCCCCAGAGGCCTGGGTCCTGATTCCAAACCTGTATAATCTAGTAATGGCCATCCCTGACCTGTGCAGCCCTCTCAGGTCTCTTCGACATGCTAGTTCCTTGATTTTCGCGACGGCCAGGGGAGGGAGACGAGGTTACCCAAGGTTCCATTCCAGGAGACCGGTAAGGTGAGTTGCCCCGGGCACGCCAGCAAACGGCGGGCAAATGAGCCCCGCCCAGACGCTGGGTGGAGCCAGAGCTGGTGTCACCGCGGCGTGGGGGCCGAGGAGGGGCGACCGGTTCACGTCCCGCCCCGCGGAGCTGGGACCCAGAACCCAGGTGGCCGTTAGTCGCGACCCGCAGTTAAAGGTAGGTTCCGGGTCTCCTCTCTGCCCCCTTCCACGAGGCATCGCGCGCCGCGTTAGCTGGGCTCGCGGGCTCGAGCTCGGGCGCGGCTCCGCGGGCTCTGCGTGGAGCTCGCCTGACCCCTGCCGGCTGCCCGCGCGGTCACAGGCGCTCAACCTCCGGCTCTCAGCCTTTGCCTGGTCCCGGTCTCTGGTTTCAAGATGCTAAGGGCTCTACGACGGTTTGAGGACATTAAGGGGTCGCGGGGTGGGGAAAGCCGGCTGTGCTCTGTCTTGTATCATTTCATGCAAAAAAAAAAAAGGCCACTTTTAGCAATGAGAAAAAGTAGAAAGGGCTCAGAACAAAAGCCAGTGGTTTTTGTTTGTTTTATTTTGTATCATGTTTTGTGTTCATGGGTTTTAAAAGATGACAGTTTACAAGGCTAAACCTTCCTTGCCTCCCCACCCCCACCGGATGAAACCACATTTGAATCCTTAAGAGATTCCTTTTGGTCATTCACTTCGTGCTTCTAAGTGATAAGCTTACTTATTAATTTCATTGCAGACACTTCTAAGGTTCGTTCTTTAAAGTGTATATATTTGGCTTATAAGAAGTTCATTACATGCCCATGTTTTCCTCACTTTCTCAGGCCAGTCCTGTCCACAGGCCAGCATTTGGGAACCCTAGGATCAGATGATGCAGAGTCCCATCCATATTCCTGGCTGTCCCCCTACCCCTGCCCACACTTAGTGCTCCTCAGTACCCAGAGCCCAGAGCCATACTAGTTCAGGGTGTGAGCCTGCCTCTCCCTGTGTGCTCTATGGTCACTCTTGTAGAGAGCTCTTCTTTAAGCTGGCCTCTCTTACACATACCATCTTGCCACTCTCAGACAGCACTAGTCTGTCCGAATCTATCTTGGATCCACAACGACCTGACAACTTACCTGCCTTCTTCCAATCCATGCCCCTCAACCTTTCTCTGTCCTGAATAGAGGTGAACTACCAAGCTCCCCCTAAATCCTTTAGGAGCTCCCAGCACCCATAAGATCTAAGGTTGGGGGGAATCCTGGATGGCTCAGTGAGTTAAGCGCTCACTTTACAGCCCTGGGGTTCGAGGATTGAATCCCATCCCTGGCCTGTGTAGACCCATATGCTGAACTAGGGTGTGCTTCCCATGTGGGAGTCCCCTGGTTCAGCCCTAGCTCAGTGGGGTGTGCCTCCCTTTCGGGAGCCCCCACCCCTGGCCTGGTTCCTGCCCTGTGTCACCCCCTCCCACCTGTGTGGAATGAAACCATGTGGAAAACTGATGACTACAGCTATGGAGACTGCTCTGGGCCCTCCCCCTTCTCTCTGTCTCTGTCTCTGTCAAAACCAACAAAATAAATCTTTGAAAAAAAAGAGAGCTAAGGTTTGGCAAGGCAAATAGGACTCTGATCTGCCCTGGCCTTCCCCCTCTGGTAGCTCCTCTCCCCACCCCCACTGAGGACTTGCGTTCCAGTTGCAAATAGTCCTTATGGTGCTGTTTCTTATACTTGTGCCTTTGTCCCAGCTTGTCCCTCTGCAGAGGATGCCCTTCTAGCCTTTCGCCTTGCCCTTGCCTCCTCATCCCTAATGCCTCAGTTCAGGAGCGATCTACCTCAGGAAGATCTCCCTTCCCCAACCTTTCCTCACTCCTTGTCCCCATCCCAACCATCCTGAGTGGGGCTCCCTCCTGCTTCACCCTGGGTATGTCTGTATCAGTGGGCTTGCCCCAGTGTTGTGTTTATCTTGTTTATGTGTCTGTTCCCCCTGCATTGGGCTAAGCACTTAAGGGCCAGGATTGTGATTTAACTGCCTTTATATGCTCATCAGCCAGCATGGTTCCTGGTGCATAATAGGTGCTCAACAAATGCTAGTTGAAAGAGTAGATGGGTAGTCGCGTGACACCTAGCTCACATTTTGCTGGTACCATAGTTAGTTGTGTATGTGATCCCATCTGAGTATATTGTAAGATCTTTGAGGTCAAAGACCATTTCTCACTTATCTTGAATCCTCCCAACAGCACCCAGTGCTCACAGTAAGCACTCAATGGCTATGTTCATGCTGAATGAGTGAAACGACAGGTGGGCTAGAGCCTTGGCCTAATCCCCAGAGTTGGCAGAAACAGCAGAGCCAGCGGGCCTTGCCCGGCCCTGCTTCCCCCAGGCCTTCTCACCCTGGAGTAGCCAGGGCCCAGCTGCAGAAGGGAGGCCCTTACCCCCCATATTCCTCTGACCCTCTCAGAAACAGCAAGGAACCGTGGTGAGGGACAATGGCCCCTCTTCTGCCAGCCGAGGACAAGAATAGGGATTGGATGGAGAAGGAGGCAGAATCGGGGCATACATCATCCTTTTTGTTTCTTGTGTTTATGGTATATGCAGAAGAGTATGTAACATATATGCACCATAAAGAACAATAATAGAACAAATCCCTATGTACCCAGCACCCAGGTCAATGAGGAGAATAGTCCAAGTATCTTAGAAACTTACGTGCCCCTCCCTGACACAGTTTCCCCAAAGGAACCACCATCCTGAATTTAGTGACAATCCTTTCCTCACTTTTCTTTATGGTTTCCTACCTCTGTGTGTATCCCTAAACAGTACTGCTTAGATTGCCTGTTTTTCAGCTTTCTACAACTGGATTCATACTACATATATTCTTCTGTGTCTTGTTTCCTGGGCTCATCGTATACTTTTTGAAGATTTCTTCATGTTAATAAGTAGAGCTGGGGAAAAGCCGGGACGGCTCAGCGGGTTGAGCGCTCGCTTTGAGGCCACGAGGACCGAGGATCGAATCCCGGCTCTGGCCCAGGCAGGACCCACGTGCTGAACTGGGGAGTTCCCACAGTTCGGTTCTCTAGCTGTCTCTGTCTCTGTCTCTCTCTCTATCTGTCAAAAGTAAAATAGAAATAAATATGCACTGAAGAT